>KL198040.1:109596-225817 GCA_000697705.1 Botryobasidium botryosum FD-172 SS1 | reverse complement strand
AACAAAGGACCCTGAACGCCGAACGGCCAGTTTCCAAAACAGTAATTTGCCATTTCCTCCACCATCTATGCATAAACTTGTGCTGATCCCAATGTAGCATATTTAGATGCCATTTAGATGCACCTTTTTCATCAATACACCACCAAGGTTCATTGTGAATTGGTGGCACAGTGAGCCAATCTTTGAACCAAACAAAAGCATCGGACATCCACTAGCATTAACCAGGGTCCTCTTATTAGTCATGTAGGCTACCCTTCCTCGTGTAGAGTAGTCGCTCACATAAGCCTTAGGCTTCGGAGCTACCCCCAATACATGTGTTACACAAAAAAAAAAAAAAACTACGTCCAAAGTCATCTGCTCCTCCCCCTCCCTTTCCCCCCCGCCTCACTCTCCTCAGCGAGTTCCCCCTGATCGCTGTCACTGGTCGTCAGGCAGCTGAACTGCGCATTACCTCGCCAATCGATACCATCGGGAGTGCCTCTCGCGCCCGCTGCTCGTCACTGTTCCCACGCCACCTTCGTCCCCACCGCCACGTCGCCCACCACGACTCGCCCGCTTCACTCCCGCCATGCCCTCAACCGGTCGTACCGGATCAACGACCCCCTCCCCAACCAGATCTCATCACCCGCCACCACCGCTCCCGCGTCAGAACCCATCACCGTGCACCACATCACCGGCCAACCCACCTACGCCACCCTCGACGGCAAACCCTTCTTCTGCCCCATCGCCTGCGATCCCTGCTGCCGTATAGGCTACAACAGGATCCCTGACCCCGCCTGCCTCTGTTATAGGTGCCACTCCCTTGCCACCACCGCTCCCCTCACCACCGACGACCACCTCATCCAACGTCGCCACCGTCTCGGCCCCATCACCAACATCTCCCAGGAGGCAGTCCAGGACTACTCCAACTACAACCAACTGGATTGCACCCAGGCCCACCCCCACCCCTCCCAAGAAAATCTTGTCGAGCTCGCTGCGTTCGCACGCCAGCGCGCCTATCACGCAATCGAAGCAAACGACCGCGCCTCCGCCCACCAGTGGGGAAACTATCGCTGCAGCCTTACTACCACTCGCCGAGAGATAGATGGCCAGCACCGTGTCACATACAGCCCCGGATGGGGATATGGACACTTCAACAATACTTCCTTCGTCGGCTGAAATCCAGGACGACATCAAGAACGCTCTGTCAGTCCACCCGGACGCAGACGACAAAAACGCCGTCGCCTTAGCGAGGGCTCTCTCAGCCTTCCTCCTTGAGGAGTACCACCCCCGCTCCACCGACATCCCTGAAGACGTCGTCACCAGCATCACAGAAGCATTCCACTTCTGCGTCCCCCGTATCGCCATCGTCGAGGCAATGCTCAACAATCCTGACTTCATGGCGCTCCTCGCCTCCCGCGCCCCCCAGCTACTCCCTGCCCCCACTGCCCCCGCCGCTCCACGCAGGCCCCCTCCCATCCCAGCCCCCCTCCCTGCGGCTGTCATCTCTGATGTCATGCGCCGCCACAACGCCGCCAACTGGCGCCCAGGCCAGGCCAAACAGGCCGTATCATACGCTCTCGCTACTTCCAGTGGTGCGAGGCCCAATCCCACCCCCAAACGCATATCCCCCTTCATATCCAGGAAGGGGTCAAACAAGTCGGCCACTGATGAGGCCACCTTCAAGCCCCAGGGCCGCGTAGCCCTACAAACCCATGGAACCATGGTCGTCGACCGCTTTAACAACAGCGCCCAGGCTTCAGCCATCGAGGCGCGCGTCACCTCTGTCTCCTGGTCCAGGAACGGAAACGTCATCCTCACCCCGCAGGAGGGCATCTCCCTCACCACGCTTCGCATGGAGGTGTGCCCCATCCTCAACATCGTGTTCGGCGTCCCCTTCCGTGCCCTGTTCCCAGGGGAAATCTTCAGCGCGACCGTCCGGGACATCACCCTGTGCTACGGCACTCAGGGGGATCGTTACACCGTGGACGAACTCATCGCGCAAATCGTCGACGCCCCTGCCAATAGGGTTGACCGCACCACCCTGGCGGACAACCACCGCTTCACTCAGTCCTCGGAGCGCCTCGCTGGCAACCCGAACCAACTCACCATCGGCCTCATCGTGCATTTTGTCACGAAAGAGGCTCGCAACAACTTCGTCACGGGCATCAACGGCTCGCACAAAATCGTCATGAATGGGACGCGCTACAGTGTTGTCCCATACAAGCAATCCTCGGCCCGACCCGTCCAGTGCACCAAGTGCTGGGCCCTGGGCCACTGGCAATCCTCGTGCACCTCGACTCGTCGAGTGTGCGGCATCTGTGCGTCGTCCGAACACAACAAGGACGGCCACTTCTGCAAGACCTGCAATCTGTGGGGCACCCCTTGTGCGCACAAAGCTAAACTATGCATCAACTGCCGTGGCGGCCACCCCGCCTTCAGCTATCAGTGCCTCAAGGCACAAATCAACGCTGATGTTGCCCAACGGTCAGGGGCTGCGCGACTCAATGTTTAACGCGGCCCGCCTCCTCATCGGGCAGGCCAACGTCGCCTGTTCACAAGACGCTGCATTCTCTCTTCTTTCTACCTCTCCTCACCTTCATGTACTTCTACTGCAAGAGCCGCCCTGGTTTTCAACAACCAGTGGCAATTTCGTCACTACGTCCCATCCCCACTGGGATGTCATCTTTCCTCTTTCCCCTATGCCAAATACTGAGGACACTAGACCCCGTGTATGTACTTTCGTCAACAAATCTATCACCGATCCTGCATATTTTCGCTCGAGACCAGACCTCTTCGCGTCACTGGACTTCCAAGCCATTGACATCCACCTCCCGAGTCGCACAATCCGACTCATCAACACGTACTGGGCCGCGGGAGCACACGGCCAGGACATTGAATACTTCGATGACAACATCGACCTCACCACCCCCACCACTATCATCGCGGGTGACTTCAACGCACACCACCGCACCTGGGCAACGTCTAGCCACGCTAGAGGTAACCCCGCTGGCACGAAGATCCGGTCCTGGATCGACTACAATTCACTAACGATACTCAACCCCCGCCGACAGCCTACCTTCTATGACAGAAGAAGAGGCATCAAGCCCTCCTGCATCGACCTTGTCGTCGCAAACCCTCTAGCCCATGCTCAGCTACGGCCCACCGTCACGATTGGCAAAGCAGTCGCGTTTGCCAACCACACCCTCATCACTACCGAATTGGACACCGGTACTAGCACTATCCCCCTCCCCCCCTCCCCCCCGTTCAGTTGCCACCTGGACAAGGACCTTTTCACCGCCGCTCTAGCGGTGGGACTACAAACAAACGCCACTAAACTGGCATCTACAAACCGGGACCTAAACCAAGTCGCCGACACCTTCATGCGCGTCCTTACCCAGGCCACGAAAGCCGCCTCCCCAAAGAAATCCAAAGGGCGAAAATCCAAGTGCTGGTGGAACCGCACTCTTTCGAAACTCAAACGCTCGGTAGATCACGCCTGGCACCACTTGCCGCACACAGCACTCCGAGACCCAGGCTCACCAGACCTGGAACGACTTCACCGCTCACACGCTTACCTCCAAAGGAAGCTCGAGTACCCGATCAGAGACACCAAACGCCTCTTCTTCTCCGGGATACTGGAGAACATCACGGAATCGACCGTCTGGTCACTAAAGAACTGGGGTAAGGGAAGCCGCAAACTACCCTCCCCCCCACTCGTCCACCCAACCACAGGAGACCCCGTCCCGGACCCCATCGACAAGGCTAAGATCTTCCATGCCGCTTTCTTCTCAAGGGATGACATCGCCCCCGCCCCGTACCCTGCCTGGATTGAACAAATCCCAACGGCGCCAAACCAACACTACACCATGCCTGAACTGCGAAAGCAGGTTTTTGGCCCCTCGGTCAGAAAAGCCCCCGGCCCGTCCGCCATCGGCTTTAACATTCTACGCCTCGCCTGGGACCAAACCAAGCACCTCCAACTACGCCTAGCTAATGACTGCAAAGCCACTGCTATGCACCCGACCCCTCTCAAATCCACGGTCACGCCGGTCATCCAAAAACCAGGCAAACCTACCTACACGGTGCCGAAATCGTTCCGGCCCATTGCTCTCCTCGAGTCAATCTCGAAGACTCACGAAGGTATGGTGGCGCAGCGTGTCTCCTACCACATCATCAAGCACCACCTGGTTGACGACCAGATGGCATGCCTCCAAGGCAGATCCACGGTGGACACCTCTGCCAACCTCATGCACATCGTCACTAAACTGCAAGAACTCCCCCCTGACCCAACCTCGTACGAGAAGCAGAACCGTAAAAAGATCGCGCTTCTCAAATTTGACATCAAGGGATTCTTTAACTCCATCCCCCGCGCCAGGCTCATCGAGCACCTGCACAGGAAAGGCTTCCCACGGGACCTTACGCTCTGGATCGCCGCCTATCTCGAAGGCATGCGCACCACCTTCCGCATCGACGGCATTGTATCGGAAGAATTTGATATCGAGGAGGGCATCCCCCAAGGATCACCCCTCTCCCCTTCTCTCTCTATCCTTTTCACGAGCAACCTCAAAGAGTTCGTTTGACGCTATCTCTCCAGGATAAAAGGCATCTCAGCCTCCAACCTGGAAGAACTCATCATGTACATCGATGATGGCATGTTCATCATCTGGACTAAACGCAAATGGGCTATGATCACCAAGTTCATCCCCCACCTCCTCGCCGCCCTCACCGCATGGGCCAACACCTTTGGCATCTCGATCAACCCGGGAAAGACCGAACTAATGTACCTCTTCGAGGACTCAAAGAACCCCACCCCTGAAGTCCAGGGGGTTACAAAAGTTAGAATCATGCGCTGGCTCGGCGTGGATTACGACCAACGGCTGACATTTCACGCACACGTCGCCAACTCGCTCAAGAAGGCCACCAAGAATATGGTCCCGCTCCATGTCTTCAAAAAACTCAGCAGAGGGGTATCCGCTGCGGCGGCCCTCAGATTCTACCTTGGGGCGATTCGCCCCATCCTCACATACTCTGCTCCTACCTGGTGGGGCAGCAACCACCACCCGCACACGGACAAGCTCAACTCATTCCAAAGTAAGGCCCTCACTAGATGCCTGGGCACCTTCCGCACCACCCGCACGTGGGTGAACCACGCCCTCACTGGGGTGCCACTCCTCAGCTCACACCTTAACATGGTGGTCGAACTCTATATTTCTAGGGTCCCATACTACTTCACCTCCCACCCGACAAGGAAACTCCTCATGCCAATCGTGGACAACCCCCCGCCACTTGACACCACTATTCTGGACAGAGCGGCATGCTACGCCAGGGAGCTCCCCCTCCCCTACCCGGTCATTATCCCCCCGTGGATCCCCACGCAACACCCAAGAACATGGGTTGTAGACGATATCAGAAAGCCGCCCCCGTTTGCGGTTGAAAACTATGTGATCCCACTGCTTGAAGCGATTGCCCTCACAGGCACGCCTGTACTGTTTATCGGTATAAACCACCGCCACTCACACCTGAAGATCTTCCCCAGATTTCTCCCACCCGATACGCCTTACACCCCACAGGTGTTTACCATACAGCTCCCCGACCACACGATAGGAGAGCGCACGCACGCTGCCAACCTCGCACTCATGGGCGCATTAAGAAACATGCCCGCCCACCTCCTCACCCCGGACCTAGCTCTGGTAATAGCAAACAGGGCCATTGTCGACGGCCTGACCAACCCCACCAGGAGAATGGTTTACCACTTGCACCTCCACGACCTAGCCAGCAGGGCAATCCTCGCCTGCCCCACGAACCTCCATGTCTTTGTGATCAACAAGTTCCACACCCTCCACCCCCCGAAGTCGGCATTCTACTACAGACCGCCCACCTACGTCCCTGAGTCGTTCACTGAGACGGCCCCCTCGCGCCGCGTCACCACCCGGCGCTTTAAACAACTCCAAGCCCAGGCCCTTGCAGAAGACCTGGAGGAAAACATCCCCCTGGACCACATCGTCCGCGCTTTTGACCTCCTCCGGGACTCGGAAGACACCCAATACCCCACGTTTATCAACCTTCGACGCCCGGCAGGAGAGACCGCTCTCCTCGCCCGCATTGCCTCAGGACACTGCAAAGTAGGTGCCTACTTCCTCAAGATGCACATCGATGAGCCAGACGCTCCGATTGCATGCCCATGTGGTACGATCGACATCCAGACGATCGTCCATGTGATCACCGACTGCCCGATAACGGACCCTGCTCGCCATCTCCTCGAAAACGACAACGGAGACATCGACCTCACGACCTTGTTCACCAGCAAGCTCGACTCCTTCCTCAAGTGGCTTAAGGCCACACACTCTTTCACTCGTCGTTTCGGCGAAGCACTTGGCCCTGTCTCCCCGAGACAGGGAGCTTCTGATCTCGTTGGATTTAGCGTAGTAGATTAGTCGCACTAACTTTCTCTCCCCCCTCAGTTTCTCATCTCTCATTAGTCATGTAGGCTGCCCTTCCCCGTGTAGAGTAGTCGCTCACATAAGCCTTAGGCTTCGGAGCTACCCCCAATACATGCGTTAACAACAAAAAAAAAAAAAAAAAAANAAAAAAAAAAAAACTAACGTCCAAAGTCCCCTCAGTCCTCTCAGATCATCAGATCTTCCTCTCCAGCAAGCGGTCAAGTTTTATCCACTGTCATATCAAAGTAAGTAGTACTTTGTATATACATCTTGCTATAGATTAAGTAATCAATATCTGTTATAACTTTATTACAGTCATCTCCTCGAGATACTTATACGTAGTCACAGCTAGGTACGTTTAGGCATCGATAAAGTAATTTGAGAGAGACGCAAAATTTTTACCCACAACGCAGCAACCGATCGGATCTGAGACGCGCGATCGCGATCACAGCTTGAGGACTCCCAAACGCTATCGTAAGTGAAATGAAGCTTCAAAAAAACAGTCAAGCAGGAACACGCGTGGTGACAGTGATACATGGTGCATGATGCACGACGTTGGCAAGGTGGAGGAGGTTTACACTTGAGATAGACCGCGTCCATACCCATATGAGCGCGGATGCAATTCCTAGTAAAAAGCGTGATTTTCTCCTCTCCATTTTTTACAAGCCTTTTTTGAGTCAAGTCTCTCCAGAGAACTCTTGAGACTCATGCTCGGAACATTTCTCTGGAGCGGAAATTTTTGATTTACATGAAATGAACAAGGAGAGGCGTTTTGAGCCATTCTGCATAGCTTGACGCGCGTTTCATTAATGGGTTGCATGCAAAAGCCTGGATATGTTTATTTTATCCGAAATACATACATATATGGAGCAGGTGAACTCCACTATAATGCAAATTCCTATAAGCGTACTAGTGTCTATGGGGCTGGGACATAGAATTCACTGTGAAACCAAACCCCCCGTCTAATCGGGGGGATTCCCACTGACGCGCGCTGATTTTGAACCCCCTGAAATTTCAGCGCTGTCGGAAAAAAAAATGATAAGTCAAAATCAGCAGGGCAAGGCTGCGACACACTCCACCGGGCGAGGCGCGGTTCGGGGGTAGAGTATTCGCGAGCTCGAATATGTACGTCAAGATTTCGTTTGGCAGCCGATACACGACAACCGCTTGGTCTTGGAGCGGCGTAAGATCGGCGATCGGTACGTCGCCGAAGGTGGAGATATGGGATCTACTGGGCTGAGGGAAGGCCGTGCTACTATTTTCTCGCCCCTCCATAATTTCCGCAGCCAGATAAAGCTAGTGTGGGCAAGTTCGATTGAGTGGGTATATGGCGATTATAAGGCTTGGAGGCTGGGATGTTGTACACATACTTTGTGGGGTATATATACGACTAAGGAGTCTAAGAGCGCACAACTCTCCTTAGTATTCTACATGGTTTTCTATAAGATAGATCGATATGCTTACAGTCGGATATTTGTATTAACGTGATGAAAGCGTCGAGAAAACAGACGGTGATGGCCTATCGGTCTTGACTCTCGAAAGGTTGACGACGAAGAGGCCTTAAGGCAGAAACCCCAATCCCTCGATTGAATCCCCCGGCTGCACTCGTAAACAGCGAGCAAGCTGTAGCGCAACATAACTTTGAGCGTGATTCAGGAGGTAATATTGGGGGAAATGACGGCAGCATCAGTGCGATACATGCGAACGGTGTTGCCAGCTCGTAGCATGCAAACGCTTAATTAGACATCAGTATCAAACCTCTTTTACAGCAAATTGGATCTAGCAGCCAATATCTCCCCTCAATCCAACACGTAGATGAAGTTCGAGTAGGGGTCAAACTCATCGCGAGCTGTCTGCTCGAAATCGTACAACGCCAATAGGCCCTGAATCCTTACCCAAGCCTCCACATCTATCCGATTACACCCACGTGAGTGCACTTCGACGAGCTTGTTCTTCCGCCCACTATCATCTTCCTCGTCGTTGGTGCTTACTCGAGATTGGACCAAGGCTTCTAAGCACGGTCCGCTGATGTTGGAGCGTTCGATGGAGAGGGTGCTCAGCATAGGGCAAACACTTCTGGTAGGTGTAACGCAGAGGATTTCGATAAATGATGTGGAGCAGTGCTTGAACTCGAGGCGATGGATGGTTGGGAGATGCTTCAGCATGTTGGTGAATGAGTCTACGCTGAATAGCGCATTCGTGAGACCGATAAGTGTCAAAGAGATGAGATGCGAGAGATCGAGCTGTTGGCCTATAACTTGGAAGAGGCTGCTCGCGAGGAACCCAGGGTTTGGTGATATGCACGAAAAGTCCATGATATTGGGCCCCATATCCTCTCTGCCTGACAAGTCAAACGAGGCTACGCCGTCATGCTCTACCCCGAACAAGAAAGTCAAATGCTTGATACGCGAAAGGCTTGGCATAGTGCGCGAGAGATGCGTCCCAACTGGGAGGATGTTGCACAGATTATCGTTGCCTTCGAGGCTGTTGAACGTAGAGAGCTCGAGTGACGGGGACGGACGGATGGAGGCGAGTATATCGCGGGTGACGAAGGTTTGTAAGTCGATGAGGCCGAGGGAGGAGAGCTTAGGCAGCTCGAGAGAGAGAGCTGGGTTGGAAGGAGAAAGGCTGGAAGGGAGCCGCACGATGACACGGTCAAGGTCAAGCGACTCTAAGTTGGGGCATGCATTAATCGCGCTGTGAAGATCGTCCATCGAAGACGTGTCGAAGTTGATGTCATGGAGTCGCAAGTATGTGAGCCCGGCATAGATGGGCGAGGCAAGTGGTATATGCGCATTTATTAGGAAGAGTTCTCGCACGCGCGGGAAATTGCCAGGGAGTAGCACATCTCCCAGCAAGAGGTCTTGGTCGGGATCATAATCGGATAGGCTAAGGGCCAGTGTTTCCAGCTGCGGTGCTGCGGCATCGAGGTAGGGCATGAATTCCTCTATGCTGACGTCGCCAAATTCCAGTGACTGCCAGCGACCGATATGAGGAGCCAGGATCTCCATGCAGCTTTTGAACCTCGCGACGTGAGGTGAAGGGAAAAGCATACTGCGGCGTGCCGACGGATCGTAGTTGGGTAGAGATATATCGAGAGGCGCATCTTTGGAGCGAATGACACAGACCTCGACCACATGACAATCGGTACTGACAATAATCGACCAAAGCCTTGGCATATGAAGAGCGACTTGTCGCCACAGCCTGGATACATGCGATATACTCCAGCGGGTGTATAATCGCAGGGGATGCGGGGAAATGGAATCCGGGTCGGTTTCATTTGCGAGCTCGAATATATAAGAGATTATCTCGTTTGGGAGTCGGTATATAGGAAGGGCTTGATTTTGGCGCGAAATCGCGCTGGTGTCACCGGTGGATGCATGGAAAATGAAGGCGGGTGTGGTTTCACTGGAAAGGCGGACCGAAGAAGGTTCGTCTGCGCCTTTTTCGAGGGGTAGGTCGCTTTTCATCTTTTGAAACATGTGAGACGTTGGGTAGTGGTAAATATTGGTACACACACCTTGAATGTCTGATCTGTGTATAGAAACCAGCAAAGATACTCCCTCTCGATTTCCCCCAGTATGCGTTGCGTAAAATATATGCGGCCGAAAACGTTCGGCTCGACGTTGTCGCCGTTCAGAGGGAAGATGGGCGTTGAATTGGCGTTGAGTCAAGCGTGGTGGCTGTAGCCCTCGTCGTTGACCGTGACGCGTGACGCCCGGCTCAGCCTTGGCCGAGTCCCGGGGACACAGGAGTTGAACGCCCATCTCCACCTCGAACTTGTATCGTAAGCGCCTTGCCCGACACCACGCCCCCAGACTCGCTGGAATGTCGCAGCTACCATCAAAAAAATACGACCTCGTCGTATTTGGCGCGACGGGATTTACCGCCAAGTTCGTCGTCACCGACATTGTCGAAAAGTCCTGGCCTAATAACTTCAAATGGGTGTGTCTGCAGGCATGGTCCTACTAGTGATGCCCGTGCTGAATGAACCCTTGAGGCCATCGCCGGACGCAGTAAGCAATCTTTGGAGAAAATTCTACAGGTCCTATCTGTCGGTGGGGGCCAGAAGCACTCCACTCTGCCGGACATTATCATTGCGGATGTGGGAAACGAAGCGAGTTTACTCGAGATGGCCAGGAACGCCCGTTGTAAGTTTCGCTACATTTTCATATTGGGTGCATGCATCATGCTGATCTAGGATCTTCCCACCTGCAGTGATTTTGAATTGTGTTGGGCCATATAGAGACCTCGGCGAACCCGTCGTGAAAGCTGCCATCCTTGGACTTTGCGATTACATTGATCTTTGTGGTTTGTGTCTGATACTATCAATCCAGAAGGCTGGCATCTAACGTTGTCAAAACCCCATCGCCACAGGAGAGCCCGAATTTATTGAAGGCATGTGGTTAAAATACCACGAAAAAGCAGTCGAGGCCGGAGTCACAATTGTCCACGCTGCAGTCAGTGGCACACCGCCGAGGCGCGTATATCTATTCATTCAGCTCCCGCTTTGTTCCCTTCTAGGCGTATGACTCCGTTCCGTGCGATCTGGCCGTATTGGAAGCGAAGCGGATCATTCAGTCCCAAGGCGCCGTTCCATCATCTGTGGAAATGTTCTTTGAACTCAGTGCACCGAACGGATTTGGAAGTGCGTGCCTTGACGTTTCACGTCTCTCCTTGCATATGAGATCTCGCCTGATCGTGAACCCTGAAATCTGTTATCTAGTTCATTACGCTACGTACGAAGCCGCTGTGAAAGGATTCGGCAGCCAAAATGCACTCCGGAAACTCAGGAAAGAGCTCGCACGCGTACTAACTAAACCAAAGCCAGTTGGGAGGCCACTTGACGTCAAAAAGGGAGGGCTTCCCGTATCCCAAGATCCGCGTATCTCCGGCTGGCTTCTCCCGTATTTCTTCAGTGGTCAGCACCAATCTTATCGGCGTCATGAACGGCTAATAATCCGCACTTATTATACTTACAGACCCAGCGGTTGTCCGCCTTACCCAAGCCCTAGACAAGCATCTTGGCAATGATGTTCCGCCTGTCCACTTCGGTGCACATATCGTCATCCCCAACTTGAAAATCTTGGTTCTGGTGGTCATCTTCTTCACAATCTTCCAATTCCTCGCGCAATATAGTTGGGGTCGAAAGGTGCTGCTTGCATACCCCGAAATCTTTTCCTATGGCATGGTATCTCAAAATGGGCCTACAGCAAAGCAGTCTGTATTACATCAACCCTACTACTCACCGACTTCTAACTTCGTCTTATCTGCATATATTCCCTTAGACTGGCCGGTACTACATTTACCCAAACGTACATCGCCCATGGATATACCAATACTCTGCTCGCTTCCAACCCCACCGCAAAACCTGATGTTCAGATCCGCGCGCAAATCACTGGAGCAGAGCCAGGATACATAGTGACACCGCTTATATTCATCGCCTGCGCTGAAGCAATTCTGAAGGACAGAGCCACCATACCGCACGGTGTGCTCACCCCTGCTATTGCTTTTGCGGATTCTGGCCTGCTGGAGAAGCTTGGAGAGGATGGGAAATTCAAGTGGACGGTCGCGCAAAAGTAAAGCAAGGCGACGCGTTCTTCGGCTGCTCTTTGGTCGAAAGATATTGTATCTGACTACCGAATCGTTATCCGCATGATATCTGCCAAGTTTCTCCGAGTTCAACAAGCCACTTCCATCCCACTCATCAATAGCCGATACCGTCGGGATCATTACATAGAGCACACTGATGCGGTACCTTATACTTTGGCCTCTGTGCCAATCTCGGTAAGTGCATGCTGAAGATTACATGTATTTTGAGGGACTTCATCTTATGTCGCTCCGCCTGCGCCGATCCGATACTCGGGTACACCGTCTCATCATCCAAAAGTGAAACTTGTCCCAGGCGCCCTTTAGCCGACCCGAGAGTTATGCGATCCGTGCCTTGCACCCTGCCTTTGAATGACGAGAGCTGCTGATGCACGCTCTACACGCTCTACAAAAGGTAAGTAAAGTGTTATGGTAAACACCTAAAAGCCACCGAGGCTGCAATATACCGAAAGGAGGACAATCGCAGTCCGGGTTTCGCGCATGACCTTAGCGGTATATGGCACGTGGGTAATTCGGAATTCCATCTCGCGTCCGCGGCCGTGTACGCAGCTACGTTTCTTCCAACTTGATACAATGTTGCAGCCAAAGACGGAGGGTGACCGAGGACCTAGAGCCGGTTTTGATCCAGCCAGAACAAGCAATCATTCAAGCATGATTAAATCGGGAGTCCCCGCGCAATCGCGGGATTGCTGGAAATGTCTTGTCAAGGTGTGGGGACACAAATCGAGAGGATGGACAGCCTTTTCTCGTGAGTCTTTCGCATGTCTGCTCCTTGGACATGGTCACCGGAGTTAAGCATTTACGAGCAGCGCTAATCCACGTTTGTAGGGTGATCGACAAGCAGGACATCCAGATCTCTTCAGATCTACGAACCAACCCTGATGGATATGAAATGCTGTGGCCTCGTTGAGGGTCATGATGGGTGCGGCCACCAGAGCATCTCGCTTGAAGCAAGCGGAGTTTCAAGGTTCCGCCACGACTCTCACATCCCAACTTCCGCATTGCGCATCCATCTATGGGGCATCCGCCTTGGATCGTGATCCGCACGGTGGCTGCTTGTGGCTCTCTGTGGCTCCTCTGCGGCCACAAGCCATGAGCCCTTGTTGCGAGATGATACCCGAACGCTTGGCCGCTGGATTGTCCGAATGCGGATAACGCTACATCCATGCGAAGCACAAAGCGTTCTTTTTGGTATCACCCCTCACTCTTCGGAGATGTAACTGTGGACCACCTGTCACTAACCTCCGCGCTTTGATCACTTTCCGCACACTTGGGAAAACAGCTGCCGGGGAGCTGAACCCTGGTATCGTGTAATGATCCAATATTATGGATACCGAGACTGGTGGAGGCCTCGCCGCGCAGTCGGAAGTTTCATCACCCTGTCGCTGTGAGCCTACCATGGGGAAAATCTGTATAAAATCAGAGTCCTTGCTGCACCCCAGAGTATTTTATTCGACCTACTTTATACATCTGCACTCACAAAGCATTCCTTCGCAAAACCATCCCCCCTCGACACGATGTACTCCTTGTGGATATTCGCAATGGTGTCTGCGACCCTGTGCATCCTAGAATTCATCCGGAAAAGAAGATCACCAACGCCCTCCAAGTTCAGTCATCTTCCTCTCCCACCAGGACCCAAGCCCGAACCTATCATTGGTGAGCTCAAGGACACTTGCCGTGCAAGATTACGAATCTTAGAATCTCCTACCTCAGGAAACCTTCGCCAGATACCATTACAGGGCGCCGAATCGAAGTACACAGAGTGGAGCCACCAATACGGTACCCTTGCTTTGACTTTGTACGCGTACCATAGGGGCTTCGTTCTTACCCCTCTTCCATAGGCGACCTCTTGCATCTTCGCGTTTTCGGCCAGCCGATCGTTGTCTTCAACTCTTATGAAGTCGCTAAGAGTCTTATGGACAAGGCCATCTATGCGAGCCGTCCCAAGCTCGTGATGGTTGGTGAATTGTAAGTTCGATTGATGGATACGCCTTAGCGTTGGGTGACAGTACTGATTCTTCCATCTGAAAGGATGTCGTGGTCAATGAGCATCCCTTTCGCTCCATATGGCGAAACGTGGAAGCGATATCGCCGTGCTCTACATCCCCACATGCAAAAGAATGCCGTCCACCGTTATTGGAACATCCAAACTGCGGGCACTCGCAAATTCCTCCAGAATTTGCTAGACACACCCGACACGTTCTTTGACAGCCTAAGACTGTGCGTTCATCTTTTGACCGCGGCCCTGACTTCGTCACTGACGCGTATATTTCCAGGAAAGCGAGCAAAGAGATCATGGACTCCGTGTATGGGCTCAAAGTGACCTCTGTCAAAGATAAGGTGTGTAGTCTTTATTCACTACTCTAAGACTCGATCTTTCTTACGACACTCCTCGTCAGTACCTTTGGCAAATGGAAGAATCTATTCGAAACCTTGAAACGGCGGTGTTCCCTGGGTCGTTCTTAGTTGACACGTTCCCGCAACGTACGTCGAGCTGATATGGCAGACATCTCAAACATCTCAATGCTGACTTCCATGCATTCTAGTCATGTATCTACCAAACTGGTTCCCTGGAGGAGGCTTCAAGCGAACCGCAGCCGAATGGAAGAAGACAAACGAGAGCTCTGTGACGGTCCCTTTTGAGAAAGTAAAGGAACAGATGGTGCGTACCATCTCGATTCTGTTCCGATGTTCGTGATTAACCATCCGCTTCCTTAGTCCGCTGGTGTAGCCGCCCCTTCGATGACCTGCTCAATGCTGGAAACAGGAGATTACGAAGATGAGGATGTCAAGTGGGTATGCGGTAGCCTATATTCTGGTGCGTCGTCAGTATCGAAGTACTGGATGATCGTATTGCTAAACCAACCCGTGCGTAGCCGGTATTGACACAGTCGCAGAGACACTACACATATTTTTCTTGGCGATGACACTCCATCCGGAGGTGCTCCAACGTGCGCAAGCTGAGCTCGATAAAGTTGTTGGAACGCAGCGACTCCCCACCATGGAAGATCGACCAAACCTCCCCTACATCGAAAACGTAATAAAAGAGGTTATGAGGTGGATACCTGTTGGACCGGTAAGTGAATATCTGGTCTATACCTTTTTGAGTCGCCTTTCTGATCCTTGTTATGTAGCTCGGCATTCCTCATTATTTAACAGAAGACGATCAACATGAAGGTTGGCGCCTCGAGCTTGACTGGCAGGGTCCTGTGTTCTTAACTTTGTTCCTTTTTGAAGGCTACCGCATTCCAGCCGGCGCGATTGTCTTCACCAACATCTGGTATGTACGCGCAGATATTTCATCCTGGTGACATGCCAACGCCGTACACATTGAAACAGGGCAATAAGTCAAGACGAGAACAACTACGTCGACCCGAAGCGATTCTGGCCCGAACGCTTTGAACTGGGAAAAGCAGCGGGGAAGGAGCCCCTACACCCCAGTGCTTACGTTTGGGGTGTCGGCCGAAGGTGGGTGATACTACTCGCTTGTTCCCAGACCGCGTGGTCTGTATTTTTCGGACATAAGCTGATAGAAGATACTCTCCCTCAGGACTTGCGCAGGCCGGTATTGGGCAGAATCGACGCTTTTCATCACGATAGCGAGCGTATTGGCTACTTTTGACATCTCCAAGGCGCGGGATGAGCTCGGAAACGAGATCGAACCCGAGCGCGGCATGCTGCATGGTTTGGTCAAGTGCGTGCTATTTTTTAAATTCCAAATTTCTTCGTCTTTTGCCCCGTCTCCACCCAGGCGTTCTGACACATAGTCATTTATTATAGCCGACCAAAACCTTTCAAATGCAGTATCAAGCCCCGCTCACAGGCCGCGGCGACGTTGATCCGAACTGTTGGTTCTGAGGACGAATAATTAATCCATCTTTAAGCGTCGTCCTTGGCCAAAACATGATCGAAGAGGAGGATGTCGCCGGTAAAATGCCCCCATAGTCTTGGTTCCTCCATCGAGGCTATACCCTTCAAGCAACGGACCGCTGGATCACACATGGGAACGTTTTTTTCATTATGCTCACTACCCTAGCCTTATTTTATTTCGGTATTCCTTTGTGTACGATAGCTGAGTTACCGCCAAATATGGTACTAGTACATGATAATCCAAAACTGAGTTGCATGCATGCTGGATATCCAAAACGGACGAGATGGCCGAATGCCAAAACAGTTGAGGAACAACTCCACAATGCCAAGAATACAGAGAAAGCGATGGAAGATGAAGAAAAATCCGACTCCGAGCACGGCGGACAACCCTTAGGAAATGCGCAGCACGTTTTTCCCATTCGACGTTACGACGACAACACGTCCCAGCTCCTTCGAGTCTCTCTCCTGCGTCTCCTTGTCCTCCCATCGGACCCACCCCTCGACAAAATTCTTGACGACCCTGGTCATCTCGATCCTACGTTTCCGTCCATCGCCACTAGGATCCAGTTGGGGCTCATCAATGCCTAGAATGCGTGGAATGCCAGCGTTGGAGGATCGAAGATGGAAAGAGCCCTCGAACGAAGGATGGAGTTGGACCGATGTGCCAGCGTTGGAAGTCTTGGCGTTGAGAATCAACGAGGAGTAGGATGGAGCCGTGGTGAACGTCTGCTCCATGCGTGCGTTGGACGTCAAGGACGTGATGGTAAATGCTCCACCAGTGGTGGAGTTGTGCTCGCGGAGCGCGAGTGTAGAGATGACGCGTCTGTAGAAGATGAGCCATGTGAGGAATGAATGGCCAGATACCGCTGAAAGAACGAGACTCACGCGTTCGTTGTCTTGAGGAGTAGATCCGAAGGCACATGCGTATCCTTGTTATTGCTGAGATCAACGCTGACGTCGAGGGCACCGTTTGAGGTCACAAGCGCAAGTTTCTCTGTCGCTGTAAACGAACCCGTGATGGGCGCATTGGTGGTCTCGAACTCGGCGTGATGCACGGATACAGACTATTGGGCAAAACGTGAGCAAGCTTATTGGTCACAGCGGGGCCGCAAAGAGGGCTCACGTCTGATCTTATTCCAGCGTTTGTCCCGCGCAAAGTCAGCGACTCAAAGAAAACCTTGTTTTCAAGATCGAGGACCTCGTGTCGGAACAACGGGAGGTTTGATTCAAACGCGCGCAGATTTAGAAGCGACTTGTCGGATGCAGGAAGGCGGACGGTGACCGTAAAGTGAAGGCGGTCTTTAGTGGGTATCGTGGGCCACTGCTGGGCCGCTGTCTTGGTAAGTAGAGGCCACGTTAGACCCCACGTTGCGGCGGCAGGTGGACCTTAAATTTATACATACAAATATCCCCAAGCCGTGCGCGCCCTCGGCCCTTTTCAGGAGGCACAAATTTGCACGGCTGCGGTGATCGAATTTCCAGTATCTGACTTCAACGTCTACCTGAGCGTAGTCATGCCCCACGAGATCCTCTGATGCCACTAAACGAAGGACCCCTTGCGAGTGCGAACCTCGTGCAAGGAAGTATAGCAGGTGCGAAGAGAGCGGTAGGTGAAGTGTGAGATTGGACGAATAAGGTGCCAGTGTGATGGGCGTTGATGCCTTGGGATCGTCCCGGTGGTAGATAGGCGAAGGAATAATGGGTGATCTCAGAACTGGTGTTGACCAAGGAAGGCTACAAATAATCGCCTCGCCGTCAGCCGGCTGTGGCTCAGTGATAACGCCCTTTAAGGAAAAAAAATAAATCAGCGCCGCCCTGTTGGAAAGCGGAAAGCAAGCAGTCCAAGAGACGCACCCATCGACCATCGCCGAGTGAATACAGCGACCGACACATAGCCCAAGTCAGGACCCATATAAAGAACGCAGCAATAAACGCCTTTACGAAGCGTCTATTTGCTTTAGAGCGAGATTCGCTGTATGGTCGCTCCCAAGTGGCAGCTGCTGGGGCAGAGGGGGCAGGAACATAAGGTGGTGGTGACGGCTGCGAAGCAAGCAAAGGCTGGTCCATAGCGGTTTTCGAGGAATCACTGATGACAATCATCTCGTCGAAGTGCTTTAGCTAAAAGCTCGAATATAAGTACCCAGCTGAACGAACGGAAGGGCTACAAGCTAGGAGAACTTGGCGAGGCCTTGCGGTGTTACTTATGGGAAGCTGAGTATAAGTATCCGACCAAGTTTCTGCGACGCTTGCAATCAAATGGCACGATCAGGTACTGCTGCGGCCGGCCGGGTCTACGTCTCTCGTTCTGGTGGTCGCCAACGTCGACGTCGACTGCGGGATGGCTGGAACCTGCTGCGCGCAAGGCTCAGGTTCCCAAGTTGCTGCAGCTGGCCAAATTAGGGGCTTATTATTTGCTTCCGGCACTACCATCGACTCAACACCAGCGATTGATCCAGCGTTCGAATTACTTGCATAGTATAGCGTCGCTATCTTGCCGCGGGATCATATCCTATCTGCGCGCGGATTTCGGCCAGTGACTCAGTCTTCTCGGGTTGCCATCTTTTCTCTTTTATTCGCACTTCCCTGGCACCTCCAAAGCCACGACAGACCACCCGGCCCCCACTCGCCCGACCCAAGCGTCCCACAAAGATGGTTTTCCCAAGGAAGCTTTACGAGTGCGTTTTCATATTGTGCGAAGCTGATGGCTCGTCCTAATTCTGTTTTTTTCTTTGTTTGGTGTCAGCATGGTGGATGACCCTGAGACCGATGAGTGCATTTATTGGGCATCAGACGGAAAGTCTTTCTTTGGTAAGCGTGTGCGCAGCAAGTTCTATGCAATCTCCGTTTGATTATTCAAAATCCATAGTATTTGACCCAGAGCGTTTCAGTCGCGAAGTACTACCGAGATATTTTAAACACAGCAAATTTTCGTCGTTTGTCCGACAGTTGAATATGTATGGATTCCATAAAATCCCACAGCTCAAGAACGAGATGGAGACGGAGTTGTGCCAGTTTGTGAACCCAACCTTTCAACGCGGGGAACCTGACCGCCAATCCATCAAGCGCAAGGATTCGACTCGCGCTGGTGCCTCAGGAGAGGCGGGAGAGGAAGAAGGTGCCATCTCGAGAGTTGTTGGAAGTAGCGGGAGCAGCGGAAGCAGCGAATGCCCAGCGGTCGTTGACGTCGGGCCAGTTGCGTTGCAGCCTATCACCGCCGAGCTCGCTGCGATAAAGCGACATCAAACCACCATTTTGTCGGACCTCAAGGAGCTCGAGGAGTCGAGCCAGCGGCTGTGGCACGAATCGTTCAAATCAAGGGATCGCCAACAGCAGCTCCAGGATACTATTAACAAAATCCTAAGCTTCCTTGCTGGCGTGTTTGGAACGTCTGCTAATGCAGCTGGAAACGCGACGCAGACAGCAGGTGTACCGATCATTGGTGGCTCTGCTGTAATGCCCAGAAAGAAGGCTCGGCTGATGATTGATGACGGGAAGGGTAAGAAGAGGGAGGCCGCCGTCAACTCGTCCAAGATGGACGAGATAGCGGAGATCAGTCTTCCGGGGATGAGCAAAGACTCTGACATGTTCTTTATTGACGGTAGTGAGTGGGCTTATAAACACAGAACATTTCTCCGAGATTAACTCATGTTTTCAATAGTGCATCTGTCGAGGGCTGCTTATAGCCCGAGGGATGCCACTTTTTCCCCGTCCCAAACCGAATTTGACCAAACACGGCCGCCTCCTGCATCAGACGGCATGGATTCAACGTTGCCTACGCATACTCTGCTGACGAATACAAACGCGAACCCTCCCGAGTTACCTCGCGAGATGCGTGAGCCCACCCAAGCTGCGGCTCTACCAGCGACTACGTTCTCGGATCTTGGACCTTTGGCATCGACGTCAAGCAGTATGCCTTCACCGTCATACCCGTTTGCTCTGCATTCCAGCAATTTCATGACTTCGGCGGCTCCCCTCATCCCGACGAACGCTGGCTCCACTTCCCTCGCCCCTCCGCATGAACCTTCCTCATCTACCGCGCTCACGTCCGGATCCACTCTATGTAGTCTCGCCCCAGGATCGATGGACGATCCAGCACTACAGGCCGCCCTCCTAAATACTCTTCTATCTTCTGTGTCTTACCCTCAGCACATATTGGATGTGTTTACACCTCAAGTGACGACGCAGCTCGCACCACTAGACCCCGCGCCCCGGCCTCCAATATTGCAACAACTCCAACCGCCGCCAGTAGATAATACGGCGCCCCGCTTTTTTCAGGGCGCCAACCCAGCCTTTTACCCCCCTGACGCGCAGAATGAAATTGCGTCGCCTCCCCAAACACCCCTCGATAGCAGTTTCGGCTTGCTGGGGAGTATGTATGGTGCTTTTGACGCGGGAGTGCAGCTCGATCCAGATTTCACAAACATGGACATAACGGCGCACATCAACTCCCTGGCTCAGTCCAACGCCCAACTCCAGCGCACCTTTCAAGCTGCTGCGGACATAGACAACCGTATAAACACACTACAATCATACCTGGGAGGATACGTGCCCAGCTCGAGCATTCCAGAAGCGTCCAAGCCGTCGGAGCTCGACGCATCTAACGATTTCCCCAATTGGTTTGGCGCCGACGAGTTGGACACTCATCTAGGAGCGTGGCAGCTCGGGGATGCGTTCGATCTAGGTCTCGAGATCGTGGATGAGTCGTCGTCCACACCGATCGCAAGTCATTTCGGGGCGTATGTAGATGAAGTTGGCTCGGCGTCTGTGACGTCGTCGCAGGAAATAGGTTCTGAGCGGGTGGTGGGTTGCAATAATAGTGGCAAAAAGCGAAAGTCAGATGCCAATGGGGCAACGCATGATGAGAAAGAGTAAAGCAAAGAAGTAGAAATCTTAGATCACTATCTGGGATATAAGTACTTATAGTATACTCTCGCTTTGTAATTTCACACTTTGTATGTCACACAAGAGTTGATGATCTACAGCTGGCTTGAATCACACATCGTCTCCGCACCACGATATATGCCACATCCAGGCTTTGAGTTGGTAAAGACTCGAAGGAAGTTGGTTACTACAGGCGCACAAACTCGGCAGTCAACGATGAGTGCTCCATCAGCCTTTGAATAAATATAGTGAGTTAGGCCAGTGTGAATACCTCGGCTCTCGTGGCGGCAAGAGCTCAGGCCTCAGGCGTTGAGTACAGCATAAAAGCAGAGACAAATGAATCGAAACGGAGCTTGAAACTCCGGCAAATGGCTTCGGACATATACTAAAGCAGGAAAAAAGGGCAAAAGCAATCGGGCCCCGCCGGGCCGCCACTAGCAGGCCTAGGTATGCCGCGAAGAAATGCCGAATAGCACAGAAAATTGCAATGCGTAACAGTAAAGCTATCGCCTTCAACTGTTACCACCTTACTCAACGCCATCATCATCCCTTCAGCCATTTATCACCAGGCGCTGGGTATCACGTGCAAATAGCGATGAGACAGGACCTTTGGGGCATAAGACCCTCCTTATAGCTGCGCCTGAGATATATAAACCATGCATGCTACCTGCTTGATCGTACAGACGTGTCCTCCATAGCCTCGCACGAAGCCAATTACTTGAAGCAAAATCGTCTGGACTAGGGATGTCTGTCTAAATCGTTATCAGCGCCTCCATCGGCTGCCGTAGTCAACGCATCCTGCCGCCTGCGTGCCTATGGACTCAGGCGAATGCTCCGACCGAGTGTCACTATGATATGCAGCTTATCAGGTGATAAATGGGCGCTAAGTGCGCAACGGCCTACGATTGGGTGATAATGTGACTGGGATACTGGGATGCGTGTGAATATGTCATTGTCAATCCAAAAAATGCCTCAGGTCGTGTGACCTGCACCAACCACTCGGCTGGCTACCATTTGCTATGTAGCCTATACGTCACCTCTCGGATCATGCATGTGGAGTATTGATCAAATGGACCGACGTCATGGATTACGGGCCTTGAGCGGTATATAAGGTGCCTTGTACCTGCAGCCAATTCCACTATCACCTCTCTGCTCTACTCGAGACCTCTACTACACACTCTACACTCACACTCGCATCACTACACCATCTCAGCAATGGCTTGTACCTGCAAGAACAATGAAGGCGTCTGCACGTAGGACTTTCCTATTCTCTTTTTGGGGATCCTTGTTGTTCACCCTCACGCGATTCATGTCAGTGCCCAATGCACTTCTGGTGCTACGAGCGCGTGCACTTGCAAGCAAGGAGAATGCACCTGCCAAGGCTGCCCCCATGCTGCTCACAGCAAGAGCGTACGTTTTGGATCAGATACCCCGAGCTTGAACCCTGTGACTCACCTTTCCTATCTGTGCAGTGCACCTGCGGCAGCAGCGGAGAAGGATGCGGCTGCACCGCGAGCGGCAAAGCGTGCACTTGCTAAGTGCCTCGCCCCATGATCCCATGCTATCGAATGCTGTCCTTGTCTGTCGTTGTATAACAATCGTAATAAATCAAAGTTTGATTCCCTATGATGGAAGAACGAATACATAAATTCCGTCTTGCTTCACGGGCACGAGCTTTTGAGGATCGTGTTCGTCCTGAATCATCACCGGCCTCTCTCGCCCAGCCTCATCTCGCGCTTCGAACCCCAAGTCAAGCACAGGTATAGGCACGGAGACGGTCCCCTCTTCCCGTCCGGAGTCCCCGCCATCACCATCCTCTTCCGCCTGGCTCCGGGCTTCGTGCGCGCCAACCTTGCGCCTGTCTAGTAGACGGAAAGTCGGCAGCCTTTGCCGCCCGCACTCGAGCGGGATGATGTTGTACCAAATAACGTCTGCAGCGCCGGGTAGCAGTGCTTTTAGACGAGTGTTTCGGGGGCCAGAGACTACGAAGGACGACTCTGACGAGTCAAGCTGCAGAACCACGTCGGCAGTGCGATAAGAGTGCTCGTTCTTGATTACGAGCGCGAGAGCGAAGGGTGTGTGCAGTATGGCGGTGGGGGGCGGGCGAACGAGGGCCATTGCCCCGTCTTCCGGTGGACGAAGTCTCGGAACGAATATTTGTGTGGTGGATGGTTGTTCGTTTGAGCCCGCTCTGTGAATTCAATGGAAAGCAATCAGCGAAATATTGGAATGTCTCAGAGAGGGGGGGCGGACCTTCTCCACATCACTTCAATAGTCCCAGGGAATGCAGATCCAGCGTCTTCATTCTCCTTTTCATCCTCTTCGTCATTGAATTCGTCCGTCGATATATCAACCACAAACGATAATAGATACGCATCTCCTGTTCGGCACACTTTTCGAGAGTGAATATCGTTCGCACCATACTTGATAGATGTGTGTATTTACCTAATGGGAAGCAGTCGTCTGTTTCATCCAATGAAGAGCTCGAGAGACGTGCTTGTTCGACTTGCTGTCGTGACGCTATACATGAGCCCGGAGCAATGGCGCCAAACGATGCGGGCTCACCTTCTTATCCAAGCGCACACTGATCAACTCAACATCCGATGGTCCGGCACAGATGATCCTCCCAGCAATCGTTGCCCGAGAGCGAGCGTCAAATACGTTCGTATCTGCATCAAATGTTGCAAGGTCGAGTAGAGGGCGCCGCATATCCGGTACGCGATGATACGCAATATCAAACGTGGTATCCAGAGGTCGCGACGTGGGTATCACGAGCGTCTGCAACATTTCGGAAGCATGTTCGGCATCGGCGTCCGGTGCTGTGTCCGCTATTCGGGACTGGATAGAGATGTCGATGACCCTCTCGCCGGCTGACCCTCTGCTCATGAGGTATATCGTCTTCAGAATCGCATCTCCGGAGGAGACCGTTCCAAAGTCGACACCCTTGATCATACCAGTCGACGTCTGATCGTCGATGGTAATGTCATTCACTAATGTAGATAAGCCAAAGAGTCATTCCATGTACTGAAATATGCTAGTTCAGATCGTGCTGACCAGAGTCGTCTTCAGTAGGCTGAAGCAAGGCATCCACGTGAATCTGGAGGTCGCGCTCGTCCACGTTCGAGATCTCAATGATCACGGGATAGCGTTCGTTGACATATGCAGGTGAATCGTGCTTGAAGGCGACATGTATTAGGTGCGGCCTGCTTCGGACGCTGAAGGCAGCGAGAGGAAATAGTGAGCGACGGGGATGAAGCAGTTTTTGCCGATGCTCTCTGGCTTACCGAACGGAGGAGGCATGATTCCGAGTGACGGGAATGAATGCTCCTGGACCTTCGAGTGTGCTGAGCCAACGCGGCGAGGGAGAGTACACGCGCCGTGCTTTACTGGGGTCGAAAGGAAGCTCGATGGTCCAGTCACCTTCGACGATGGTCAGGACGACGTTAGATATCTGATCGGCAAGATTATTGGCACCGTCAGTTTCCAGGCACGTCCAGGAAAAGCGCCTTGGGCTGCACATACACGGAGGTCACATGGAACTGGGGAAGAGAGTGTTCCCGCAAATACCTTGGCGCTCTTAGGTCCCCAACGCAAGTTGGCCTGAGGCGATGACTCCGTCTCATCGTTTACCAGAGGAACGTCGCCCAGCTCGATGCGTTCAAGGTCGCCTTCAGCTACCTTGCCTTCCTCAGCACGATGCACCACCCGCACAGGTGTCCGGCCGTCTGAAAAATGGATGTGAACCGAGGAAAAGGGTATATCTGATAGAGAACATCCGTCCGGAGTCGAAAGGGTTAACTGGAAGGATGCGTAATCATCTACAAGGACCTCCCGCTGCCAGAAAACTACCGTTGAATCAACTGTAATTGAGGTTCAATTATTGGTCCGATAGTTGAGGCAAGTAGAGGCAAGTTGCGGCCGCTTACAAATGGGTTCATTATCGGATAGTTCGACAACGAGCGGCGCCTTTGATTCTGCAGATGGTGATTTGTTCTGAAAATGATGCGAAATTCAGTCCTGGGTTATGCCTGACGCATCATGATAGCCAAATATACCTTGAGCAGGGATAAGAGCCCGCTTTCTATCGAAGCTCGCTCCTCAAGTGATTTCGTTGCTCCTATCACGCGAGATTAGCCGCAGACACATCGATAACAACCGAAATCACAGACCTGGAGCTAGTATCTCAATCATGAGTTTAATAGAAAGGTCAGCATCCTCAAGCCGTTTCGCGCAGTCGTACCACATCGAAAGCAGTGGCTGAAGCATCGACCCCCATTTTTCACGACGGTGGGTGTGGGCTATCCGCTCGAAAAATCTGCTTCCCAAAGTACAGTGAGTTACTGATGATAAGCATGACGTGGTTCCTCGGACCTGACTGCTAGCTCCAGCTGACCAGAGGCATGGTACGTCTCTGCGATACGGTATGCCACATATAAGATCATGCGACTCCGTGTTGGTGCATACTTCTTGAAAAGTTCGTATGCGTTCGTATAAAACTGAATTGAACGAGGGTCCATAAGATGCAAACGCATGGGTGGAGAGATACGGGAATTACTGTACGTCTAGAATCATCGCGTAGTGGTCTACTTTTTTCTCATTGATAAATCCCGGCGAGTTTGTCAAGAATGAGGACTGTGCGGACTAAACCCAGCAAAGATTTCACTCTAGGCTCAGAAAAATGAAAATGAAAAGCTGAGACATACATCTGACTGCAGTACTTCCATATATCGGGACCGGCGTTGTTGTGTACAAATTGCAGCAGCATAAAAATAATATCCAGGATGGTGGAGGATGGTCGAAGGGTTGATTCCTAAGTTACGAGTCCCATCGAGGGCAGCTGGAGACGCAAGGGAAGGTGGTGCTGATGTTGTGTGGGTGGGCAATCGAAGGCCAGAGCGAAGAGCTTGCTCTAAAACTTCGGCGAGAATCCGATACCTAACCAACGTCCACGAGCTGTGATTACCATTGGCTTCAGTCGAGAAATGGGAGCGTACTGTCGAGCCATCCATCCCCAGAACTCAAAGGTCTCTTCACCAATCCCCCATCCACGCGAAAGCTCGCCAAATTTTTGTAGATGTCGATTAAACTGTGCGAGCGCCCGAGAATGCTCATCATGGTATAGATATAGTTTGCATATCTGTAAGCTCCAGTTGTTAAATAGCTCGATCTTGCTTTGAGCGTTAACAAACCTTGATGGCAACGCAATCTGCCAGAACTTTCGCCTCGGCCCAGCGTTTGGTGCGAGGTGGTAGGATAGCAGTGGAGCTAAACATATCCACTAATCCTAGCCAGCAATCTTCGTAATGCCTTTGCCCAGATCAGTTAGCTACACATCACTGACACCTTGAACGCTAGACATTAAATAACCCACTTTCTAGCGACTTCCAGCTCCGAGCGGAATTCAGCAAATGTTGCCATCTTGTACTCATACCGAACGCTCCAGCCTTCGCCCCTCAGAGGACGACTGCCGCTCGCAGCTGCGGTAACAGGGTTGTGAATCGGGACAGCGTACGAGTGTTGTCGATTTCGCTTGCGGCGCACCCGTTTCGAATGATTGTTGTAATATTCCATTGAGGGCTCATACAGCGCATCTTGAAGACTGTGCCAAAGGTACCGGGGGCACGGGGATTGGTAAGACTCTTGTATGTGCGAAAGAGAGCAGACTTCCCAACCTCTTCACGAATTCTACAAGTTCGGGAGGGTTGACTGGGCTGAGGACGAACAGCGCCGCGCGCGAATCAAGGCCACTCTGTCGGCGGATGTAAGATAGACGAGAATCAAGAGCAGGATCGTCTACAATAGACCACCGTCAAGCTGATATAGTATTCTGGAAGGATTTTTAGCATCGTACCCAGTGTCTTGCGAGTTGCCATTAGAACGACAGTTAATTTAATCCCTCTCTCAGACAGAGTTTTCTTTCGTCCGGCGATTTCATTTGACATAGTCGCATCTCTATCTCGCTCCTCTTCTCTATCTTGCCCGTCGCGACTTTCAAGGGGCGATTTGGGTGGAGGCCCTTCCCATAGCCGGAGGAAGAGTACGAAAACAGAAGGCACAAGCTCAATATGTTTACGGACCCAGATGGGTGCAATTAGACCATCAGGATAGAGCGGCGATGTTGGCGTGAGAGGCGATAGCGGTGAGTGGGGCACGCCAATTGGCGTTCCATCGTCTGAGCGGGCTGCGGAAGGGTATACCTTCCTTGGTGGTAGTCGGATCGCCTACGGGATTTAATTATGAGACCCGCAGTATTTTACAATAGTTGTTCCAATAGGCTGCCGACCTTGTCTACCAACACGGTATGAAACGATTTGGCTCGTTCTGGGTCCCAGACCGCGCCTTTCCGCTGTGCACTAAATATACCCCGGAGTCTGGCGGCCAGTGAAGCGAAGGGGTCTTGTCTGGTATCCCCAGACGGCACCGTGATATCCGGGAGGTCTTGGCCGAAGCTATTCTTCGGAGCATGCGCGAGTGGTAGCGGGGTGGGCGGTGCGATGGTGGGCGAGGTAGGCACATTAGACACTGGCTGGAACGCCTCGAGCCCAGCTGCGAACATAAGTGGCGCATGCTGGGCGAGCAGCTCTGACGGATACGAGTTCATCCTGGTGGTCGCCGAGCAGTCACCTTTAAAGCGCAAAAAAATCGCGAGCCTCGCAGCCCAGATCCAGATTTCTTGGTGATGGCCTGAACGTCGGCGATGCGCGTCACGGCTAGGAGCGCGGGCCGTGGAAAGATGTGGACAGACCTGTGGACAGATCAAGGCCAGATCGTGATCAATCGAGCTGCTCGGTCGTTCGGCCACCATCTATCGCTCCTCCACCCTTCTTCGTCTATCCATGATTGAAGTGAGCTTTTCTCTACATTCGTAACAGCCAAGACTTTTTCTTTAATCGCTCGCGTCTCAGGTCATTGCAAACGACAGACTTGGGCGCAAAGGTCCACCATTTCACCCTGAATCCTAGAGCTTTCAACTCGCACTCACATCAGCCATTTCTTCTGGTGCAGTGACCGTCAAATGCGACCCAAATGATACCGTGGGCGATTTGAAGAAGCTCATCGCCGCACAAACAGGTACAGACTACAGAAAGATTCAGCTCAAGAAATGGTGAGAGAGTACCGTCCCCCGTTACTATTCACTGACGAATCTCCCGATCTTCCTTGCGCGTAGGTATACCATATATAAAGATCACATTACACTCGCCGATTACGAGATCCACGACGGAATGAGCTTGGAGATGTACTAAGACACGACGTGCAATCATCTCAAGACCTGCCGCCCAGATCTGACTCATTACCCCATAATAACCATTCACACATGTACCGAATCCCACGTATAAGAATTTCATTGCACCGAGTGATATAGATACATAGCGTTTGCTTCGCTAGTTTCGGGAGAATATGAATGAAGTGAGCGAGTTGGAGGCCAGGCTCATCATCCACGCCCCGTTGGCCAATTTCGCCGGTAGCTCTGGGGCTCCCCAGTCCTCGGTGCCCGAAGTTCGGTATGCTACTTTAGCGACTAGATCTAGCCCAGCCCCGCGCTCGAATAAGACAAGGAATGCCAGCGGTGCGGTGGTCGGGTTGATCGATATGATACGGATTTCGGTGGGTGTGTAAACGGCTAAGGTGCGTGCTTGTGAGGACGCGGATAAGACCTCGTGGCGGACGCTGCCGGCTGAACGTCGAGATAGAAGAGATCAGCAAATATACAATCATTTAACGATCTTGTTTTTGACGCACGAGTGATAAAATTCGTCATGTGCTTCATTGTCCAGTAATGCTTTGTCAAGTAGAGCTCATGATTTCCGTTGGAGGCGTATTTTGGATCATAGTAGATCAGGCCGTCCTAGATGATTTGCCGCTGAGTTCATACTGAGCGATGGCATCAAGGGAGCAGCAAACACACCTGCCAGCCGTTTGCGTTGGCGGTGGTCGCGCATGTGTCGTTGTCGAAAGGAGAGCAGCCCATTTCTAGCATGACATTGCAAATCAGTAAGCTCCAGTAAAAAAGCGGTTGGATTCGAGACTGACTATCTGATACTAGTGTCCAGAACTGTAGGGAAAGACACGCATGTCAATATCACGTTGGCATGGCCTTGAGCCAGCAGAGCGTACATCATAGTGTGCTTGAGAAGCAACGATAAAACTCTGGAACATTAGCGAGGCGAAGTGGAGGCCACCAGTGATACTAAAAGGGACTCGACGTGTGAAGTTTTGACGGGGAAATGTCAGGACAGCAACCTACTCACGTTGGATCGTAGCCTTGCGAAAAGTGAGCATCTGATGCATCTGCCCGACCGATGGAGCAGCAGATTTCCTGATCAGCGGGAATAGAAGCCTCAAGTTCTAGTGCGAGATATCAGCGTGGCAGTGGGGACGTACCGACATCCGGGTTGGTTTGCTCGGAACGATGGCCTGAGCCATGTTAATGTATTCTGCATAAGCGCCATCGTTCGGGAAGTTATATGTGTGATGCACAAACGCCGTTATCATGTTAGCTACATCTTTCGTCAACCATTTTTCATAGTGATCAATCGCAATATTTGTAGAGTTGGACTCGTCAGCGATGATACCAACAGCATCTTGCAAGCCATGTTCGACCAATGCGTCGTACACGCCCCGGATGACAGCTGCGCGCTGCTCGACTTTGACCTTCAAGGTAGGCGCGTTAACACTCCACGCCTCCAGAAAGCAAAAAAAATGAGCCAAACGTGCCTCCATGCCCTCCTGCCTGCAATCAGGGAAATTACCATCGGGCTCGTTCATGGGGCTCACGAGGTTTATCCCGACGCCTTCCTCTCTCCAATGAGCTATCACGTCGGCAATATATTCACCGTACGCATCCTCTTTTCCAGTTATGAAAGTACCATTGCATGATCCCCCGCTGGACGTGAACGGCGGAGGCGCACTGTTAACAAACGCAGCAATGTGCGGGACCTTGTAACGCGCAGCCTCTTTAAGAAAATACACGCCTTCAGCATCCGCAGACCAGTCGTACGTCTTTGGACCGACGTAGAATGTTGTTGGCGCGCGAATAGGATCTGTTACGTTGACACCTTCATTCCAGGATGCGTATCAGGCCAATTGTTCATTATAAGCGCGCGAGCGGGCTACTTCCCGAGATAAGTACGAGCCCCTACTTTGACTTACCTCCGCCTCCTACGTTCCACCTGTATGATGTTAACCCCAGCCCTGACGGAGCGAATAGAAGTCGAGATACGTTTTGCCGAATGCTTTCTGGAAACTTGTAGATATCATAGGGCCACCACGCCCCTACCCCGTGCTGCATGAGCCTAGCGCGGGAAAGGAGTCGAGGAAGAGGTTCAAGAACCTGAGCCGCCTATCCCAGTGAACGTTTGCTTTTCTGCTGACAAGACAGTCGCTACCACCAAGTCCTCTGGCGAAATTAATGGTCGGATATTCGAATTCTCTGAGAATAGGCTTGAATAGTCTGCATGGGATGCGTCGAAGCTATTGCTGAGGTTATCGCCCAGGAGAGATTGTTGGGATATGACACAGTTTGCAAAAAGCAGCAGAGCGTATACGGTATGCATTCCGAGTCGAAAGTCCATTAACTCGTGTTGAGGATATTAATGGTGGTGGTCGCTTCAAATGATCGTGTGACCTCCGGGCCTTCGGGGGCTGTCGGTACTTGTTTGCTCCCGAAAGGTACTTACTAGGAGTCCGGAGTCGTCCGACTCCAAGTACTCAGCAAAGAACGTGTGAGGAAGCACCGGAACTCTGCTTCTAGTATGCAAAGCTACAGCGCGCAGAGGGCCTTGCGAGGCGTTTTACACGCATAGTGCATGTCATGATGCATGGAGATTCAGAAGCAAGCTCTCCGGCTTTGGTGGGGGGCCAAGACGCTGAAACATCGAAGCTCAGGCACTTGGTACTTGTAGTAGCCCCTCGCCTTTGTGATAAATACCTACTCGCGAGCCAAGCGTAGAGTTTCCGAGGGTAGCAAATGCATGAGAACATAGGGACCGAGGAGCTTTGTGCCAGTACCGTTTGCACGGGGCCTCAACGCTTTGACAGTGCAACCCGGAATTTGACCGGAACAAGGAGATGGCAGGCCCAAATGGGCTTCCGCACGGCCTCAACGCAGAAAATTCGGCCTCCACGCCCGGCCTGCGAGAGAAAAGCGAGGCCGGGTTAAGGTCTCTCCGGCGTCCGATCGGCGAAGCGGGGTACACAAGCACAAACATTGTGGTGTTTTTTCGAGTCGCGTCCGGGTGCGCGATATAACATCTGGGTCATCCACCACCATCACCCCCTCCCGCTCCTCCTCGCTCCCTCCTCCCTGCGCGGCGCCACCAACACTCGGCACGATGGTATCACGCCCTCACACAAAGATGGAAGTCTTGATCGAAACTTCTGTGCCAAAGCCCCGTGTTAAAAAGCGGAGCGCTGAGGAGGATGTTGAGAACACTTCGCTCCCTACCTCCAAGCGTCCCAGGCGCGCTACCGGTGCCGCGTCCAAGAAAGACGCTGCCCCTGCCGCTAAAACCATGAACACCAGGTCCAAGACTGCACCCGCCAAGGCCACTACTGCTAAAGCAGCTCCCCGAAAGGCGGCTGCTACGAAGACGACCAAGGCCACTACGACGAAAGCCTCTACTACTACTACCAAGTCCACGAAATCTGCTACTGCCACCACCAAGAGGACGACCAAAGCCAAGGTCGCTCTCGCCACCAAGACTAACGAGCCCGAGCAGTCTGAAACCGAGGAGGAGACCGCCGCGGCCTCGCCTAAACCTACACGTCGCAAGAAAGTCGTCGAGGACTTGCCACCTTTTAACCCTCTGCCCACCCTCCCTGCCCATACTCGTCCCCCGCTTCAGCTCTTCATCTTCGGCAATGGCGACTCTGGTCAATTTGGTCTCGGCACCGACGCAGCCATGATGGGTGAATTCGCCAGACCTCGTTTACACACCTGGTTTGATGAAGCGATTAAGGAGGGAAAGCTGGGTGAGGAGGGTGCTGGCGTGGAATCTGTCGCTGCAGGTGGCATGCACACGCTTGTGATTGATGAAGCCGGAAAGGTGAGCTTTCCGTCTCGCTCTGTTGACCCACATGTATAAATAACTGACCCTTATTCTCAAGGTTTGGAGCTGGGGAGTTAACGACGAGGGTAGTTTAGGAAGACCCGTCATCGATGTGCCCAATCCAGAAAAACCAGAGGAGATGATGGATAGAGAGGAGCTGGAATGCAACCCCATGGTTATTGACACGCTCGTAGAGGAGGATTTCCGTGCGGCCGCCGTCTCCGCCGGAGACAACATTAGCGTCATGCTTTCCGAAGATGGGACCGTATGGGCCTGTGGCTCGTTCCGCGTATGTCTTTTTATGTCTGTGATCGTCTGGCTTCCCCTCACTAACACTACGGCAACTCATTAGGCCGATGAGGGCTCCTTGGGCTTCTCCGCGGGACCCAATGGCACTCGGGTACAGGTGACACCCACTGCGCTTACCTTCGAGCGTTCCACGCGTATCTCGTCCATCGCTGCTGGCGACAATCACGCTATTGCACTCACGACAGATGGCCGCGTCTACGCATGGGGCGCCGACCAGCAAGGTCAGCTAGGCCGCCGCGTGCCCGTACGCCGGAAGCTCAACGGAACCACGCCCGAGCGGCTTAGGCTCCGAAGGATAGAATTGATCGGGACTGGAGCCTCTCACTCTTTTGCGGTGCGCAACGACGGCAAAGTGTATGGGTGGGGGTTGAATTCGATGGGCCAACTTGGTCTTGGTGATCAGCGTGTGAAAGATCAAATAGATGGCGTCGTATGGGCGCCCACCGTGATCAAGGCGCTGTTGCCCGAAGAACTCGGGGGCGCGACTGTCAAGCAGATTGCGGGCGGAGAGCATCATACACTCTTTTTGCTCAGTGACGGCCGCGTATTCGGCTGTGGGCGCGTTGACAGCTCTCAGCTCGGCTTGGGACCCGATCACCCCGCCATGTCTACCCCAACCGCCAAAGAAGACGGCTACATCGCCACGCCAACGCTTATTTCCTTCCCGCCCCCTCCAGCGGCTGACGAACCGGCACCGCCCATTCCTCCCCTCCCCGCACCCCTCAACCCGATGAAGTACATCAGCACGAGCGGCCGTTTCAGTCTCGCCGTTTCCGAGTCGGGACACGTGTATTCGTGGGGATATGGGGCGTCGTGCCAGCTCGGGCTCGGTGCGGACACTGAGGAGGCGCCAGTTCCAGAGCGCGTTCGATGGAAGAACTCGGATCACTGGATCGTTGAGCGTGCTGAGGCCGGCGGCCAGCATTGTATCTTGCTTGTCAGGAAAAAGGAGGTGCTGACAAATGGCGCTTGAGCTCTGCCATGAATTTGAAGGTTCTATTTGCTAGCGCCCTTTCTGCTGATTCCTCCATGGGCTTTCTTCTATCTTCTCCTTTTTCCTTTCCCTTTTCCTCTCTTTGGAACCATTACAACCCGATGCTCATATAATAGTACATGGCTATTTTTCACCCATTCTCCATATCGAAGTGTAGCTTCTACCGTATATAAGCTTCTTTCTCTTTTCACCCTCTTCTGCTTCAAAGATTTGTTTATATCAGAAATTAGGATGTGACTCCTGTGGAATCCTATTGCTTGCTGTCACTGTCAGTTGATGCCCCGCCCGCGGCAATTTGTTTTCATACCACTGGGATTACCGCGTGCGGCGCGGCGCCTGCTTGCAAGGCGCTGAATAAGGCGGCGAGACGTCCTCCCCACGGTACGCGTCACGCGGCGGCCCTAGCATCCCGGCAGCGTTGAATGATCAGCGCAGCTTATCACCGTATTATCACGTAATCCACGATCCGTGGGCGTCTTCCTCCGCAAACATCAGCTGGTCGCATACCACCGCTATATTCTGTACGCTGCATCTTCTGTAAATCTTGTGCGTTCGCCCTCTATACATATCACGAACATACTTGCAGCGAAGAAAACAAATGTCGTGCGGTACGTCGCGCTCGCGTGCTCGAGGAGTGACGCGGCCGGCATGTCATCAAGGCGCGGATTCGGGTTAGGCGGGACTAAAATCAACACACCGACTAATACACCCCTGGCCATACGGCCGTAACGGGTCCTTATATTGTCTGCTCGGTGGTAAATCAGCCCATCTATAAAGCCCAGGTGGCTCAGTCAGCCAGGTCGGGACATCGACGATCGTCCCACCACCATGTCCCCCCGCAGGGCTTCCACGGCCGACTCCACCGACTCACACAACTCTGATCTAAACCAAGTCACCTCTCCTGGCGGACCGGCAATCTTCCATATCCTCAAAGCCGCCGCCCAGTTTCCTGACTCCCAATCCGAGCACTCCGAGGACAGCGATTCCAAGGACTCGCCCCCGCCGGGGCTCGAAAAGGCTGCTGCTGCCCGTGGGATTGCGCGCCATGCGCAAAGCGACGCGGTCGCGTCCTCGGAGCGCTTTGCGCAGTTTGCTATGCAGATATTCAATTGTGCGCCAGAGGACGAGCTAGAGATACCAAGGACGGAGTCTCCCACGTCGACGACTCCCCCCGATGAGCCTGATGTTGTCAAGCTGCTCATCGAGGAATTTGGAGAGATCGCAGCCGACGGCGAGGAAGAGGTATTTGTTGGCAAGGGGGATACCGCACTGTTCGAGGTAAACACGCCCTTTTGCTGTACCTTTGCGTTTCCTCATTTATGAATGCTTAGGAAATCACTATCCTTGGCACGATGCACGTGACTACTCACCGCATCTCATTCCACGCCTCCCTCTTGTCTACTCAAGCTTCGACCCAAGTCGTTAGATCCGGCAGTGTTACTATAAATCCCGGACGTTTGAGGAGAAAACAGCGTGTATGGCTCGAGCTCACCCACGACATGATTACCACATACCCCGATGCTACTGAGGAAGGCCGAGTACGGCCCAGGAGTACCATTTTACGTATGTAATTTTGGCCTTCGCGCACCTATGTGTCTCAAGGTTTTTTCCCCCTAGTATCCTTGGTGAAATCTATTTCGGCTCCGGATCCGAAAGATCCTCGCACCGTTCAATTGGAACTACAAGCTCCGGACTCGGTCAGAGAGTTCTCGTTCCGAGTTGACACGGTAGAGTCTGCATTGGGCTGGAGGCGCGATATCAACGGTGTGTATCTTGACTTTTCCGAGTCTCCAAAGTGCACCCTCTTATTATGGCTCTCAATTTACAGGCGCGTTATACATGCACCGTCATCGGCGAAAGGTCGCTTTCGAGGGTTATGCAGATGGAGATCCCTCCGTGAGCGACCCAGAGTCGGGTGTGCGCATCTGCATCCCGCTGCATCGTATTTCCAATGTCACCGTCGAGCCTTGGCAAAATTTTGCCACGGTGGTAACATTGAACCTTGAACCGGACCCCGAGCCGTCCTCTCCCCCACCCGGGCCCGTGCGTGCCACATCGACGGGGAGCCTCGTTCGCCCGGAGCAGGTAATTATCGAGCAGCTGAAATTCGGGTTCCCTGCAAAACCGAGCGCCAGTTGTGCCGTCCTCCCCGAGCTTATTGAGAAGGCAAAGGCGAGGAATTATACCCAGGGCGACGTCATCGTCGACTTTGGTCCGCTCACGTTTGCAGAGCGCGACTTTGCGGAAGAGTTTGATGCTGCTAGCGTTATGGGCGACAGGGATAAGTCTGACAAGGTGACACGCGCCAAGAAGAAAATTGATCGCGAGATGAAAAAGATCTTTGGGCTGGGGTCTAACGCGGAACTTTGGCGTGAGTAAAATATGCACACCCGCTCACTGACAGCACGCCCCCAGCTAATTCATTCTACTCCCTACAGACACACGCGCCAGCCTGAACAAAAAGGCTCTCCGGAGCTCCGGCTTCATTGGCTTTACCCCGCAATACGTTTGCTTCTGGTCCAAGTCCTTCGCCTCTCAAGATATCAAATTTCGGTTCAGCACCTCAAAGATACACGGTGCACGCGCTGCTACTTCTCCCTGTGGCACGCGTAATACGTGGCTTCTCCTCGAGATCGAAGGGCACAGGGACTTGAGCTTCCACTTCGCGAACAAGGCTCTCCGCGACGAGGTGATCCAGCGGATCCAGGCGCTCGTGGACGAAGCGAAGAGGGGATCCGTTTCAACCTCGCCTCTGTCGTCTCCCAAGCCAACCTCTTCCCGATTCGACTCGGACTCTGGGTACTATTCGCCCTCCATGGCGAGCCCGGAACGAAAGCCTACGCTTTCTCTGCTGGCTCGCAACCTTGAACATTCATACATCACAATCCCGCCCGAGACTATCCCCCTCGTTCCGAAGCCGATCAACCTGCCTTCGGGCAGGATCCCGCATATATCCCCGAGACATTTCTGCTGTTTGACCATCGGATCGCGCGGGGATGTCCAGCCCTACATTGCGCTTGCTTTGGGTCTTCAGAAGCAAGGTCATAAAGTGACTATCATTACTCATGAGGAATACAAGGATTGGGTTGAGGGGTGGGGCGTCGGACATCGCACTGCCGGTGGGGATCCCGCGGCGTTGATGAAGCTGAGTGTGGAGAATAGTGTGAGTTTTAAAATGTTGCACGGATTGTGTATTCCGAATCTTGACGATCCACCTCTTCCGCTGGACAGATGTTCTCGCCGCAATTCTTCAAAGAGAGCCTCGGGAACTTCAGGGATTGGTTGGATGAGCGTGCGTATACCGCTAATAAGTCATCTGCTAGCTATCGCTGACCGTTGGTTGCGCTTTAGTATTATTGGATGCGTGGAAGCAATGCCACGATGCAGATGTCCTCATCGAAAGTCCCTCTGCAATGGCTGGTGTACACATCGCAGAAGCGCTGAGTGAGTCGGATCGAAAGCACATAGACCGAGAGACTTATATCACCTATGAGCAGAGATTCCCTATATCCGATGTTTTACTATGCCGTTCGTTCATTAAATGGGTTCAAGCTGGTATCTCCAGCTAACATGTCTCTATTTTACTTTCAGATGGACCCGTACAACCGCCTATCCTCACGCATTCATGTGTCCAGCTGTTGAAATGACTGGCTCATTTAATTATTCGACGTGCGTATCCCCATGGCCTCAAATGTTGCAGCGGTTGCTAAAACGTCATTGAATGTTCCCATTCGAATCTCCTTAGATATGGTATGTTTCCATATCCTGATACTAATACCGAAATCTAACGGCGTGTGCTCGTAGTTCTCTTTGACAATGTCTTTTGGACTGCCACCTCCAGTCAAATAAATCGATGGCGCAAGAAGACCCTCCAGCTCAAAGCTACCGATATGAGCCACCTTGCCCAAACCAAGATCCCTTTCATTTACAACTTTTCATCGGTGCGATTTGCTTTCTGTTCAACCCGTCCTCGACGAGCGGCTAAAGATGATGAGCATCATAGGCGGTTGTTCCCAAACCCCTCGACTGGAAGGACACAACGATCATCAGCGGATAGTAAGCATCTCGATTTTGAATACCCGGGGACTCAGGCAGCTTGCTTACAGAGCGAATGACACATCGCCAGCTGGTTCCTCGACAATGCTGACCAGGAATGGACACCCCCCGAATCTCTCCTTGAGTTTATGTCGCTTGCGAGGAAGGAAGGCAAGCCCCTGGTATACATCGGGTTCGGATCCATCGTCGTCCCCAATCCCCGCGCGATGACAAAGAACATTATCAAGGCGGTGCTCAAGAGTTGCGTTCATCTTCTTCATGCTTTGGAACTATTGCTGACTGGGGTGAACAGGTGATGTCAGAGCAATTGTGTCCAAGGGCTGGTCAGCGAGGATGGCAAAAGATACCGGTGAACCCGAGATCGAGATGCCTCCTGAGTGTTACTCTGTAGGGCCCTGTTCTATGCCTCGATATCGGGAATAGTGCTGACATTCTCTCTTCGCTGTCACCTAGGTAGACAAGATTCCTCATGAGTAAGTCAATACGAGCTATTATAGTCGTATATTCTGACTAACGCGATTCCAAAGCTGGCTCTTCCCCCAAATCGACGCCGCCCTTCACCACGGCGGAGCAGGGACAACCGGCGCCAGCTTACGTGCGGGTATCCCGACGTTGATCAAGCCTTGGTTCGGGTATGTAGCTTTAGTCCTGCTCACATGGCGTCTGTTCACATCGACGTACACTTTCCTGCAGAGATCAGCATTTCTGGTCGATGCGCGTCCAGAAACTCGGGGCTGGCTTGCGCGTTGCGAGCCTTAGTGCCTCGGACTTGGCCGACGCTTTGAAAAAAGCGACTTCCGACCGGTGAGTACCGCCCACGTGTGTCATAATCAAACGAGATACTGAATAGCAGCCTTCTTATAGCTTGATGAAAGAAAAGGCCGCCGCTGTCGGGGAAAAGATTCGATCGGTTCGTTATTCGGCTCAATGTTGTCATCCTCTCCATTTCTTTGCTAACGCTCGACCCTCTGGTCACTAGGAGGATGGCGTCACGCGCGCTATCGAGTCCATATTTCTATACCTACCCAGGGCGGCTCAGGATCGGATGACGCTCTGAAACAATGTACATTCAATTCATAATTACTTACTGTTCCCGTATATTTTCTGTAGCTTTAGATGCATATTAGCATCGTCGTCCCTTAGCCCCACCTCCCCCTGTTTTTTATACCGGCTTTCACCGCAGCTGTTTTTTTGGATGATAATATATCCTGACCAATAATATAGTACGACCGAATAAGTACATTACTGTGCCTTTACCACCTCCCCATCTAGCTCCAGAAATTTATTCCATTCATCCTCCGGAATTTCATACGTCTCCTGCGGTATGGAGGGGAACGACCTGTCCCTCACTGCCTTCACGTACTCCGCCACGCCTTGGTCCGCATGGGCTCCAACTTGTGCGAATCTCCGGACAAATTTGGCCTTGTGGCCACTCCAAGTGCCCAGTGCGTCGTCGCATACGAGGACTTGCCCAGAACACGCGGGTCCTGCGCCGATGCCGATGGTCGGGATATCGAGTTTGGCCGTGATGTAGCCGGCGAGGGCATGGGGGACAGCTTCGAGGACGATCGAAAAAGCGCCGGCGGCCTGCAGTGCGCGCGCATCAGCGAGGACAGCGTACGCAGCGTTTGCATCGCGGCCTTGAACGCGATAGCCGGAGAAAGCGGTGTGTCGTTGGGGGAGGAGCCCGACGTGGGCCATGGTGGGGATACCGAGCGATGTCAAGGCGCGAACGACCGGGACGATCTCGACTCCGCCCTCAAGTTTCACGGCTTCCATCCGGCCTTCCTGCACGAGCCACACGGCGTTGCGTACAGCGTCCTCCGGCGAAGGGTACGTCCCGAATGGCATGTCGGCGACGAGCAGCGGAGAGGAGGCGCCCCGCGCGACAGCCTTGCAGTGGTGCACCATCTCGGAAAGCGTGAGACGGGTGGTGGAGGGGTACCCCAGACATACTTGCGCGAGGCTGTCGCCTACGAGACAGATGTCGACATTGTGCCGCTCCGTCCGCTGCGCGGTGGGATAGTCATACGCGGTCAGAACGGTGATAGGGGTGCTCTGGGCGCGAAGTGTGAAGAGTCGCTGGATTGTTACTTTTTTGCGTGCTGCACATCGATCGGAGTTATGTCAGGATGTGCGCGGATTTTACAGGAAGTGGGAGGGTGTAAGTATACGCACGGGGCTGGGCCGCTCCACCCGCGCCAACGCTGTTTTCCTGCGGTCGCACGCTCATCCATCTTCGCCCCGTGTTGATCGGCATCCTCGCGAAGAACGGTGCCACCGCACTTCGAGTAATTGCGCGCGTTGCTTGTGAGAGTGCGATCATGGTGACATCAATGGCCGGCTCTCGGACGCGACGTTGAGTTACGAGTATATATACCACAGAATGTGTAATATACGTTTTTGCCGGTCGCAGGCGACAGCAGTCGTCCCACCATGCACGTGAGAACGTACACGTAATCCTAGCAGGCCATTAGCCGATTTTTTTGACCGCAGAAATCAAAGAGTCAGGCGATGTTTTTTTTCGTGGGCAGATCGAACGACATTTGTAACCAGCTGGCTGCCGGCATATAGCCGGTGGATGCGGAAGGCGGGCAAAACACACCGACGCGTACACCGCAACACGTTTACAAAGTCAACTGCCAAAAAGAGGGAGATCGACGAGTGGCACACCATGATCAAGATGTAATTAATAGAAAGTCGGTGGACATTAAACATGATGCATGATGCTCAGACAAGGGCTTAGATGAAAGCATGTCTATATGAGTTGCCCGATGGTGCTGTAAAACAAATGTCGTCAAGGAATTCAGAAGGTTCAGTGTAGGTTAGTAGGGAAGGAGTAAATGGTACTCAAAGTCGATTGGGATGGGCGCTAGTTACCGCAAATATATCGATTCGTTGGAGACGGTGTGCTCAATCTGCCACGTATGCAAAGCAGAGCCGTGCTATGATTCGCCGTGAGATATCGAAATGCGATGGCATCTAGACTTTATACTGCAGTAAATGGTTGCTACCGCAAGATTGCAGTGCGACACAGGCGCCAACACAAGCACCAGACGAATAGAATCGTACGGAAAGCAATCGATGAGGTATAGCTTTAAGTGCTTGCAAAAGGGTGGGTATAAAAAAAGGCGGTTAAAGGGTGGCGTGGATTGGGCCAGTGGCCATGGCCGATCCTGAGGCGCGTAGATATCGCGAGTCGGCCAGGTCTCAGGGATGACGCAAGGGGGACGCGTAGCTCGCCAGATATGTACACACCTCCACGTAAGTCAGGATCTTTGTCGGCCTTGAGGGAAGCTCGGAGAATCCTAGGCCCCCACTGAAAACGCATTCAGCAAGGACTTCTTGGCATAGATGAGAGGAAAATGTCGAGTATCAGACGTATTTTGCTGCAATCCAAGTGACAATGAGCGCCTTGATTACAGGTGGTTGTAGCCAAACGAGGGTGAGCGCTTGAGCATAGAAGTTGGATAGCCGCATAGGGAATACGCAGAGGGTCTTCCTATCCTACATCAGACCCGCGCCAGACCCGAGATACGAATGTCCGAATTAAATAAAGTGGCACACTGCCCCAGCGAGGGTCGCGCAAACAGGGGTATTTCTCACCGCGGTCGTAACTTGATCGTACTGAGGCTAAAACGTTGTTGGGAGGTTACGAAGATATCAACCACCCTAGACCAGTTGGAGACGAGAGAGCAGTCGAGGCGAGCCTTTACCCTCGTTTGCACCACCCCGAATCAAGAAATCAATAAAGCGTGGGTGGGTGGATACTCGTCGTAATCGGTGATCCCAAGATCTTAATCGCAAGTGCTTGATAATGACGAGTACCTTCTCACGGGGATTCAATCCCTTTCGCCCAGTGCCATGCCATTTAGGATTGTGTAGCATACCGGTGTCATGAACAAGTCCGGATTCGAGATGAGTGTAAAGGCTTCTAAAGGTCACTATAACCGCGGTATCGACCGACCGTCACACATGAGGCGGTCATGAATGTGACTCAAACGATGCAAAAGGAATGGGCAAGCAGGGCCAGTACTCCATCGGAGGCTTTTGGGGCTCCGCCGGTGCAGAGAGATGTCCTTATACGAGCAGATGATGAAACCGCAGAGCCTTGGTAATTTTGGAGCACGTGTGCGAGCGCTTTCCGTTCTTCCTTTTTCGGGGTCCGCAGACAACGAAGAATTAGAACGGGAAAGGCGAAAGCGCGGGCGGTGTAACTTCCTCGCCACCGTGAGCAAAAAACGCTTTCTCGGCATTCGTCGCCAAGCTCGATTTGGCCCAGTATTTTTACTCGACAGACGCTGAGCGCTGAGCTCGCAGACGACTTCGGTGATATTCGGCAGACAAGACGATAAGGTTGGAAATTCCACAGGACGAAATTCCCGTTTGGGAAGAGAAAAAGAAGGAGAACAAGGGCGGGCACGTGACGCCGCGCACGGACCCTCGCCCGCGGCTCTGATTGTTCGATGTGTGGCGCAAGAGGACAACAGGCGCAAGCGGGACCAAACACGCCTCGCTTTCTTCCTTTGGTACTAATCTCCCGCCCGTCATCTTCTCCAACGACGACTCCCTCTCTCCCCCCATCACCACCACCGCCGCTCGCACCCGTCGACGGCGACGACGACGATCTACGCCAGTACCGTCTCCCATGTCGCTCAACAAGGGAAAGCTCGCCTCCGCGCAGTGGGCAGATTTGCCCCCTGAGGTCGTTAGGTAAGTGTAAACAATCCACTCTCATCCGTCTGCTTTCTTCCGCAGTTCTCATCCACGCCTGCCTCTTCGCGCTTCTCGTCGCACGTCACATCTCCAGGATCATCGCAACCGAGTCTCTCTCCACATTCCACAATTGGGTGCCCAATCAATGGGTTGCCCCCGGCTACGAGCGTTCAAGAACGCTCTGGGTCATGCTAGCCACCGCGGAACACTACTCATCTATTGCACGCGTCTGTCGCGCTTGGGAGCGATCGAGTTAAGTCGCTCTCCCACATTCTTTGTCTGCATTTCCTGCACCACCGTACATATTCACATTTTGCCTGAATACTACACGTCCTTGGGAATTTGCCATCTAACATCCAACAATCTCTCTCAGTCGAATTTCACCCCTACTGGATCCGCGCCTGCGCGCTGCTAGACCCCCTCTGGACCTCGAGCGTATTCACAAATTTACAGCAGAACAGTCGTGGGCTGGGAGCACGCACTGCGGTCCCTCAACAATTTTCGCTCTCCCTCTTCAATTTCATTCTTAACACGTCATGCTTGCCATGTCGTATTAACAACCCGACCACCTCTGTCGGCGTGAACAACACGCATCGCGTCGAACGCTCACACTACAACGATCTCATCCGGTGCTGCAAAGCCCATCGCGCACGCGATTTTTGCGGGGTGTGTTTGAAGGATGCTGTTGTGAGAAGTTTCATACAACCACCACCAGGCAAGCCAATGCATGCTGAGCGGACTAATCGAACGAACATTGACGATGTTGGTGTAGATGAGGACGGTAGATATGGACTCCTGCAGTGTGTAGCAGAAGTTGACGCGGAGGCGCGCTACGCTGCTGGTATAGAACTCAACGAGGACACACAATCGTTTCCGCGCATTGTGGCGACGTGCACACTTTGTCGACACTATGCTGTCACAAACCATCTCCGCCTCTTTGCACCTCACATTCGGTACCAAGAAGATACGCACATCCGTAGGATAATTGACGAGTTTGTCGATTTCGGCGAAGGGGGGGTACGCGGCGTCATGGAGGGGATTGAGGAGTGCATCTGGCTCAAAAACTGGACGCGTTACGAACAGCTGTGGAAAGAAGCTGTCGCCAGCCAACGTCTCATCGCGTACTCTAACGGCTATGACGTAGACGGCGACGCATGCTTAGACGTGTCACGATCACCCTCTCCATCATCCCGGTCCTCTCCCTCATCCGTCTTATCTCATGCATCATCATCTTCCATTCGCACCATCGCGCTCAATGACTGGGCACGCAATCGTGTCCTGGACGGTTGCTGGATCGCCCCGCTCGATATGTATCAGTGGCACCTCCAGATGCAGGGCGCCATACAACGTGGCTTGTCGGCAGGCTACGACTTTGGTATTATGGCAGCTCATCATCCCCTAGATCTCATTAGGGACGGCGAAAGCCGCGGCAGGCTCGGCCGGAATTCGTCTTTCCATCCGCACCCACAGCAAATCCGATGCGCAGTACCTCCGACAAGGGTATTACACTCAGCGCAGCGAGCTTTCGAGCAAAATATGCGTACCATGTTACTTCCTCCCATGGCCAACTTTGTGCGCCGGTGAGATACTTGGCCTTGCCTTCCATGGCAGGAGACAGTTGGTTCTAATTTACGTTATGCATTTCAGATTAGTGATAGAATGTGAGGCCGGTAACATGGACGTATGCAGCTACGCTAGTTCGATAAGCTTTGAGACGCTTATCGGACGGCACGCCCTTGGCGGACCGGAGTGTTGGATGGACGGCTACAATTGGAATTTTTCCTCATCAGTTCCGCCTCGTGGTCGAGAGGATAGTCCAAGTAATGAAACCGACACTACGGATGCCGACACCGATATGGGCCATAAGACAGAGTCAACGATAACCTCCGACCCCCATTCCGACACGAGCACGCGACCCTCGCCATCCTCCACATTACATACTTCCCCCTCGCCCCCTCCCCCTCTAAGTCTTCCCGGCGACAAAGAAATCTCGCCTTCTGCTCCCCCAACGGTACCGTCGCAAGAGACGGACAGTGTTACTACTAGCAAAAGCTATACGCGCGATGCCTCAGTTCCCAGCCCACCAGCCCCAGCCATGCGTGTCATCCATCCAATTCCACATCTGCCTATCAACCCGCACGGCGTAGGCTCTTTCGCACGGTCGATCGTGGAAAACCTTTGGCGCGAGGCAACGGCGGGCCTTTATATTTGCCAATGCAAAATATGTCTACGCACCGCGCGCGCGGCTAATGGCGTGATCGCCAAAGAGCAAGACTGGGTTCAACTGCATGAACAGGAGTTGGCACTGAGCACTCGCGACACGTATTCCGATACGGGTACCGATGGTCAGCTGCTGGATGAAGATGACCAAGATATGGTGGACGAAGATGACGAAGAGGATGACGAGGCAGAAGAGGAGGAGGGGGAGTATGGAACAGATTATGATTTGGCAGCGCAGGGGTTCGCAGATCACCCCCAATTTCGGCTGATGCCGTTAAAAATGCCTTCATCAGTATCGTCCGATGTCGATATGGGCGTCGCCACTGCGACGAACTCGCCTATGCCGTACGACCTCGACATCAAAAATACCGACGGCGGTGGTGGGGGTGGTGACGTTTCGGCCAAGGTAGGTGCCAAAACGTCGCCATCCCGGACCTCCTCTGTGGGTAGTACCGACAGTCAGGCCAGCGGCCGTCGAAGCCGGGATCCGGAAGAGCTTGACGGACGCGAGGCAGGACGAAAAAGAGTCAAAACGTGACCCGCTCCTCGCTGATTTCGTTCTTGTTGCTTGCTTCTCATTCACCCCCTTGTCCCTCACCCTTCCACTCCACGACTGAGTTCTTCTATCCCCTGGTCTCTGCTATATTCTACGGCTTGTCCACTACCTTGTATCTGTGACATCTTTTATATCACCAAACCGGCTGTTCTAAACATCACCACCATTCATGTTTTCATATACATGCTATAACAACTGCTCGTTTGGTTTTGTCTCGCGCTGCTCCAGGGCGAGCCTTGGATCACAAGGATCTATGAGGGTCAACAGCGTCCCATGTTCACCTATTCAGCGGGCTGAGCGTTAGTACGTACGTCTCTATGCTAGGTTTGCACTAGTGCGAGTCTTTGGTCAAAATCGGCCGCTGAGATCAACCATAGTCTGGAGCGAGATTATGGTTCATACTGGGAACGCCTGGTAGCAAACGTTACACAGTGATATCTGGCGGGTATCCGTCGCCTTTGGGAGGGCAGGCAAGGCATGCAGTGCATGTCTCAACTATTTCCGTCTGGTGTAATCTGTCGCGCGGCCGCCATGCATTTCATTTCTGCCAGCGTAGCCCCCCCTGGAACGTCTAAGTGCGCACAATTCACACTCAGTAAAGTTGGCTCGAGAGTGATGCATGGTTGCTAGCTGTGTTGTTTCTTCAGACAGCTCCGCCACCTCAACTATGTAAAATTACGTTTTGAGCCTGTGTTAGTCTGCGCGTTTAAATTTGCCTGGGGCTTCCGACGACTCGGAGAGCGACAAACTTCGCCACGATCAGCTCATTGATAACACAGCTATCAGCGCACTGCTGTAGCCCTGCCAGGCTGTAGTATTGAAACAGCTGTTGCATCGGCGAAGTATGACCGTCTTGATCACGCGCTGGCGTTAAGATTGCAGAGCCTGGGCGATAAAAATGGCAGGGTGGGATGTGACGCAGAAAGGGAGCTGAGCGTTGGTGAGCCCACATCGAACTTTTGGTCATCGACATGCTTGTATGTTGCATTCATGCTTTCAGTAACATCAGGTGTGCACGACATGGGGTTGGCAGCGACTCGTTGACCAAGGCGGGTTATGCAGGGCGTATTTTTGAAAAGCGTGGGGGTGATATTAAAATCGATATATGACACGCCATCGAAAACTGTCGAAAACTAATTGATCGCGTCAGCCAGTGAAACGTGGGGATGGCAAGATTTGGGAAGACCTTACGTATTTATTGCATGATGGCTCACTGATCTGCTGTATAAATTCGATAGAGCTGAAGCGTAAAGCCCTCGGCCCCCAGCGCAAGCGCCTCTGCTAGATCATCCATATTCATATGCGGCGCAAAGGTCTCGACCTTCTCCCATCGCATGTCCAGACTTTTAGTTAACTTCAGAGCCTCTGAGAGCGGGGCTACCGCATACGACGGGACTACCAAAAGTGTAGGAGTGCGAGCGCCGGATGCGAAGAGGCTAGCGATTGTTTGAGCGACGGCAGACGGAACTGAGCCCCCCAAATCGACAATCTTGGGCACTACGGTCGGAGCGACGGAGGATAGGATAAGGCCAATGACGAACATAAGATTAATTTGCGGGACACTCACCTCGATTGACGGCCGCCGGCACCAATAGGTGCCTTGGAGGCATGAATGTCTTCCAGAAAATTACAGTAAAAGAGCCGATGTCTTGGCTTGGAGAAATACCGGAGACGAAGTCACTGATAAACGAGATCGCAGGTATGACACCGCCCTGGTGTAAGAAACCCAAGAAAATTGCCAAAACCGCGTGCTGAGCGACATGGAGAAATAGCTAAGTATAGTAAAATAATCAGTCAATGACTGGGGAGATACAAGTGGGTCAGCTCACGAAAGCTCGACGTGCTCTGATGCCTAGTCGCTGGGGCACCAGACTATCTGACACAAGTAGTGTTGTCGGAACGAGTAGAGGCAAGAGGAAGCGAGGTTCTTGGTGGGGCTGTAGTGAGAGGATCCCAACCCCCGACAATATGATTAGGAGATATACTGATTTATCTTATTAGGGCGGTTTCATCCGAACTTTAAGATGAAACGTGCCTGTGCTCATAAAATTCTCAGTACTCCCTTTCGTACCCGAAGTCGTCCCCCTCTGCACTTTTGAATTGCGAAACCAGTGAGAGCGTAGGTTCGAGTAGGTGGCCTTCGCGACTAACACCCAATTTCCTACCCCCAGTACCATCGGCGCATTTACCAGTGCGTGCAACCACCGGGGGTGTAATCCATGCTGCGCGAGATTTTCCGTGCGGAGATTATATCGGAGAGAGTTCAGCGGAGTTAATGTAAAGTTGGAGAAGATATGGCTGATAAGGCTGGGTGCGCTCCAGAGCGTCGAAGACGACTTGAAAGGATGGAAGTACAGCGTATCCGTAGTCGCAACGAGGAGACATGTAAACAGAAAGGCGAACGCCGCTGGCAAGGCGGCCTTCAGTACAGCTGCAAGGAGCCTACCCCCCAGAAATTCAAATTTCAGCAGAACAGCGAGACGTAAAAGTAAGACGTGCGTCTTACGAAAGTAGTTTCCTCTCAGCAGGCCTCTCTCCGCGGCACGCTCTCTTCCACGATAAAGCCAAGAAAGCAAGGCCACATGGAAAGGCAAAGGCCACGAAGGTGATACGAGTGAATACACCAAGGGCCAAAATGACCCCAAATAGAAAGGCGGACGTGTTCCATTGACTTAGCCAGCCCAAGTGCGTAGCCGTCAAGTCGATATCCTTCCTCATATGGAAATGCCCGGTTTAGTGGGGAATTTGAAAGAGGTGATGTTTATGGACCTCACCGTCTTGACCTTCACCTCTACAACTTCACAATGTGCTCGCATGTGATTCACCAGCGCGAGTAAAGCGGCGAGGAGAACTAGCTCAATCGAGTTTGAAAATGGCCGCAGTTGGTATGTGAGCAAAGCATGGGAGGAGGACAGCAGCGCGAGGGTGCGATAACGATCCAAACCGGGGCGTCTTAACTTGGCCACAATGTAGTCTACGGAGAAGTATGACGGTGGTAATTAATGTAACTATCCGCAACTCGCCTTAGGTGCGTTAGAAGAGGCTCAGCGTACTCACCTACCACGAATGATAACAGAAGAAATGACGTTCTCTCTGCGGCGAAGACTAATAATGCTGAAGCTAGTTTTGGCAGGAAACGTGATTACCGGTGAGGAGCATTGAGTTGAGAGCGGCGTCCAATTTAAACGTGATAAACTCACCGTGTGGGTGAAGGAATTTAAGCAATAGAAATACCCATGTGGTGGTCGAGAATACTGGCACGATGGAGCGGCATGGAAAGGCTGGGTCGAACTCCCATGCCGTGAAGACGTCTGTGGTATTCCAAACGTAACCTTTTTGATAGAGCGCGGAGGTCTTAGCCCAGTTTGAAATAATACGGATGGTGACTCCACACTGCACCCAGAGTCGGAGTATTCACCAGCAGCAATCTCAGGGTTTTGAAAGATTTCATCGGGATGGATGTAGCCCGTTCCCTTGAATGCAAACAGAACGCGGATGATGACCAGGGCAGAGTATAGGAATCTCCATCTTCTTTCGCTCATGGCAGTTCCAAAGTTGAGCGTACGAGTTTTTTCTTGTTTAAAAGTCCTCCTGTAAGCTGGGTGGAGTCGTGCTGTTCAGGGTCGCTTGCACCCTGTATGGGCAGCAGCCAGACTGGCGTGCTCAGGCCAGTTCAGCGCATGGCTACCGCACAAAAAATAGTATGAGGGTACCTACCTTCAGGCTTCACTTGGGGTACTATGACGTTAGAGCGGAGATAAACAAAAATGAAAATTGGCACTGAATGTTTACTCTCGTGCCGCCAGATGATCTACAGCGGGCGGGTGTGGCGGAATGGGTGGGTGACACAACCTTAGCACCTTCAAGTAAGAAATATCTCCGCTTCGCCTCGCAGTGCCTTCCTCAAAGATTCCGCTGGCCAGGGTGGAAGTAGGAAGCTGCTCTCAATGTCCCACCGCGAAACGCATTGGCGATTGTGTTACATAAGATATCGCGGAAGCAAGCGCAATGCGCCTTTCATTAATAACAAACTCGCCATTACCGCGACTGTTCCAGCGTTCGTATCACCTGCTGAGGCGCTCGTGTTTACTATCCAGACTAGCAGAGGGGGGGGGGGGGGCAGGGCACCCGACGCAACATACCCCCATAGGGAGATGGCATCGAGCTTGTCTCCGGTCTGTTCCGCTCGCAATACTAAGCAACTAACCGACATATTGAAGCGACCAACTTCCCCCGCCTCCCGACCTCGCCTGGCCGCCAATAATGGCAAGGGAACTCGAGGCCGGCAAATCACTTGACACTCGCAGCCTCGATTTCCGCTCGAGCCGACTCAAAGAGTCTCATGATTTCTCCAGGGTACTTAGTACACAACCCGCCGGGCTCGGAAAAAACGCGGCGAAGCTACCCAGACTGGTTATCTAATTGACCGGTCGCGGCGTCAACAAGCCGAGGGGCGGAATACTTTTTACGGGACGCCTTCGCACAAACAGGTAAACGATCTCACTTGCGGGGCGGGGCGTGTTTGGACCTTGGAAAGCTCGCCATAGCTCAGAAGCAGTACGCTGGACTACGAAAAGCGCCCTCGCGAGCTCGGGATCCCCCGTCGTCACCACCAGCTGACCCTGAAACGAGGACACCAGTGGTGGCGGGCCGCCTGCAGATATTTTGTCAGAACACACCAGGCGCAGCAGATCAGATCTGTCAGGTAGTGGAAACCTGATCGGAGGCTCCATCGATGGTGACTTTCGAGGCTCAGCCGCTCAGCACAGGTACCGAAGCAGGGTGTTCCTCTTTTATTATTAAGAGGTATCGAGATTCAAGGAAGACGTCACTGCTCGATGGTTGTAGATACAGGAGGTAGAGAGTCGACCGTACAGGAAGAATAATGTTATATACGCATGTGCCGAAATGTCCGCATAAGAATACCCCATAGACCGAATGAAATGTAATTAAGATTGTTCAGTATGGTGCCAGACCTCAACTACCCTCGAGTGCACGAATATCGTGATTTTCGGCCTTTCGATAGGGAAAGACGAATCGAGGTCAAGGTCAAAGGACTTTGAAATACCGAGGCGATTGCAGCAGAATGGCCGACGCGGGGGTTTGCTCGAGCGAATGTACTGTGTTTCTACAGTCACATCCTCGGCCTCATGGGAGAAGGTCTTCGGAGCGGCATACGGAAAAAATTCGGACGGAGCAGATGACAGCTCGGTGTCGATACTTTTGCTGGGGTCGCTGTCGTTGTTGGAATACTCGGTGGAGCTAGAGCTTGTGCCCGAGGTAGATGTAGATGTAGATGTGGTGCGACTGTGGGACGGGCGTTCGCAGAGCATCTGAGAATACGGTATCAGTGGTCGGCTCCAAGAAGTTCGCGTAGTGTAAAGCGAGCCTTACCTCGTCAGCCGGAGAGGTGCAGGTGGGACAGTCGAGGGTCTCTGAATTAGCCGAAGTCGAAGTCGAAGTCGAGGGAAGAGGGCAGGGTGTGAATAAAGCGGTTACACGAGTTTGTACATGGTGCAATGCCGACTTGAGGATTGCCTGTGGGATGGGGAGTGAAGGATACGATGAACAACGAATTGACATTGATGATGCTGAAGGAAGATGACGCACAAATCCAAAAGATCGAGTGCGGGTGGTCGGCGGGCAGTCAAACGGGATGCTGGGCCACATCTCCCTTTCATCGTCCGCCGTCGGAGATGGTGTGCGCAATGTCGCTCGTTGGTGGTCGTATGTCTAATATCACAGCGTCAGTATGCAGTGGTTTTGGTAGAAAGAAAAGAGGACTCACGCAAGCCAGGGGGGTATCAATGGATTCATCGAGTTCCACAGTCAACGAGGAAGTACGCAGTAATTTTGGGCGGAGGGAGGCGCGCAGGCCACCATAAAAAGACGCGTTACGCTGCATCGCAAGTTTGACTGTGAGGCTACAAACGTCTGCTATGGAGCACCTGGCTTGGTTGAGGGTGGTTGAGATTGTGGAGCCACTGTGGCATCCCGACGTCCTTATATACATACAGCGGAGAGGGCGCGGAATGCAAAGGCCTGGAAGGAGGGCCAATGCCTGGTGCTTAAGCCGGGATTTGAATTCGAGTTTCATGATCTCGCTGCTGAGAGCTTGAGGAAAGATTAGGTGAGGTTTCCAAGCGCCAGGAAAAGCGGTGGGGTGGCGCATCATCGGCCTCGTGTTCGACCTCGACTAGTATGCTCATATAGTAAGGCCTTTCCTCATCGCCCGAAAATCAGTAACGAGAGAGAAACGTGGCAACGGTCAAGTTTGTGCCACAGTAGTTGCTGCCTTTGACCTTAGCAGGAGGCCTGGAAATCCAAGCGTCGACCAAGGCGACAGCTGGAAAGATGCTGGTATAGCCACAAAGCGTTACCAAAGCGTCACGCTTGAACTTCCGAGGCCCCCATTGTCTGGTACAATGTGCTTCTCCAGCTTCTCCAAGGCCGAACATAGTGTACAATTCGGGTCTTAACGGGCCATTCTTGGATGCAACAAGCTTGCAATCCGCCAATATTTTGAATTACCGACAGAGCCACTGAAGCACTTAGTGTCGAGGCTGCAACTCAAACCTGATTGCGAATGTTCATTTCCGAGGCGAGAGAGTGGTGGGAATGTACGGAGATCGCAGTTAAGAAGAAGCAAGCTTGCAGTATTTTCCAGGTGTTTTCGCAGTGTCCGCACTCCCTGGTGGCTGCACACTTCGTTGGGCATCCAGCTGGTGGTGATTCTGAAGACCGAGGGCAATGTAGATGCATATTTGGCGGTTTTTCCAACCTGAGCCTGCGCCGATAGGTGCCGATGTCACGTGATGCCAATCGAGCCACGTGCTTCCACGCGCTGCCGCCGAACCGCCATGTGCGCGTATCCACGATGGAAGCTTCGTCTGAGCGGGGCCTGGTGATGGAGGTTATTTCTTTTCGCGCAGCGCCCGGACCACCATCTGATTCTCGAGACTGCCTGAGGCTGCAGTGCTGGCCGTCGACACCGCGATTTCACTCACCTTTTTACCGCTCTTTCTCTCACCTTTTTACCGCTCTTTCAGACAGGATGGCTCGCTCTTTTTTCTCCACTCTCGTTCTTGTCATGGGCGCAAGCACTGTCGCCGGCGTGCTTGCCCAATACCCAGCGGGTGCTGCACCCGCCCTCGCGATCCCCGTGCCTACCCCTGCCGCCGTAGCGCCAGCCGTCATAGCGCCTTCAGCTGCTACGCCCATCCCAAGCGCCCCTCTTGCGTATCCGCTGCCCAACCCCGCGATGGTTCAGCTTGCAGGCACGACAGCGGTCGCGTCCGCTGCAGGGCCACAACAGCCTGCCCCTGCGATCTTTGCTCCATCCGCGTCTTCTACTCCTGACCCGGACGCGGGACTGGTACCGTTAACCCAAAAACGATTCGATTGGAATAACCTGGTATACTAATAAATTGCGCTACTGCTGTTGATGCTGTCGCTCACGTGTTGCTGTAACTGGGATCTAGCCCTATCAGGCCGACACAGATAACGGGAAGCGAGGCCGGCAGAGTGGCTACAACATCTGCAACTCTACCACCGCAGGACCAGGTTCTCTCTGTCAGACTGCAGTCATCAATTCCGTCGCTGGTGCGCTCTCCCTCTCCGTTAGCTCTTGAGGAGCTCTAACGCATCAAACGCAGATTTCTGTCTCTGGGGTGGTACTACGAAGGACTCCATCATCGGCAACATCGAGGGTCAAGCTGTCGCATGGTGCACCAAACCCACTCGCGGCGCGCGCTTGATCCCCGCCGGGGCCCTCACCGGCGTGCAGTTCATGAGGACGCCCGACTACGTTCAAGTGACGGGCTTGATTAATCAAGCTCTCATCGACATCGCTTCCGGTGATTATGGTGGGGAGTTGGACCCTCATGGTGCTGATGAGGTACGCGCGCTTTTAGGACTCGGCACCGTTCTGTTTCTCATCCTACTGCATAACTTGTGCAGCGTGGCAATCCTATGGGCGCGATCGTCTTCACCGATTCCTTTACTAGTCTTACAAATGGCAACGGCACTTATGTCCAAGCCGTCGAGTGGCATAGGTATGTCTTGCTGTCTTTGCACTCGGCGAGGCCGTCCTGAGGGTTTTATATCCAAGCTTTATGGGGGGTGGTAAGTTCTGCTCCAAGGCGTGTGACCCTACTGGGCTCTACCCCGCTCAATTCTGTCAACACATCTACGACCGCATCGGATGCGAGTATAACGCACCTGCGTCATACGCGAGCGGCGTCTTTGAATCCTGCGAAGGAGACAACCAGGACTTTCCTGGCATCTACGTCAGCGCAGGAACAAGTGACTCAATTTCAGCTATTTCTTGGAGGCTCGCTCTATTGATCAAGGGGCTATTTCCTTCACCCAGCCATGACTTATACCCAGCCACAGCCGGAGACCGTTCCCATCACGTAAGATAGTTACCCGAAGCTCACTAGGCGCCCGTGTCTGACCGATTCATACTGCTAGCACGATGCCATAGTGAATACCGATCTCGCAGCTCGGAACCTTGTGCCTGATTGACATGTGTCCGCCTTTAGCACCGCCCAAATCCCGAAATCGTCCAACTGCGTGAGATACTCGAGCACGGCCATCTACCCCACAGTAAGATCGACATGCACGGCTCGCGCACGTAAAAAAGATTGACATGTTTATCAGACTTCCATATCGGTTGCACCCATCGCCACCATGACCACGCCACCGTCGGGCGGTCACCCAACATCCACCAAGGCCCCAGGCGGCAGCCAGAACAACGAAGCTCATGGAACAAGTGTGTCGAGCGCCATCGGTTTGACTCTACTGGCGAGCGTTTTGGCGTTTATCAGCATGCTCTGAACCTGATTTCAATCTGTGCTGATTCTTTTTTGGGCTGGGAGCCTGAGGCTTCTCGTTTGACGCGTATTTGTGCCACACATTTTTTTACCATCCGCATTCTTTTCTTCTACCTTACAACCAAGCGCTCTGGCAAACCGTGCCTCGGAGTTGGAGTATCGGCTCACGAAGGAATGCCAGATCTAGACATGATGGCGGAGATTGATAGCATTAATTCAAATTTCGGCGCACAAATGCGTATGTAAGCAATCATTGTCGCGCAACACGTCCATGTGGATAATTGGTACGATCAGAAGGTTTCACCACAAGGGCCGAACGATGGATAAATAGTTCTCCGCGCCTGCAGTCCTCCTCATTCCCATCTTCCACCATCTACCCCACACTCGTTTTAACATGGTCCGCGCCTTCGCCCTTCCTTTCGTCGTCGCTGCCATCATCGCCGCCGGCTTTGCCGATGTTCAAGCCATTGCGCCCCTCGCAGGCTCTGCGCATGCCCCAAAGTCCGTGTCGCAGAAAAGAAGTGCTGTCCCCTTGGTGGACAAGCATTTCGATTACGATAACCTGGTCTATCCTTTTTTCTTTCCATGTGCACTCCTTTGCTCATCTCTGATCCTTTAAGTAGCCACATAAAGTCGATACAGAGGTTGGTGAACGGGGCCCCCAATCGGGATACAATGACTGTGGCCCGTCCACCGCAGGTCCCGGCTCTCTGTGCCAAACCGCAGTCGTTGATTCTCTTGCAGGCAATTGCACCTTGATTACTCCTACGGCCTGTAAAGCTCAGCAATACTCTTATTTTAGATTTCTGTCTCTGGGGTGCACCGGTGGCCAATTCTACTGTTGGCGATACCGAGGGCGAGGCCGTCGCTTGGTGCACTCAGAACACTCACGGCGCTCGTGTGATCCCAGCTGGCGCGATCACGGGCGTTCAGTTTATCAGGACGCCCGATTACGTCCAGGTGACTGGGGTTATCAACCAGACCCTCATCAACTATAACTCTGACGATACTGGAGGAGAGCTTGATGCATGGGGTATGCTGTCTTGGCATTATGCTTTATTGCTGAGTGCTAATTACCTTCTTGTCGACTACAGGTGCCGACTTCGTACGCATTTGTTAACACGGTGCATCCCTTATGCACCCTTCTTGACCGTGTTGCAATTCCGTAGCGCGGAAATCCCGAGGGCGGTATCGTTTTTACAAACGCCTTCGCAAGTCTTCAAGGGCGGAGTGGCAAGCACGTCCAGAGCCCCATGTGGCACAGGTATATTAGCGTCTAACATCTACGTTGCCTGCTTTTTCTAATCCTTTTATCTCTTCTCAAGCTTCATGGGAAGCAACAAGTTCTGCATCAAGCTGTGTGACCCGGACCGCCCCAACGCCGCCAAATACTGTGAACATATCTACGATCGTCTTGGATGCCCGTACAATGCACCTGCTTCCTATGCTGATGGCGTCTTTGAAACCTGCGAAGGCACCAGTCAAGATTTTCCGGGAGTTTACTACGATTCGAATGGAAAACGTACGGCCCCATTACCCAAATTCCTACCCTTCAGTCAGCGGTTAACCAGAAATATAATGTAGCGCAGCAGTACCAGCAGCCTCCTGAGTCAGCTGGCGAGATCACGTAGGTTTTTATCTTCAAGGCCGCCTACGCATTTTCCCTGACCGTCTAATTTTCAGCACAATGCCCTAGTAAATCCAATCCGTTGGGCTCAAATTTGATCACAGCGCTGACACATCTTTCGAATATGCTTAGCGAGCCTCGCATTCCCGCGACCTCTCGATGCGTCCAGTTCGCAAGCACCGCAATCTACCCACAGCCCACCGTGAGCTTTATCACAACACTTCTTCAAACGTAATATCTGAGCTTCCTGCACCTATTATAGGCTCTCGCACCTACTGCTTCCACCACGCCTGCGCCGACTGCGGCGCCTGAGCACCAGGAGCGCCTTCACGTGGCCAACAGGAGCAAAAGCGGAGCCACCAGCACGGCCATCTCCGCCTCCGGCGCCGTGGGCTTAGTTCTCCTTACTGGGACACTCGCCCTAATCAGCATGCTCTAAGTGAGCACTACGGCCGGCCGGAGGTGGAGAACCGGAATTCGTGTTATGGTGCACGACATTTTTTATCATTACCTTGCCCCCGGTTAGCGCTGCAAGGATTTCACCACACTCCTTTCTTTTTATCTTATATATATCGTGCCGTTCGTTCTCATAACCGCGCACTCTTCAACCCTCACCAAAGCTTTAAATGACAAGCTGTCTTATGGCAGGAAGCGTCGGCCTCCTATTGGAGTTTGAATCAGCCTTCGACAGACACCTTCTCTGCCGCCATTCAGACTTTCTAAGAATAACGTTCTCCTAAGGGGCTGCGACGAGGGCAGCGTAAATTAGTGGTCTCAAGTTTGCGCATATCAATATTCTGCAAATGATTGAGCTAGGAAAGCCAGAAAGATCGTCGCGACAGCTCCTGAGAGGCCAGGACAGGCCGAGTGCGTCGCCGCGATTTCAATGATAAAAACTCCATTACTCAAAGATAGCGATTGGCAAGTACGATGTACACTAGTAGTGGGGAGGGGCACTGGATCGGATCCAAGTCTGCTGCATACTAAGTGGTAGTATCTCTCTCAAGGAGCGTAGCAAACGCGTTTCGGAAAGGCACAAGGTTCGCGCTCCCGCCGAAGTCGAGAATGGCGAACCAGACTTCCTCGAACGCATGCGTGAATTCTGCATCCTGGGTAAGGAGATCGTAGAAGATCGGCGCGATGAGTGTCGGAGGGTTGCGAAAAGCCTGGCGCGTAAGCGGTAACAAAGTGGGTGAGTCTTGTAAGCTATCAAAACGGGTGTCTCTGCTCACACCGCAACCAAATGCTCCGAGAACAAGGACCTTTTGCCTGTGAAGTTTCGCTATGCGGAGGATAGTAGTGATCTTCTGCCGTGTGAGCTCTGCATCTGACGTTTTGGCGAAAGATGCCTGATCGGGTGTTAGCACCCTGTCCCATCAAAAAAAAAGAAACAATCAGGATATTATTTGCACGATGATGGGATAGCGTCGATTTGAAAACGCACGGTCCTAAGATTGCAGCCACTGAGACGACGTTGCATTTGAACCTCTTATCCTCCTCGAGCATTTTGTTGCCACCCGCGTCGCTGTTCCGAAATACCAGCACGCCCTCGCTCCATGTCCCTGCGGTGGGTCCGTGGGGATACCATGAGTGCCCCTGCTCCGGAGCCTTTGGCCCCTCGATATGGAGGAACAACGTCGAGCGACGGCATAGGGCCTCCTCTTGGGCGCTGGCTCCATTTATCCACCCACCACCCGCCCTTTGATGTGATGCCATATTGAGCACGCAGATGCCCTCTCGCGGGACATTTGGATCGCGCAAAACAATGCGTTCTGCGCAATCAAAAGAGTCGCTATCCACAACATAGAACTTGGTTCGGTGAGATGGATCTGAGAGCGTGGAGGTCCCGCCGGTGTGGGGCGGGGTACTGCTGTAGTGGATACTCCTGGAGATGGAGTTCTGCAGCTCTGGATCTCGCGACAAGAGTGCAGGAAAGATTGTCTGCAAGTTGTGTCGAGCGATGAAGGCATAGTGCGCGCCCCTTGACAGCTTGTCCATTTTGTGATGAGGGGGCCGGGAGTTATCGAAGATTCGAAATCTCGAGCTTGAAGCTGCAGCTGTGTTAGATGGTGGCTGGATACAGATGTAACGGATCGGCCCCGGCACCGGCCTCCGGCCGGTGCCGGAGCCAACCGTCACAAGCTGCTTACAAAGATTCCTTTCTTTCTTTCTCACAAACAAAACAAAACACGCCCGAGGATACCTTAGGGTCCGTTCGGCAGGGGACCAAGATCACGAAATCTCAATCTTTCTGCCTATATATAGGAATTTGAGCTAATTTGGATCAGTATTTGTAAGGAAAAGCTTACAAATATTCCCATAAAGAGCGAAAAGATCGAGAAATCGTGGTCTCTGTCCCCTGCCGAACGGACCCTTAAATCCTTCGATCTCATGTATCGCTCGAGCTTAGCTCTTTCTTCCCCCCTTTCGAAACAAGAGGACTTCTACCAGTTATCTACGTTCCGCAAAGGCTCGATTGAAGCTCGTCGACCAACTATCGACAACCTTTCAATAGACACAAGCATAGTGCCATGACTAGCAAACAATGGACTCGCGCACGCTCACTCTCCCCCAGCTGCAACGCTGACAGGATCAAATTTCTCGCACGAAGATACTCAGTGAGGGAAGCCGCGGTGCAAGTTCGCAAGCGGATGGGAGGGAGAAATGGACTTTGCTCGTTACATATAGGCATTGTTATGTAGGTAGCATCACCCTTTCTTTATCGCAATGAGGTTGGTACTTGCAAGTTGCCAGAGACCAAGCCAGTCCGTACGCCCCCTCTACCCTTCCATCCGGCGCGCGGGGTTTTGATGCCCGAGAATCTACTGACAGTAATGGCACGAGGACAGGGCACTCTCAGATCTATCACGCGCAAGGCAATTGTCGTCGAACCTTATTGGCCCCCCTTCATCGCGCGGGGTACTTTTCTGTTCCACCGCTGGGGATAGGACATGTGGCGACTAATGAAACGGCGCTGCGATATGAGAGATCAACGAGCGCTTGTGACTCACGGAGTAACGGGTGCTTGCTACGACGCAATGACCAAGCCACTTCATCCACCAGTGCACGAGTGGGCCCTCATTTCCATCTGAGAAAGGACAAGGCGCTGCGACAAGGGAAAGCAGCAAAACAGGCCGGCAGCGTGCAACGACAATTGTCGCGCGCGCGCACGGCCTGTTTTAGTGCTGCCTGAGATGACAGCTTTCCGAACCCGAGGCGCACGTAGGCGTGCGCGCGGGTTCGATTGATGCAAGGTCTAGCAGCAAAGTAGGTGTCAGCCTAGCCGCGCAAACGCAGAAAACAAGTTTACCATTCAGGCGTTCGCAAAGACGTTGTACAGCACCGTGGTTGTGCTTCGGCGTAGTTGATGACAACGCAAAGCGACCCCCTTCAATGGCGACGTAGGTAGACCCTCAATATTGACAGGTGAATTGTACGTGTGCTCTGTTGCAAAGACTCGGCCCTTGGACATGGCGCATTGACTTTATGCTCGCAAGTCTAGCCACGCTCCTAGGGGTAATGTCACGAAGGTCGATATCATGTGGGGCAAACACGCGGATGTTGATGTGTGCCGATGGTGAGACCATGAGGCGGGTGAGAACGATAAGAGTCCAGGTCGTGGAGGATCGCATTCGAGGCAGCGAAATGACACCGGTGCTAGGGTGTTGCAGTCTATTGGATGGAAACGCAATGTCTTCCGGCGTGAGCTCCTCCAATGCAGGCGAGTTGGAGGCTGTGATGAAAAATTGCCGCATGCTGGTCGTGGCAAGTTCGATGCTGGCGAGGGAAAGCCGTGCGAAATCTTTGAGGTCGAAGGGAAGCGAGAGCGAGAGGAGCATCTGAGGAGGGCTGAGAGAGGAGAGAGAGAAAGCTGGAAGTAACCACAAAATTGTAACGGGATCGTTGTTGTGCGTCGCGAGGACCCGGAATCAGTGATGTCTAAAATTGACCAGGAGTTGAGTAAGATGGTCGAGAACCTGCGAGCGTAATGCCACATACCGGGCTTATGCATATGAGGGCAAGTAGTACCTGTACGACGGCGAGCTGAAGCGGGGAGGGAAAGCAGGAGAACGCGGGGGCGACGGCGAGACCGTCCTGCATGCACCATTTTATATCCCGAGGTATGGCTCCTACAGGGAGGTGGAATCAACATGTCGGGCGCCTCGCATCTGGAGCAGCAGGGATCGCACCTGATTGCACGCCGTCCGCGCGCCGTTGCATTGCTTCCTCGGTCGATCGCCTTAACTCCGGTCTGGTCCCACAAGCTTCAGACTCGTGAAAATGGCCGCTGCATGGGAAGGAATGACAGCAGGTCTGAAAAGGCCTGCGGCCGGCCGACAATCATAGATAATTGTATACTATGCTCTGACGCCTGAAACGCGGGGTTTGTAGAAGTCTACCCGTGAAACGGAAATATATGCCCTTCTCGGGTAGGCTTCCATGCCAGCTTCTTTCCTGCGTTTCAGGCGTGTTGTCGGTTCACGCGATCCGCGTATCATATATATGGCTGCTACTGAAATATCGACACCGTAGACCGATAACTTTTTGATCATCGCGCCTTTTACTGGGGCCCGAAGCCACAAGTTGAAAGAACAGTATCAAGGATTGGGATCCATTAGAGCGGGGAAGTTGCGAGTTGAACGCTGAGCTGAGTGTCTTCCCCGCGCATATATCTCGTGAAACAAGATCAGAAAACGAGGCACTCTTCTGTTACATCGCTAGGGGCAGGGCGCGCGGCGACTGAGGACACGGCATCGCGTTATGGGTAACGACACTGAGATCGACTAGCGCTCGTGAGTGTGTAGTAGCCCCGCGGCATTACGGGGCAACAAGTACTTGCCACAACGCGACAGCCGAGCCACTTTACGTGTCAGCGCATGGCGGGCTCCCATTTGAGAGACGACAAGGGAAAGCAGTAAAAACAGGCCAGCGGCGTGCAGCGACAATTGTCGCGCGCGCGCGCACGGCCTGTTTTGGGGCCGCCCGAGATATGACAGCTTTCCAAGCCCCAGATACACATGTGCTGGACAGAAAAGGGCGTGTGCGTGGGTTCGATCCATGCAAAGTCTAGCAGCAAAGTAGACATCAGCCTGGCCGCGCAAACGCAGAAAGCGAGACGATAATATGTACTCCAGTCAGCATTGGTGTATACCTTTGCTCATCTCCATACAAATGAGCATGCGGCGTCGCCCTGAGATGTTATCGCGCAAGGTCACATCGTGGATGGTGAGCATTAATTATGGCCTTGCGAGTGAGGATGTCGCTTACCGTTCAAACTCGTAAAAGGCTCGGGCAACCCGCGCTGATCTTTCGCTTCCGTGCTCGCAGGGACAATGTTGCGCTGACACCATGACGGGCGTGGACACGGATATCGATGAGTATTGATGATGAGGCCGTCAATGGGTGCAAATAGGACGGGCGCAACGGGTTGGCTGGAAGGGACCGCACTGCTGGTGCTGGTGCTGGCGGTCGTAGGGAGATTTCGTGAGCCGCGGCCTCCTCTGAGGATGGGAGGAGCTGAGCATGACACTTTGCGAACGTGCCACGGCCCGGGGCTTTAACTGGGGCTCTCCAACTTCGCTTATCACTGTTACGCGGCTACGCCATAAGAGTGCAAGGAATATTCGGTGGTAGTTCACCAGCGTAAGCTCTCGCAGGTGCTTGAACGGCCAAAGTAAGTATGGTGCGAAGGTCATCGAATGCGGGTTGCGCAAGAGAATTAATAGTAATATATGCGCGCGTGTAGCCAGCGTGCAAGGATATATCGTGCCTGTGCGATAGCGAGTCATGGTCTGCCGGGGTGACCTGGTGAGGAGAGGGCCCGATGGCGAGGGCGACGACAGGCGACCGTCGGATGGCTATATGCGAGCGCTTATCTAATGCCACGTGGCTCGCGCGCTCCCATTTTCCTACCATCTTCCTATGATACTTAGAATCCCCTTTCCAATTCCCCATCCTTGTTCATGTTGATGTCGCTCCTCAGTGCCCCGAGCTCAATTGCAGCGATATGCGCGCCCAATACGCTTGGGCAAGGCCGAGTACTGAGTAAGTGCGCGTGCTGATCGATCGATCAGCGGGCATTGGCAGACTGTAAGCACAAATTTCCGCTCTGTCATCGTCGTGCATCATACGCCCTCCGTCGTGACTACCTCAATTTACTATTGCCTTGACTGTTTTTTCTTTTGCTTACGATGGCGTTTTGTTTTCAAGTCGTGACCGCGCATACCGCTTGAAAACCTGTTCGCCATTGTGCATCTCAGATCCGATCGGCCTCCGCATTGTAAGTAAACAAATTCCGCGTCTCTCTCAAATTGCTTCATCGGCGTCTAAACATACTTAGCCAGGGGATTGTGACAGCGTAAATCTCAAGATGGCTGCGCCCAGCCCATCGTTTTCTCTTTTCTTTCCAGCCCCTCCTGGCTTCTCTGCGCGCACCAAGCGTCATGGACAACGATAGTTTCCCTGATGGTCCAGCTGAAATGCTCCCTCCAAGATAGTAGGTAGGCGCAATGACCGCCGCGTAGAACTGGTTTCTCATTGTGAATGCCGCATTTTAGTTTGGGGGGTGGCTTCCTATCCCGCACTGCCATCGCTCATTGCCAAAAACAAGTGGGGTAGCATGGAAATAAAGGGATGGGCAGCCGACTGTTGCCGCTATGAAGACGCTTGCCTGGGCTGCCCGCTAGGCCTTCGTCCTGCGCAGCACCATTTTTACAATTAATGCGCCCATGCTCGCCGTATGGCCTTGGCTTCTATCAACTATACGATTGGGCCTGTGTTTTTGGCTCTATGCTAACTCTACAGCTCCGTAGAGCTACCAAAAATGTCACGTCGCAGCTTTAACTCTAGCTTGGGACGCCTTATCATAAAGTCCCCTACGTCTTGCGCCACCCGCTACACACGAGCAGCGTAGACCTTCGATACCAAGTCAATCATACCAAACACACGAAGCTGGCGCGAAAAACCCGAAACGACCGCTCTTTCACTCGAGATTGCTACGCTCCTGGCCACACAGTGCCAACCCTTCACCGGGCATGATCTCGCCGGCCACCGCTGCAAGTTGTAGCACCATACAGGCTACGGTTGCTTGGCGATGACCCACTCTGGTAGTCTCAGACGATGCGGGCTCCTCATGTGTACCATGGGGCGACTGCTACTACGCCCCTACGCTCGACCAAAAACAAGCTCGGTGAGGGCCATCACATGCTGTGCGCGCATCGGTGCTCACCCATCCTCTCCTCTGCTCACAGGGGCTGAAGTATGTGCGTAGGAAAGGGCGAGGAGGGGCAAAAAAAAGCCGCACGCCGCGTGAGGGAATCGAACCCCCGGCCACCCACCCTCTTGACGCCCACTGTCTTTCCGGCCTCCGGTGCGTAGACTCTCCGGTCTCAGATCGAGCTGCTCTTCCACTGAGCTAACGCAGGCGCGCGCTGATAATAGAGAATTGCGCCCATATAACCAGGAGCTGAACTCCAAGGCTGTGCTTTTTGGACGAGTTTCCGGCCGACCTCGCAAGAACGAACTTCAATTTTTCAGTGTATCAATTAATGTGATTGTTCCCCACTTCGAAGTTCAGCGCCGAGACAACAGAGGGAGCAAAGAGGCCAGGCCGCGTGTATAGCTCGCACTGTTCAGGCCTATTCTGCCGACACAGCCGCGCTGCACCCTATACGCATCAATACCCGCTATTGGCTATTAGTATCTGTCACCCTCGCCAGCTACGCAGTATTGACTGGCTCCAGGATGAAGACATCCCTCGACTACATAACCTACAGTTGCCATCTTGTTTTTTTTTTTAGACCGTCGCATGCGCCAAACTGCGGACGACTCAACAATATGCCGAGGACGCGAAGATTTCATCTCCTTTCGCCGTCCATAAGATAAATTATCGTGCTTTACAGAGTATAGTCCGAGCTTGATTTATTTAAGATTGCGTATACATAGAGGGCTAAGCCGAAATTTAAACTGCTGGAATACTTACGGGATGTTGAACAGACGCACGCTGTGTCAAGGTGTGTCGTTAGTACTAACGTTTGAACCTTGGCTTGTTCGCGCGTCTTTCCATGTACTTACGTAGCCATAGGCAGGCTTGAAGCTGTGGTTTGCCGTCGTAAACCCAGCAATGTTTGAAATTTCTTCCCCGTCGACCCTTCTTCTTCAGCCTCGCACTCAAAGTTGGGCAGAAGTAGTCAAGGAAATCTGGGAGATCCGATATCTGGTCGGGCACAGTAAACAAGCCAGGGTGTCCGTGTGCGATGGGCAGAGTGAGTAGGTTCGATTTTGTCGCCCCCTTTGTTTCATGAGGAGAATTGAATAGCGCTTTGTATTTCACCCAATGCTATCTAGACAACTCTGTATCGTGACGAGTGCAGTAATCCTGGCGCGCAAACTATACACTTCCAAGCGATACATCTGACGACCAAGTGTACACAGTCTTGTGACAGTCACTCGTACGTACACATACATTGGTGCGGACGAGATGCGCGCTCATGCCACACTTGTGCGCATGCATCATGCAAATAAACTTTCGCAGCTCTGCCGTGTTGATACAAATCAATTTGAACAATACCACATGATACTTGTTGATAATGATGAATGATTCCCAGCCCAATGATACCGAAACCCAAGATAAAAGGAAGGAACATGAAAGGAAGGAAGGTAAAAGGAAGAACGGCCAGTGCGCGAGGCCTGCACTGGTCAAGTCATGAGATAAATCGTACCACAACATGTTGCACCCTACTCGTCAATCAATGTCACATTATCAACCAACTCTGCCAGCCGCCGCACCGTGTCGTCCGTGATCGCCCAGCACCGGCCAATCTCGATGGTTTGCAGACGGGGAAATTTGATCGCGATGCTTCGTGATCGCGCCACAGGTATCACCTGGGGTTCTCCGACTTCGCCCAACACCCGCAACCTATGTAAGCGTGGACAATTTTGCTGCCGCTTCGAAAGGATGAGGCTCTCGACAAGGAAGCGGTGGCAATACGCCAGTGTGAGTTCGCGCAGATGTTTGAAGGGATAAAGTACGGTGGCGAGATCGCTGGAAGAGGGCTGCATTTGCCACACTTCATTTTCCCACGATTGGAGGAACAATGCATCAAGTCGTGCGGGCAAGAGCAAGTTGAGGTTGGCGAAAATGTCGTACAGCACCGTCGTCTGCTTGGCACAATCGATGATGACACGAAGCGATCCTCCGCCTTCGGAGACGTAAGCATGGCCCTCGATATGGACAGACATGGTACGCGAGTTGAATGTGTGCTCCATCGCAAAAACTCGGGCTTCGCGCAAGGCCTTCACGTTCGCAAGCCTAGCGACGTTCTCGGGGATAATGCTACGGAGGCCGACCTCATGGGGAGCAAAGACGCGTATGTCGAGATGCGCCGACGGAGAAGTCGTGAGGCGGGCCAGGATGTGTGACGTCAGCCAGAAACCGGAGTCGTGGATAACCAACCTCTCCAATCGAGCCAGTGGAACGACGCTGATGTTGAGGTGCTGCATCTGATCAGGCGGCAGCGAGATGTCCTCGAACGTCAGTTCCTCCAGTGCCGGGGAGTTCACGATCGTTATGAACAGCTGTCGCATGCTCGTAACAACGAAGTGAATTCTACTGAGATGAAGCCGGACGAGACCGTGGAGATTGAACGGAACATAGGCGCGCGACATGCTGAGCTCCTTGAGCCTCGGCGCGGCCCCAGTAAGCGAACCCAAGCCGCCTTGTCCACCTTCATTAAACGTCCGATCAGCGCGACCAACTGCTTCTGGTCCTTGTGCATGCACGTGAATAGCGAACGACTCCAGGGAGGGCATTGGTCGATTCAACCAAGCGAATTTTTGCAGGTCCGCGTCGCGCAGTGCATGTGACTGAATGAAGGTGATTGATCGCAGCCTGCCTATAATCGGGGACAGATCGAGGATGGTCAGCCGCCGGCGCTGCATGTGGTGTCCGATGCTGATGTCCAATGGAAGCGACCCGGAGAGCGCGAGAAATCGGGCGCAGTAGCTCGAAGGCAATGCAAAACTTGTCCATAAAACCGGCGAATTGACAACGACGCTCCTCCACCGCTTCGACACATGCCGGGGGGCGTAATATGCCTGCTCGCGATCCTGCTCAATTGACACGGCGACAGGTACCGCGACGCTGCGTGACAGACCTATGATGCGCGCGAGGATATTGTCCGACAATCGGTCGATAGGCGAAACCGGCAGCTTCCTTGGGCCTTGGATGGTTTGTGATCCCACCGCCGCATTGGCAGTGGTGGCAGTGGCAGTGGTCACGACGACAGACCCGCTGGGATGCGTAGATATAGTGGCTGTGCCAACGGATGGAAGCGGCAGGAACGCGGCGGATGCAAATGGCGGCAGTGTTGGCACGACGGATGCGACGGCAGAGGTTACGGAGGCGAAGGCAGAGGCGGCAAATGCAACAGCGCATGTGAGGAACGCGGGGGCCTGGGAGAAAATGGAGGTCGTGCTTGCGCTGGGGATTATCATGGATACAGGAGCCACGGCTTCTTCTCCTTCTTCTGAGACTGGTGGGGCGACCACCGGCGCACGGGCGGTTGACTTGCCCTTGATAAATTGCCGAATGTCGAGAATTTAGTGGATGACGAGGCAAGCCTCCCTCGATCGTTCACTCACCTTGACCTTTCGGGACTTCGTGGGCCGAGTAGCCTCTTTGACCCCGTCTTCGTCCTCATACTTCTCCTTGAGGGCAGTAGCGAGCTTGCGCTTCTTGACTGGCGCGGGAGGGCAGACGGGGCGAGGGTCGAGGAGACCCGCGACCATGCGGAAGGGACGGATCTTTCTCGGTGTTGCGGGACAACGGCGAACGTTGTGGTGAATTGGTGTTGCGGGTTCGGTTGCGACATACATCGTGATGCCTAAATGAAAGTGGTAAGAAAGAACGAGCGAGTGGGTCGAGGGAGGACCCGAGGAAGATGGGGGGAGCTGAGAGAGCAGGAAGGTCTCAGAGCTGCATTTATATCAGGGCTAACAAACAACGACGTAGATATGACGTAGAGGCCTTCCTTTGGTAAGCAGTATCGGCCATCCAACGCCGACACTCACCGCCATGCACTCATAGTGACAAATGTACGCTTTATGTAAGTCGTGCGCACGCTCGCAAAGTGCCTCTGGATGTTGACATTTGCGCCCCTAGTTACCGCGGGACCACCCTTCAGGCTACCATGCATGCTAGACGATGTTGTTGAACGCTGTGAGCGCCGCCGCTAGCCCCAAGGGTGAACGTGACTACATTACTTAATTGTCACATCCTTCGTCCACCGCTCACGTTCCTCCAACGCGCTCCCACCAATACTGGGCATGACGCCGAGTCTGACTCTACGAACGCTGGTCGCCACTGCTATCCACGCGCCAAACGCACGCGCAGCCCCCTCCTTCGCCCTCCCAAGCGTCTGCCGCTACTATTCACAAGCGAAGCCATCCACACGAAAATCTACGGCACCTTTGAGAGAAGCCACAAGACACAGGAAGAACGCCACAAATACGGCTGTAGGTGCAGGCATAAGCTCAGATGGGACAATATTGGCACAAGGAGGTAACACTCAAGGAGACCCACCGCTGTACGAGGTGAAGCCACCGTGGTACATCAAATGGATGTGGGTTCTCGTGGGGACGACAGTCATCTGGACGTGAGTAGTTGCACTTTGTCTCTACGCATCTGCCTACCTTTGCTTCCCCACTCCAACAAACTCTAACCTCACGTACCACGGCGTTTTGCAGAGGTACGGCGTCCGAGCTCGTATGGAACGAGTGGACGCAGCGAGTTGTCACCGCGTAGGTCTTGCCATCTGTCCCATCACGCGTCCACTTCCACTCAACATCCACCCGCACAACCACCATATCCAGCAATCCAGACGACCCATCTCGTGAGAAAATTGACTACGTCCCCCGGCCTATCTACCAGCGCGCCGCGCTCTGCGGCTTCATCATCTTTGGCGGCGTAGCGTGCGCCGCGGGCCTCTTCCTCGTCCGCGCACGCACCGTGACGCGCCTCGTGCTCCGCGGGAACGACGTGACCATCTCAACGTGGGGTGACTGGCGGGGCAGAGGCCGCGTCGTGGAAAAGCAGCTGTGCACGATCCAGGGGGGCAATAGTGCCCGTGCGTATTTTCTTTCTTCTCATCGCGAGGTGGGATCTTCCGTTGGACATTTTTTTACTCACGCGCTTCTTCTTACTTCTATTAGGCGCGGAGGAGATGACGCTGAACGTCGTCGGCGTTCGCGGGCGGTACCGCGTATCGCTGAAAGGCGCGTCGGTGAACGGCCGTCCAGGGGGCGTGTGGGACGTGAGAAGGGGACTGCAGGGACATTGGCATGGGGTTGCTCTTCGCGGCAAGTGGGTAGAAGGGGCTTCCGAGGGAGAGTGGTCGTAAAACGTGGCGCGTTCGGCGACGCGTTGTCGGATTTGGGGAGATGAAGAGTAATGTATAGCGAGTATACTTGCCTTCGATCTTTGCAGGGTCATTTATTTTTCTTTGGATGAATCTCGTTTTACATAGAGGACCGGTGTGATCGAGTGCGCCTTCCAGCGATCTGCGCGTATGATGGGGTGCCCCTGCAGTTGGCCTCGCGACCGCATAGGGGAAGGTCTTGAGGCTTCCATATAGTGATACTCTTCGCCCACCGGGTCCTATACTTTTTCACAGAACATGCACGCTTATGGACAGCTCGAGCCGAGCCAGGCTCGGAGAGTCGGTTCCGGGCTCGGTCTCAGGCTACACAGCCACTAATCTTCCGTCCTCATTTAAGTACCACCATCTCAGCCGTGCGTCCCTATATGCACCCATGTCCCCCACACGAGCGCAGAAGCCAAATTCAAAGTCGCCCTCCTCATCACTTATGCAGACCACGCTCGGGTTCACCAAAGCAAAACCTAGGATCGAGAGCGGCAAGAAGAAGGCAAAGACCGCGAGGGTCAAGCGCCAAGTAGCCATCGACAGCCCCGAGGACTCGCAGGCTGCATACGAGTATGTCTGAGACACCTGTTTTTCCCGCTCCCATATTCACACCTGGTGACAGCGATGACAGATCAGAGCGAGAGACCTCGGCGTCGCCCACGCCCGTCCCGCCAGCTCCCGTAAGAGATGCTCGTCGCGACAAAGAAATCAAGAAAGAAGAGCTCGACGTCACTGATAAGGCCGGTCAATATCGCACTTACTACAAGGCTGTCCTCGAGCGGACAGGGAATCTGCCTCTGAGTAAGCCCTTTAATTTGTAGACGACTCTGCGTTGGCGTTATCACTTACGGACTATCTAACGATTTAGTTCACGCCGAGAATCAGAATATGATACACCACATCCTCCGTGCATTCGATCTCTCCTACGAGTATGGGCCTTGCATAGGCGTATCCAGACTGGACAGGTGGAACCGTGCGAAGGCCATCGGCATGAGTCCACCCGAGGCGGCAAGTAATCTTCTCAAGTGGTCGATACGGTCCTTATAATCATATAAATGTTCATGTTCTATAGGTCCGCCAAATTCTCATGACCAAGCAAGGCAGCGAAGATACCCAGTTCTCGATGAATATATTTAACAACCACGACATGTAATCTCATGTAATGTATGCGCCCTCCCCTGTACTGTATCTCTCACGCCGTCTCCTCTCGTCGATCTGGCGGTCCTCCTTTGTCTCGGGCAACCCCTCATATAGCCTCCATCGATCGCGCCACTGTATACACCCCATTGTCTCTATAAATGTAATTGCAGCACCTCGCACTCCGATCTTGTTTCACGACACGAAGCTATACGCGCTTGGAAGATGTTCAGCGTTTGGCGCCCAGTACCCAGTACCCAGCCCGCAACTTCCCCGCCTTAATCGATATTAACCCGTGGCGCGGCTCTTCCAACCTGTGACACCGTCGACACGATAGTCAAGCCAGTATTAGGTCACTCTACGATGTCGACCTTTCAGCGGCAGCTATATGAGACCATATATTGACACGGCGACCGCATGCATCGATTCAAAGATTGTTGTACTTAGCCGAGGTATTATTGACACCCAGGAAAGAAGCTCGGGAAAGTCTACCTATAACCACCAACGCCGAAGTGCTCCAGCTCAATATTGCTGTCGCCGATGTCACCCACGCTAACCTCACGTCACTCCGCTAGCCATGGTATGCGAGGTATCCAAAGCGATACCCTGTGGCTTCAGGGCAGTGCAAGCATCTGGATATCGGATCGATTGAGAAAGACATATCGCTAGACAAGCAGAATTTGGAAACAGACCATTCTTGAGGTAAGCAGTATACGCGATGAGCGATCAGCCACGCCGTATGCCCCATGGTTGCTTGGACGCGTATTTTCCTACTTTTAAACATCATCCCTCGCCAACAGAAGCTCGACTGCGTAATACTCGTGAGCTGACTCTTAGTTCATTACTACACCGTGCGCGGCGGGATGGCACGGCCTGGATCAAAACAACAGCGGATACGTGAGCGAGTGAAAAAATACGGTGCCCATGATTGTAAGGTTTGAGAGGACGTAAAATGTAACTTACCTGTAGTTATATTAGTGCCCGTCATCTGCAAACATATGCACGAGAGGACATGGAGCGACGGTAAGCGATACAAGTCATAAGAAACGATCACAGCTGCAGTACCGACTTATGTACCTAACCACGCTACCGAATTCAGCAGAGATTCGAGGTGCCAAGTACATACTCGCGTTTGAGAACCTTCGAGTGCGTCGAGCGCGAGATGTGGTTGAGATGTGGTGGTGATACGCCAGCAGGACGTTCGGACCGTTTTGACAGGTTTTGACGCGTGACGTCTGGTGGCGGTGTTGTCGGTCCATTTCTGTTCTTGCAAGACTCGCCCTGGAAGTACTGGCAGCGACGATCGCCTCTTCGAGGGCACTTGATGGATCTCCACCCCACAAAATGTCTTCCATTCCTCAACGTTTCGTTTTTCTCTTGTGGAGGGTAATATCGTCTTTATTCAGGTTCTCGCCATCGTGCTTTTCTGTTTGACGTCGGCTGGCAAGAATTCTACGATCTCTTAGGCAATGAATCTTCCATCTACCGTACTTTGCTATACGTCAAGACTCAAGACCAAGATTCTCAACGTCGCCCTTCAAAATCACCAGCTCCCGCGACACCAGGTCCAGCCCCATCATCGGCGGCCAGGGGCAAGCAATCGATCCCAACAGCCGCCTCAACCTTTCATCCAGGCGTGGACAACCGCCACGTCCTCCGCGTCCCAGCTAATCTCGACAGCCAGATCACTCGGGGCCTCAAGCTCAACCTGGACACGCCGCTCTTGCCCGAGAAGGGCGCCAAGGCCGCGGTGTTCAATGCTACGTACAAGCAGCCTGCCGTGGACACCCGCGCCGCTCTTGACTTCTTCAAGGTGCGTCTTTTGCCCTATCTTTTTTTTTCTCTTGACTTTTTCCACTAATACGTCACGACGACGCACATTTTCAGTGTCCCACCTTCACGACTGACGACGGTTTCCTCGGCGGTGAGGCGTCGTGCGGCGTGACCGAGGGCCAGATCAAGCGCTACGCCGCTGCCTTCGGGTCAGCGCACCCGACTACGCTGTCACCTTCCACGGCCTCGGCAACCTAGGTATCACTACCGCATCAGCCGCGATGTCGAGGCTGGTGCCCGTGCTGTGTATGATACCACGGCCGCTACTGATAATGTGAGCCTTGAGGTTGGCACCAAAGCGTATTTCGTATCCTCAAGACGGAGCTGTAAGACTATTTTCTCGCGCGTTTAGGTGTCTTGACCCAACTGCCTTCTGAAAAACCAAGATCAACAACGCTGGTGTCCTCGTTCTTAGCTAGTAAGCACGCCTTCCCTTGAAGCAACCCATTCGCAGCCGTGTCCTTATCGAGAAAAAAAAATACGTAGCACCCAATTGCTCCGATCTGGCGCCAAGTCCACCTTTGGTCTCGTCATCGATACTCAGAAAAGTAACAACGCGACCGCTGCCTCGGCCGCACACAAGATCGATGCACACTTTGTCTTCGAGGGATAAGTGACCAGCATCAATACATGCCTGCGTCACTCTAAGATTGAATACTTGGTCATTCGACTGGTTTTCCCTTGCGTGAGGAGGTGTAGCGAAATATAGGTTCGTGACCATGTGTGGCGATTACCGTTGTTCCCTCTCCATGTTATGTCTGGGTTCCCTTGTGTGCCTTCGAGTATAAGATCAGGTATTGTTAGCATAATATGTCTTTAGCCCTGTGCATTGTACAGGTACAGCTAGTTGGGGTGTGGCACAAGCAACTTGATGACTGGATTGCAACTGGAATGTCAAACCCCAACATGGAGATGAACCACATGAGAACCTTTGAAACAGCTTTCACATCTTGCTCTCCTGGTCACATGGAAACATTGGAAGTGGTAGCATAGTAAGAAAAATGATAATGGGATGACATTGAAAATTCCTGCACAGGTGCCAATCCATCAATGGTCTCCTTTGTGAACACATCCAGTCAACATTTGGTGGATATCAAGGAAGTATAGAATGGACAAACCAAGTAGATTTTCCATGACAATCTTGATAACCCCATCAGCATACCCCTTGATGTAGTACTGAGTGAGAGTCCTAAGCTCTTCTTCCACTTGAGCCCTGACAGCATCAGCTCTGCCAGATCTGAGATAAAGCTCCATGACCTCATGGATTTGGGAGGCAGTAGGTCTCTTCCCATGTGCATGCCAGAACAGCTGAGCAACTACAATGAGAATCCCTAGGGGGGCAACAGAAACAAAATATGAGGGATACAAGAATGCAACTGACACAGTTATAGTATAGAATATCCAAACCAATAGCAAGTGCTGGCACATGCAAAGGCCTTGGCAAGGGGCCAACCTAGGAGCACAGAGTGAGTCCTCAGTGCAGTGGAGAAGGGTTAGCTAGGGCACTGACCAATAAATCAAGATGGGAGTAGATCTCAGGATGGAAATCTTCTATGATCTTTTCAAAAGGAGGCTTAGGTCTGTAGGCAAATAAGATGTGACACTTTGATCACCATCTATAAAGTAGAAAGCAGAATTATTAGGGGCACTGAGGTGCTTTTATAGACACAGACCATAAAGCACTCACTGCCTATTGAGCACAGGAGTGTGTAGATGGCTCAGTGATCCATCTTCACAACAGCCAGACTAGGGCACTCACAGGCTATTAGGCACAGGGCCATGAGTGTATGGGTAGCTCAGTCATCCATCATCATGACAGACAGGCTGGTGCACTTACAAACTGTTGAGACAGGGCCAGGGGTGTGTGGATAGCTCAATCATCCAGCTTCACAACAGACAGGCTGGTGCACTCACAGCCTGTTGAGACAGGGCCAAGGGTGTGTAGATGGTTCAACCATTCATCTTCACAATAGACAGGCCCATGCACTCACCCGCTGATGAGACAGGGTCAGGGGTGTGTAGATAGCTCAGTCATCCATTTTTACAACAGACATTCTAGTGCACTCACAGGCTGTTGAAAGAGGGCCAAGGGTGTGTGGATAGTTTAGTTATCCATCTTTACAACAGACAGGCTGGTGCACTCACTTGCTAATGAGACAGGGCCAGGGATGTGTGGATGGCTCAGTCATCCATCTTCACAACAGACAGGCTGGTGCACTCACAGGCTATTGAAAGGGGGCCAAGTGTATGTAAATGCTCAGTCATCCAGCTTCACAACAGACAGGCTGGTGCACTCACAAACTGTTGGGACAGGGCCAAGGGTGTGTGGATGGTTCAGCCATTCATCTTCACAATAGACAGGCTCATGCACTCACCCGCTGATGAGACAGGAGCAGGGGTGTGTGGATGGATCAGTCTTCCATCTTTACAACAGATGTACTGGTGCACTCACAAGCTGTGGAAAGTGGGCCAAGGGTGTGTGAATGGCTCAATTATCCATCTTCACAACAGACAGGCTGATGCACTCACTTGCTAATGAGACAGGGCCAGGGGTGTGGATAGCTCAGTCATCCATCTTCACAACAGATAGGCTGATGCACTCACTTGCTAATGAGACAGGACCAGGGGTGTGGATAGCTCAGTCATCCATCTTCACAGCAGACAGGCTGGTACACTCACAATCTATTGAAAGAGGGCCAGGAGTGTGGATGGCTCACAACAGACAGACAGGCTGATGCACTTACTTGCTGATGAGACAGGGCCAAGGGTGTGTGGTTGGTTCAGCCATCCATCTTCACAATAGACAGGCTGGTGCACTTACATCCTGTTGAGATAGGGCCAGGGGTGTGGATGGCTCAGTCATTGATCATTACCACCAATACCTCCAGTTTGTGACAAATGGCATATACACCCACTTACATCCTTTTATTTTCAGTCAAAAACAGTTTGTTAGTCACTTAATTTCACTGTCAGCCTCAGTAGTATACACTTACTGTCTTTGGGAGAGAATCCACAATCTGTCACCCAGTATTATCTATACATTACCAAAGAAAATCACTCACTTCCTGAGGACCCAATGCATCAGGGAACCTGACATAGTAATATACTATATGCTTGAAAGAATGCAGGACCCACAAGCTACTCAAAAGAATGGTTTAGCTCCTTCACAAACATTTATAGGCTGTCTTACATTCTGTGCCATAACACATGCTAATCAGTAGACACCTGCAATATTCAGGGAGATGCATACATCCTGTCATCATTTAAATCCAGTCAACCATGACATAGAGTCTATCAAACCCAAGACTCACTGCCTGGTGGTGCATATCTAAGTCAGATCACATTGCCAGTTTAATAAGTTATGTCCTTACCTTATGCTTGGGATGTGAAAGGAAAAAAGCTGAGATGGACACAAAAAAGCTGTGATTCAAATAAAAATATATACCACAATGTATCCAAAGCATGACACCAACTCCTCAATCAACCCTGCAACTTGCTTTCTTGTGATAATGTTCCCAGCAGCAAATACCTCTTCATATATGATCGGCAGCTAGTGCCACTACAATATAACAAGCTAAAGACCTCACCTTCAGCAAGACCCTGTATGTTCCCACTTCCAATATGTCAATGCCAAGTGAATTCAATACAGGCAAGGGAGCCAACATACTATCTGACAGCATACTCAATTGTAAGCTGAAGGTTGTTCCTCTGGACTGAAACAAGCAGTAGCTTTAGTGCATCAACACCTATAGCATCCACTGTTTGCTGAATAAGTTCTGCCATCTTTCCCTGGATGTCTGTGTTGTTCTGCTCTTTATGCATCTCTGTCAAATAAAATGTTAGTTATGGTTGCTGGGAATGTTAAGCCTAAGCTCTCACTTTTGAGGCATATATACTTTGGATGCTTTTCACCAAATAAATGAGGGAGGTGGCATCTTTGGAATTCTGCATAGGCATGCTGTGGTGCATCTTGTTGGGCCTGCTGACGTGTTAGTCCAGTTCCTTTCAGCTCATGGAATGCCTTGGCTTCCAGGCTGTCAAATTTAGTGAAAATGACTACCAGTGGGACTTTCAAGCTGTTAGCATTAAAGGCTCTGCAAAACAAAGATCATTATTCCTACCAGGTCCAGCACTGCACTTTCTGAGCAGCTCCTGCTCAGGTCCTGAGAGTAGCCGAGCTTCATTGTCAGTGGGGATGCAATACCTAGGGTTCATGTCTAAGTATGGGATAGTTGGAGGAATTGAAGTAATTTCACATACCATATGACATGAAGTTGGTCTTTTAACTCTCTGCTATCCCCCTTTTTCTGAATAAATTCTGTGACAGCCTTCATCTCTTCATCACTGCCTGCTTCAAATCCTCGTGAGTCATGAAAGATAAAGCCCTGATTGCTTGGGAACACAAGTTGAGTGTTGATATTGTGTTCCCCTCGCTGGAAATAGTCAGTAATAGTATTTCACTCTATATAGAAAACCTACCCCAGCAGTAGGCGAGAGCAGGCTTTGTGACTAGAGTAGAGGCATATAAGCTTGAGGATGGAGGGAAAGGAAGGTAACTCACAGCTTGATTGCTGTCCTTATCTTGTTTCCTATAATAAAGTAGATAAGGATTGTGTAGCTGCCAGCTCATATTATAAAAAACCCCACGCCATCCTCTCTTCCCACTAATAGACTCATTATTCAGTGGCTTTCAAAGAGTTTCAAGAAGTAAGCGCTTACAGGACTGTCGTAAAGGACTTCGGGATCACCAGCGGCACCACAGACGGCCTTGAGAAGCGTGGTCTTCCCAGCATTGGCTCTACCCAAAACAAGGACTCGAAAACGACCACATTTCTTGCGTAGCTCGATCAACTCATCGACGGCACTGATACTTGCCCGAGGTAAGACACCACTCGCAGAATCAGAAAGCAGGGCTGCATACCTGGGTATATGAGACTCCTCCGAGACAGATACGATTTCCGCCGCTACGCGAATTCCTTGAGCTGGATGAGGCCAGACGGACGAGCTTGAGATGGGGCCCGAATCTCTAGGCTGGACATTCATCGGGGGTGGCCCACTGTGACGAGTCGAAGTATCGTCCCTGATAACATAGTAAACGGGGCCCCTGGTGAAGGATAGAATAAACAAGTTTAGAAGCATAATTTGCAGAGGTGCATAGGTACTGACGTATGATCGACCCCACCAGGAGGCACGCCGATAGCTTCGAGGGTCAGAATACTGGGGCTGCGAGTATCGCTACGGCGAAAGAGGCGGGTACAGCAGCCGCAGAAAAGAGAAGACATGTTGAAATCGCAGCGAAAGATTTGACGTTGAGAGCGCAAGTCAGAGATGCAAACAAAGGTGTGCGGCGTAAGCGCTGAGAGTGCGCAACGCGGTCTGAGCGCCGCCACCATTTGCCGGCGCTCTTACATAAAACCACCAGCTGTCATCTGGCTCTTATGTAGATTCCAGCCGCGCGTCAGAGCCTGTCAGAACTCGAGCATATCGACGCCATGCCCATCCATCACATGTGTTTGTCGATCGTTTCTAGAATTGCTGTCGTCCCAGCTCATACAGCAGCCAGTATTCAAGGAGTTTGAAGAACCAGAGTGAAACCGGAATTAAGGTGATCGACCGAGGAAGCATTTAGTACTATGGCCGTGCTGCTCCAGACGCGAAGCACTCGGGAAGCGTTTCATACTGATCTCTTCTTTTTAGACGCACCATACGGGTGTGCCCTTGGGAATATAAAGCGATCAGACAGTCGTCGTCGCCCCACCTTTCCTTTCCTTTCCCCCCTCAGCTCGCCATATGCCCGGTATGTGGCACTATGCCCACAGTTTCCTTGATCGTCTCACTGAATTCTTGATCAGTTTCAGATATCATTTACTTTGCGAGGTCCTCGCGATGCGCAACTACGTCCCGTTACAGTTTCGTGAGCACTTGACCAGCTTGCCCTCTCCTCCCGCTCTTTTCTCCAGCCTCATCACCCTCGTCTATCTTTTCGCACGGTCTCCACGCCCATCCTACCGTACGCACCGCTCTGCACTCTGTGGTCTCGTGGGTAGCATCTTCGACGATGGCAACGGCGATGAGGCCACTTGGTCTCGAAAGGCGGCCAAGGTTGGAGTGAGCGAATAATGAGGAAGGTTTCCACGCGCTTATCCACTAAAATGTGACCCTCCCCAAAACACTCAGAGCTGGCCGGCGTTCGTGTGCGACCTTATTACAGTGAAGTGAGCGTAGGTACCGTTTCGTTAGAAAGGCGGACCACGCGTGTTAATCTTTCCATTTATTACCACTATTTATAACATCAAGCACTAATTTCGTCCCACGCCGACCTGCCCAGCCATATGCGTCCCTCTGTCCCCCTGCCGCCCGTCAAGACGCGCCCGTTCTTCCTGGTTCAAGATTTGTTTCGTCCTGTGCGCCCACCCCCGTCAAGAAACACAATTTTGTCCTATATCAGTTCGCGTCAAGAAATCTCGTTTCCACGCCCCAGCGCTGCGCGCCGGAGGCCTTCCACACGCCAGAACAGGTGGCTGTTCGCAATGTCATCCCGCCCCGCCCCGTAAAGAAGCGCCGGGGAAATACCCTTGACGAGGATAACAAGGATGAAAACGAGAAAGCGACTCGGCCAAATAAGATTTCCAAGGTGAATAAGCGATCAGCGAGATTTTCCTCGCATCATCCACTAAATATCACTACCTCCCTAAGACCTCGAAGGGCAAGTCTAGCGTCCGCACGGCACCCCAAAGCAGCCAAATGAGCGTAGGTACCATTCCTTTAGAACAACGAATCACGACTAACATCCCCACTATAATAACTATCAGAGCCCAGCCCGGCCATCCCATTGGCGCCCATCATAGAAGAACAGAATGCCAAGGCAATTTACGGTGCCAGTAGCAGCAGCGCAATGCTCATGAACCTTGTGTCGCCCGTCCCACCTGCCATTGCTGTATCTTTCGCATCCACGTCGTCTACCCATGCGCCGGCTGGGGCACATACTGCCATCGTCAACGATACTGCTCCTCCGCCAGCCACGCCGCCTATCCGTCACAATGTCGTAGTTAGAGATTCATCCATCGCCGTTGCTGCAGCCGCGGTCGTAGCCGCAGCCGCCCTTCCCGCCCCTGCCGTCCTTCCTGCTCCTACCGCTTCCGCCACCCTCCCTGTCCCCGCCGTCCCCGCCCCCACTCCCGCCGCTACGCTATGGAATGCCAGTGGCCTTATTCGACTGTCACTCTCGGGCGTTGCCTTTGCCCAGACCGCCAGCATGCGGCAACTTATGCACGCCATCAGCAACTCTCTGGCGCTCCAGACGCTTGTGCTCGACCGCGTCACCTTCCCCTAGGAACTGACGAAGAATTTGCGCACAGGGAGTAGCCCTCTCACCCAGCTCTGCGTGCTCCGCCTCAATCTGGACCACTGGGTTGCCCACCGCATCCTCCGTCGCGCAGCTATTGGCTCCGCGTCCTCTCAGCCCGCGGTCCGCACGTTCCTTCCAGGCCACACCAACCTTGAGAAAGTCATCCCCCGTAACGTTGTCAAGGGTGCTAATGTATGCTCAATCCGCCACGCCAGAGTATGCGTAGCCATGAACGGGCGCAATCGTATCTCGGTCGCCGTAGAGGGCTACAAGTAGTCAACAACCAAAACTGCCGACCGCCTACTCCATATCATCATTGACTGCGACAAGAGCACCGCAACTGTGTATGGGATCTTTGCGCGCCTCCATCTCGTCCTTCCGACGAAGCTAGAGGCTTTGTCACTTCAGTCGTGCATGAGAACTGGCCGCATCCATCGAATATCGCGGAGTTCGTCGCCATACTCCGATCTTTCGAACGCCTGCGAGAGCTTGTCATTGCCGACTGCCATCGTTTCCTTGTGGAAGTCCTCCAGATCACAGCCAATCGGCGGCTCTGTCCTATGATACGCAAGCTGCGAGTGGTGAGGGACATACTATGGCCGGCCGGGAAGTGCAAAATTTTGCACCTCTCGGTCCTCATTGTTTGACCAATGCTCTCTTTGCCGCCCGCTAGGCCCTCATCCTCCTGGGCAACACCATCTTTATAACTAATTCGTCTACGCTCGCCGTATGGTCTTGGTTTCTACCAACTGTATGACTAGGCTTGTGTTTATAGCTCTGCTAACTTTACAGCTCCGTAGTGCTACCAAAAATGTCACGTCGCAGCTTTAACTCTAGCTTGAAACACATCATCATAAGGTCCCCTACGCCTTGCGCCACCCGCTGCACACGAGCAGCGCGCATCTTCGATAGCAAGTCAACCATGGCAAACACACAGAAGCCGGCGCGAAGAGCCCGAAATGACTGCTCTTTCACTCGAAATTGCTGCGCCCTTGGCCACAGCGCCGACTCTTCACCGGGCATGATCTCGCCGGCCACCGCTGCAAGTTGTAGCGCTATACGGGCCACGGTTGCCTGGCGATGACCCACTCTGGTAGTCTTCGCCGATGCGGGCTCCTCATGTATATCATGGGGTGACTGCTACTACGCCCCTACGCTCGACCAAAAACAGGCTCGATGAGGACCATCACATGCTGTGCGCGCATCAGTGCTCGCCCCATCCTCTCCTCTGCTCACAGGGGCTAAAGTATGTGCATAGGAAAGGGCGGGGCGGGGCAAAAAAAGAGTCGCTCGCTGCGTGAGGGAATCGAACCCCCGGCCACCCACCCTGTGACGCCCACGTGTCTTTCCGGCCTCCGGTGCGTAGACTCCTCGGTCACAGGTAGAGTTGCTCTACCACTGAACTAACGCAAGCGCGCGCTGATAATAGAAAATTGCGCCCATATAACTAGAAGCTGGACTCCAAGGTTGTGCTTTTTGGACGAGTTTCCGGGCGACTTCGCAAGAACGAACTTCAAATTTTCAGTGTAGTTCCCCACTTTGCGATTCAGCGTCGAGACAACAGAGTGGAGCAAAGAGACCAGGCCGCGTGTATAGCTCGCATTGTTCAGGCCCATTAATATTCCGTCGACACAGCTGCGCTGCACCTCATATGCATCAATACCCCGCTGTTGGTTATCTGCTACCCTTACCAGCTACGCAGTATCGACTGGCTCCAGGATGAAGACATCCCTCGACTACATAACCTACAACTGCGGACGACTTAACAATATGCCGAGGACGCGAAGATCTCAACTCGTTTCGCCATCTATAAGGTAAATTGTCGTGCCTTATAGAGTATAGTCCGAGCTTGATCTATCTGACATTGTGTATAGAGAGCTAAGCCGAAATTCAGGCCGCTGGAATACTTACGGGATGTTGAACAGATGCACGCTGTGTCAAGAACTGTAGCTTGTTCGCGTGTCTGTTCATGTAGGTAACCGTCGTTTGCCGTCGTAAATCCAGCAATGTTTGAAATTTCTTCCCCGTCGACCCCTCATCCTCGGCCTCACACTCAAAGTTGAGTAGAAGTAGTCAAGGAAATCTGGGAGGACCGATATGAAACTTTTGCACTTCCTGGTCTGTCATAGTAATTCTGCCACAGCTGCTGCCTGCGGCGCGATCGCGCGACAACGTGGGAAATTCTGTTTGGCTGGTTAGAGACACTCGAGGTGGGCCGTTGCTGGGCAATTACCGAGGATGTGATGCGACGACTAGTACTTGCGGAGCGCTAGCATGTTGATTCTGTGATGCTTATTGATGAAGAGGACGAGTGACCGTGACCATTATGGTGGTAGAAGTGTGTGAGGGGGGTTTATTTTTTTCCCTTCTTTTGGGGCTTGGGAGAATAGTATTAGTAGTCAATGTCATTAGTGGACTCTCAATGCTAGGCTCTAGCATATGTATGTCGCGCGGGATCTTCACGCATTATTGAAGCTGAAGCCTCTGACAAGTTGTTGGCGTTCGTCCAATGCTCATATTGCAATTTTGTTCACGTTGTTATTCGAGAGAAACAGACAGCCGGGGATACGCAGCAGCCCCCTTCACATTATGAACCAATTATACAAGCAAAAAGAAAAAAAGAATCAGATACACATCGAGAAAGTTATATAGTGCTTCGTCTGTCATGAAGTAGCGCAATCATCGAGTCAAATTGGACCAGCATGTGGTCCCGCCCAGCATGGACACGGACACGAATGTGGACACGGGGATTACGAAGAGAACTGTACGGTACGCGATGGCAAGTGCTGCTGCAGCCAGTGTCGAGAACCCGCCTGGATAAAGGATGAGAGAAGCAGGCGAAAGCGTGAAAAGCGAATTAGCGAAAGGGGAAAACGAGGGAAGAAAAGCTGATTGTCAAACTACGATTTCGGTCTCCAGCTCGTAGTCGTCGAGTTGCTTGAAGAAGTCCAGGCGTTCGTGTTTCTCGATGACGGCTTTCTGTGGATAAGATAAAAATGCCATGATGAATAAAAGCGACGTGAATGCTGAGGAAGAGTGCGCACCTCTCGTTCATCAGGATCGAGATGGATAAATTCCCTCTCCTCATCGTCACCTTCGTCCTCCTCTTTTCCTTTTCCCTTTCCCCTGGGCTGGACTTTCTTCCCCGCCATTGCCTTCTTCCCCTTCTTGCGCTTCTTTCGCGTCCCCCCGCCGAAATCGTCGTCGCTCTCGCCCTTCTCCGTCAGATCTTCATCGTCGCTCTCCACCTCCTGCTTCCGATGCCCCCGTGGCCGCTGGCGCAGATGCCGCGGACGTCTGCGCGGGAGTAGGGCTTCGAGGGCTTCGGTGGTAAAGACCCTGCTCTCGTCAGGCGACGTCCCCCGCTGTTTCCCTTTGTTGGAGTTTGCTACGCGGGGTGTGGTGGAAGGAGACGACGCAGGAGGGTGGGCGGGCGTGCTGCTGTGGCGCGAGGGCACCTGCGACGGTTGCGAGCGGGTGCTACCGCGCGATCGTCGTCCCCGCGCAGAAGCCGCGGGAGGTAGGTCGAGGTGTATTTCGCTGGAGGATTTTTCAAATGAGAGACTGTCTAGCTCGGGTTCCTCCCCCATTTCTTCGCGCATAGCTTTGAGTTTCTGCTCAGCGGCGAAGAAGCCAAAGGGATCGCTGTCCATGTCCGGCTGCTCGTCGTCCCACTCGATGTCGTGCCCACCGATGTCATCAGTGATGCCAACTACTTCATTATCGTCTATTTCAGTTGGCGGGAAAGGTACTGTGGGTACAAGGGGAGAAGAGGGGAGTGGTGGCGGGGAGGAGGGAGGAAGCGAGAAGGAGAGCGGGCGGCGTGGCTCTGGCGGGGCCGACCATTCGGAGAGGGGCGGCGCGACGGCGGTGGCGGTTCCGGAGAGGCTGGGCGCGTAGCTCGGAGGCGCCTTGGATTTTACCGGCAGCTCTTCCTTTGAGTCTCGATCGGAACCAGCAGCGCTCGGCGGCAGGCTGTCCTGACGTCGCCTGGTGGTGGGGCGGGATCGCGCAGGGGCGCGTTCAATGACCACCTCGACCTGTGTGGCAGGCTTCCGTCTCGATTTCGCTGCGGTCTTGGGCTTGGGCTTTGGCTTGGGCTTTACGGGTTCTGGCGCAGCGAGCGAGGATGGCTTTGTGCTGCTCTTGGTCGCAGTGGTGGTGCTGGTGGTGGCGCTCTCGGGGAGGCGGTCGGCAAGCGGCCTGCGCGTGCTGGCGCGCGTGACGCGCTTGTCGGCGGCGGGGGGCGCGGGGGGCGGTCGCTGGCGGGCCATAGCGGCTAGGATGGCGGGTGAGGTCACAGGTCAGCGAGTCTCCAATTTCCAACAGCAGGATTACCGGATGCAAACCGCGTCGCGGGTGGCTGTGCCAATATGGCTTTGTCAGCCGGACGCGAAAAGTTGTGCAAATCTTGAGGGTGAATTGGCTCAGGTTATTACTACCAGCAACTAAAAGCAGCGATGAGCGACGCAGAGGCAGAGCTCGCGGACGTCGATGTCCCCCCGCCCCGCAAGAAGAGATACACGGTAAGATTTCTGGCTTTCATCTCGCTTAGATTTCTGCTCACCACCCGATGTCTAGTACAAATCGTACTCCGAGTCGCTCAAGTCGGTCCACCTTCCTTCGGCTGCCCTCCCATCGACGTTTGATGAAGAACTATCCGTGCGTGAACATAGGGATACGTGTCCTTAGATGGCACTAATCGCTCGATATGATATAGGATACATCTTCGCATTTCCACAACAATCTTCAGCATCTGCGCCAGCTAAACTTATCACCATCATTTATTTCATTTGGAAATCGGGTGGGTGGAAGATGTGCGTCCATGCCACTTTTGCTGCACAACTGGCGCGAGATCGCGCAAGAGTGGATGGAAGCTGTTGACAGCTCGAAAAAGGATGGCGCTGGAGATGGCTACAAACCTCTCTTGGAGTGAGTTAAGCATCTTTCATTTGCAGAACACGGGCTAAGTGAATTTTAACAGGCTCATGCAAGCGTTTATCCACGACCTCCGCTCGACTATAACCCCGCTATACTCGGCCATCCTCCAGAAGCTCCTTGCGCTTCTGCGCCTCTCCCTTCCTCCAGAAACGCTTACAGCCCTCCTCGCTGCGCTCTCATCCATCTTCAAATACGTCTTCATCCCTGCCCTATCGAATCTAGAGTCGGGTGTTGGCCTAGAGGAGACGTGGGGCGGGATTCGGGATTCGATTCGCGTGAGCGGAGACGAGGTTCGTCGTATGCTGAGCGAAGTATGGGGTGCGGTAGTGCGCCGTATGAAAGGATCCTCTGTGCCGGGGGAGCGCGGGTTGCGCGAGGAGCTGCTGCTGATCATGACTAAAGAACCGGAAGCGGGAGAGTATGAGGCAGCTGTTTTGGAGGACTGTGTTGCTCGCACGCTGGTGGCTGCTTGCAAGGTAACTATTTAGCTTTTATGACGGCCTGTACTGTGGTCTGACAAATATATTTATTAGGCCCCCTCACGCTCCCTTCACCCATGCATATCGAATATCCTCACACTCCTTCTTTCGCGGTACCTTGCTACTCCGGAAACGAGTCCGCAGACATATACGCTCCTCCGGCGCTTGCTCACATCCCTCGCCCACCACACTGCATCCCCCGAAACCTATGCACCCATTTCGAACGCTATCTTACTGGCCTTTGAGGAAGAAATCCAGTTATGGGATCGCGAGGAAGATGCCGAGCGTTTGGGGCGCACACTACGCCTCGTCGCCTTGGTGTGCTCATTAAGAAAGGGTGGCTGTATGAGTCGTGCGTCGATTCTTTTTTAGTTTAAAAATGGCTTTTTCGTGGCACGATAGCTCACATCTGCACTCTTCACCGACAGAAACGCAGCTCTCGACCATTTTGAGCGCTCTGAGTAACCTTCCGCATACCTTTGCCCCGGAGATGAAGAATGGTGTCGTGCTGAACATTACGACCGCCGCTGTAGCAGCGGGAGATATGGCATTGTGGATGGGTAAGGGGAGACGGTGTGTGGAATGGGCTTGGGAGGTTCGCTATTTTCTCTGTCAACTATTCGACGCTTTGATACTCATTCACACTTTTAGGACGTTAATTTCGGGCTCCGTCTGACTGGGGCGCTGTCTGAGCTCAATTGGGGTGGATGGAGGATGATGGCCTTGCCTTTGATTCTCAAGTTAGTTTTTCCATTCAAGTTTGACGTCTGGTGTTTGCCAACTCGTGATTTTGACTGAATTTGCCGAACCCTCTTAGACATACGCCCTCATTACTCGCGTCCCACCCAACCGAATTGTTGCGGCTACTTGCTGCTTTACAGGAGCAAGGTCGACTTGACGACGCAGATGAGGCGTGGCGCGCGCGCATCGGCGAGTGGATCAAGACAAGGCTCGATTCCTGGACGCGATCTGAAGAAAGGGCATGTCTTCCCTCGTTGACAATCTAATATCCGTAGCATTCTCGTGTCTAATGTGCTAAATTATTCTTCAGGTCGGCGAGCTCTCGCGCATCCTGGCACTCCTACCCATCCTCCCTCCTGCATCCATACGCTCAGGTTTGATTCGGGTCATCACCGACGTCCTCGCCACACCCAACCCGGTAGAGGATTACGCGCGCGGGCCGGGCAACGCCGGGTGGGCGCTCGGGCAGTCACTGAAGACGCTCGCAGCCGTGGGCGGGATCGCGGAGAACGACGGGGTGGATATGCTGGAGTGGGTGGAGAGAGCTGTGGAGGGGTGGGCATGGAATGCGGGTGTATTGGAGGGGCTTGTAGTCATTGCTGAGTCGAAACCGTACGTGCGGCCCAATGCGTAGATATACATTTGCTGAACTTTTCTTTTCTCTGTTTTTTTTTCTCTTTCCCCCAGTCGAAGCACAAAATTACCGTATAACGCCTTGCACCCACTCCTCCTGCCTTGCAGCGGTCATCACTCGCATGCACTGCGGCTCGCTGCGCTACGTCTCCTCGCATCGCCTCTTATCCAGCGTTCTGCGCTGCAGGGTGAGGTCCTTAAAAGATGTCTCGCCGCTGAAGAGGTGTCGATCGATGTACAGGGCTCCAAGGAGCGTGTTCTGAAGATCGGCCGGGTGGGAGGCGCCGTCACTGGCACTGGGGGAGACGCGGACACGGATGAAGGGGTGGAATTGGCTTCCCGGTGGCTCATTTGTGAGTCCCTTGCCATATCATGATTTTGTTCCCTTCAGGTTATTTATTTGCTTGTCCTGCGCAGCCCAGCTCAAGGTCAACCTCCGACCGCTCTGGACGCCTACGTGCGAAGCGCTCGGGGCGCTCTCAAAGCGCTTCCCGGAGAAGGTCTGGGAACTGGTTTTTGCAGAGGTCCAGAAAGCTGCGAAGGGCGATGTTGCGCTGCTGGGTGCTAGTTTGCCCGAGTGGGATGTGCCCAGTGATGCCGGTGATGGTGATGGAGGGATGGAGGTAGAATCCGAGAAGACATGGAGATGCCCGAATGTGGCTCGTGTGTCTCGCGCAGCCGATGCGTGGGCTGGAGATGGTGTGGATGCTGCAAATGCTCTTCTCGTCAAGGTCGGATATTTCACACTCGATTACGTCCCTCCGGTCTAATTTAATTTTATCTTTTTGGCTCTTCTTTGGGCAGGCCCAGCTTCCTGATGGGCGCTTAGACATCCGGAACTACGAAGCCCAGCTCTTGCGCACGCTCTGTGAGAACCCCTCCCTCGCGGAGAAACGCAGTCGCACTTTTGTGCCGTTTTTCCTCGAGATCACGACGCCGACGCTTCTTCCCCGCCCCCGCCTCACGTCCTACCTCACGCTCTTCTCCAAGTTCAGCAATCCGAAGGCGCTGTATCTCACGGCCTCTCTGCAGGAGCTTTATACCAGCCTCCTGTCCACACCCGACAAGCCGCTCCAGTCCCTCGCGCTCTCCTGCGTCCTCTCGTACAAGTCACCCCACCTGATGCCGTACGAGGACACCATCCGGATGCTGCTCGATGAGACCAAGTGGAGAGAGCAGCTCTCCCTCCTCGATATGGGCGCGATAGAGGCGAAGGACAGACACGAGGTCGTCCCGATGCTCATACGACTACTCTACGGGTCCATGGGCGAACGGAAGGGCCGAGGGCGGGGCGCGGATCGCAAGACGGCCATATTGGGCGCGCTGGCGGGGTGCGACGAGGAGGAACTCGGCGTGCTGGTCGAGCTGATGCTCGAGCCCTTTGGGGGGATCGCCAAGTTTGCTGGGCTCGAGCTCGGGCGCAGCGGTGACGGCGACGCAGATGCGCGGTTTAAGTTTGAGTTCCGGGGCGTGGGCGGGACATCGGAGAAGCAGCAGGTGGGGTACGTGACGCTGCTGGAAGCGGTGATCAAGAACCTGGGGACGCGCTTGGCGAGGTATTGGCCGGCGTTGCTTGGGAATACGCTCGAGCTCCTGAATAATGCGCAGAGGCGGATTGGAGGGGAGAAGAGCGAGGGGGACGATGCTCTCCGTGATGGGTATGATGAAGAAGAGGACAACGGGGCTGCAGAAGAGGATGAGCAATACCACCCTTCAAAGGCACTCCGTGTTGTCCGTCAGGCAGGCCTCAAGCGTCTCGCCGAGTTTTTCCGCTCTCCCGTGCCATTCGATTTTGCGCCGTATATGCCGTCAGCGTTCGCCTCATTCATATCCCCCCGGCTGGCCGCGCTTGACGCCGAGAACACACAAGCCCCGTCGGCGCTCCTGGAGCTGTTCTACGTTTGGGCGGGGAAGAGGGAGACGTGCACATTCCTCGTCGACTTTGATTCGCGCGTCCTCCCCAAGGTGTATGCGTGTCTGACCGCGGCCAATGTCAAGCCAAGTGTCATTACCAAGACGTTTGATCTGATTGACCGGGTGCTTGGGCTCGCTGCCGAAGACGAAACTTTGGCTGAGAGAGTTGTGCGGCCGCATGTGGCAGTTCTGCTCGCCAATCTGTCGACGCTCGTGCAGCGCTCAGCGGGCTCGTCGGCGGCGCTTGGCGACCTTGCGCAACGCCAAATCAGCGTGCTGTCATCGTTGGCCCCCTACATCGCCGACTCCCCCCAGGCTGTACGCCTTCTGGAACTACTTTCTCCCCTTCTTCGGAAACCCTATAAAGAAGTGTCTGAGAAGGTCAAGGTGAACCTCTTGCAGATCGTCCGTAGCCTGTTCCCTCTGGTTCCAGATCTCAAGGATCGCGAGAGTGCGGTGTATCGGAAGACATATGATCTCCTGGCCCTTTTATTCCAGGTGCTTCGGAGCCGACCCGCCCGCCTCGCCCTCGTGTCCGCGTTTGAGCACCTGGCTTCCTGCGACCCCGGCCTGGGCCCCTTGAGCGAGCTGATGGTGTCCCTCAATTCTTACTCGGCCAAGCGTCTCGATGAGCCCGATTTCGATCGCCGTCTTGCAGCTTTCACGGAGCTGAACGAGACTACGTACAAGACGCTCACCGTCCGCGAGTGGCTTCCTGTCCTCTACAACATGCTTCACTTTATCCAGGACCCCGAGGAGCTGGCTGTGCGCGGAAACGCCGCCTATACCTTTCGCCGCTACGTCGATGTTCTATCCACAACTCGTGCGCCCGAGTTGGAGGCCCTGTTCACTCGTACGCTATATCCTGGACTGCGTAATGGCCTGCGCTCCAAGGCAGAGCTCGTGCGGGCCGAGGTGCTCGGCGTCATTGCGTACGCCGTGAAAGAATGCGAGTTTATCCAAGCGCTGAGCGAGATGCATCCTCTGCTCGCCGCGGGCGATGAGGAGGCTAATTTCTTCAACAATATCTTCCACATCCAGATCCATCGTCGGACGCGCGCACTGCGAAGGCTCGTGGAGCATTGCCAAGAGGGGCGAATTCGGAGTGACACCCTCTCCCAGATGTTCGTGCCGCTCGTCTCCCATTTTATCCGTGGCGCTGGGACGACAGACCATCATCTCGTGAACGAAGCAGTCACCACTACGGGGCAGCTCGCTGGGCATTTGAGCTGGGGCGCGTACAACGCTCTTGTGCAGCAGTATCTTAAACTTTCAAAAGAGAAAGATGCTAATCAGCGGGTTTATATCCGATGTGTCGTCGCTATCCTCAATGGCTTCCACTTCCCTATGGACCAGAATGTGGCGCAAGAGGAATCGCAGACGACGCTTGACGATCAGGACGGGGAGAACATTGCCGATGACCTGCCTGTGCAGACGGATGTATTGAGCGCCAAACAGGTCACTCGGATCTCGGACGCAGTTCTCTCACGCCTTCTCCCCTCCCTTCTCCAGTTCTTGGAAAAACGAGATGAGAACGAGGACACCATCCGGATCCCCGTATCCATCGGAATCGTGAAAGTAGCCTTGCACCTCCCAGAAGCCTCTCGAACTCCTCAAATCACCAAGCTTATCACTGTCCTCAGCCAGACGCTCCGGAGTAAATCGTCCGAGACTCGAGACCTCGCGCGCGACACTTTTTGCAAGATTGCGGTCCACCTTGGCCCTTCCTACCTCGCGTTGATCATGAAGGAGCTCCGGGGGGCACTGCTCCGCGGGCCTCAGCTCCACGTTCTGGCCTTTGTTGCTCATGCGATTCTGGTACACGTGACTTCCTCCGACCATGTCAGCACGTTCAATAATCTAGACATGTGCGTCGAGGACGTCGCCCATGTGTCTGCCGAAGTAATCTTCGGCCAGTCTGGGCGGGATGTCCAGGCGGAAGAGTTCCGTACGAAGATGAGGGAAGTGAGAGGCTCCTCCTCGAAGGGTCTAGATTCATTCATGATTCTGGCGAAGCATATCAGCCCTCCCAAAATCAGCACGCTCCTTCATCCGATTCGGTCTATCATGCACGAGACGGAGGCGCTGAAGACAATGCAGCAAGTGGACGACGTCCTGCGGCGAGTTGCCAGTGGGCTGAACGCCAATGAGCAGCTCGCTCCTCCAGACCTCCTCGTTCTTTGCCACACGCTGATCAGCCAAAACGCCAAGTTCCTCCAGCAGGAGCCACGCAGCAGTAAAAAGCTGCACGGGAAGGCGCTCGGCGACTTTGCCGTGAAAATGAAGCGTACGCGAGCCGCGGAAACGGACCACTACGTGACCAATTCAGCTAAATTTGTCGCATTTGGTCTCGACCTCTTCATCACCGCCTATCGTCGCGGGCGGTTCAACTTCCAGGAGGCGAGCATCATCTCTCGGCTGGAGCCCATGGTCTCTGTCATCGGCAATACTCTCTACTCGAGCAACTCCGATGTTGTTGGACTCGGTCTCAAAGCCTCCGCCGCCATCGTCAAGTGCCCTCTCAAGTCCGTCGATTCTTCTTTGCCCGTCTTCATCCGCCAAACGCTGGACATCATCAGGCAGGCTGGCAGCACCGAACCATCGATCGTACAAACGGCGTTCAAGTCTTTGGCCGTGATCCTTCGAGATTGCCCAGGCGCCCAGGTCAAAGAGAAGGATCTGACCTTCCTTCTTGAGCTCCTGATTCCCGACCTTGAGGAGTCGGAGCGTCAAGGTGCGGTGTTTACGCTCCTCCGAGCGATCGTCTCTCGGAAATTTGTCGTGCCCGAAATATACGACATCATGGAAAAGGTCGCGGAGATCATGGTCACAAATCAGTCGTCTCAAGTGCAGGAACAATGCCGCGGTGTGGTACTACAATTCTTGCTGGATTATCCTCAGGGGAAGGGGCGCCTCCGAAAACAGATGGTTTTCTTGGCCAAAAATCTCTCGTATGTATTCGAGAGCGGGAGGAAGTCGGTCATGGAGCTTCTCAGCGCCATCTTTGCCAAGTTCGACGTCTCCCTGTTGAGAGAACATACCGACATATTCTTCATGGCCTTGGTCATGGTCCTGGCCAACGATGATTCGTCGAAATGTCGAGAAATGGCTGGTGAGCTAATCAAGGGCTTACTCAAATGCCTAGACTCTGCGCAGTACAAGACGATGATGTCGCGCCTTCATACCTGGGCCACGCAGCACGAACAGCCTCAGCTTGCGCGCGTAGCCACGCAGGTGTATGGCCTCGTCATCGATGTTCTCGGTCAGGAAGCAAAACCTTCTGCGCCAACCATCCTCGAGGATCTCAACGAGGGGATCAAAGAAAGTGCAAAGAAGCTGAGGGAGCTTGACGATTCCGAAGATGATGCCGCAACAGACTTGGGATGGCATTATCCCTACCAGGTCCTTTCATCACTCACGAAACTCGTTCGACTACTCCCGGAGCTCGTCACTGATCATGGCAAGATACACTGGGGTGACGTCGTAGAGCATCTTCTCTTCCCGCATGCGTGGGTTCGAACGGCGGCCTGTCGTCTCACCGGGATGTTGTTTACGGCTGTCCCAGTCGCAGTTCCCGATCCCGACTCCCCAGCCGACTACCCACTTTCCACGTCCGGGATGACAGAGGTCGCCCGAAAGCACTGTCAGCAGCTCAAGAGTGATAAATTAGACGCTGCTCTCAGCTTGCAGATTGTCAAGAACCTGTTCTACATTGGCAAGTGCTTTAGTCTGCGACCGACCGTGGTCGACGCTGCGAAGGACCCTGCAGATCCTGGGGCCGCTGATGAAGACGATCATGAAGGAGAGGTGGCTGAACAGGACGACGCAGAACACGCTCAAGAGAACCCGCTTGCTTGGCTCTTTTCGAAGCTTTCATATCAAGTCCGGTCATCTCATCTCGCACGTCGAAACCGTGTCGCAGGAGCTGTACGTTTTTAATTGATTTCACGCGATCCTTTGTCGATTCTGACATGAACCCATAGGATAATTGGTCTCAGCAACCCCTTGCGATCTTTCGCTGGTTCGCAGCAATGACGTCGCACCTGGACTCTGAAGCATTAGAAGCGTTCTTGATGCACATTCTATCTCCTGTTTACCGTATTATGGACGATGATACTATTCGGGACGCTCAGATGGGTTTGTTGGTCCTTTGTTCTTAACCGCAGTCCAGAACCTGATTCTGTTGTTTATTCAGATGAACTCAAAGCGCTAGCGCAAGAGCTGCAGTCTCTTGTTCAGACCAAAGTCGGAACAACCTCGTTCTCCAACGTGTACAATCGCATCAAACAAAGTGTACTCGCTGTACGTCGGGAGCGGAAAACGGCAAGAGCGTTGCAGGTCAGCTTTTCTCCATTCAGGCTTTTGGTTGTCGATGAACGCTCAATATGATACATCTATGCAGGCTACAAGCCATCCTGAGAGATCAGCCAAGCGAAAAATGCAACGAAACGTGTCCAAAAAAGATAACCGAAAGAGAAAAAATCAGGCGTTTGTGTAAGCCATTCTCATGTCCACTCCATCCTACTCGCAAATTCTAATGCATTATTGTAGGGAAGGGAAGATCCGGAATGACTATCAAAAGCGACGGCGAACGGAACAGTAGTTTCAGAGACTATTTCACCGACATTCAGAGTACCATGTTCCGACTCATTTAACCTTCTTTTTTGACTACTCGCTGTTCAATGTATAACTAGCATCCTAGATAAGCTTATGACTCTAGCATTTGTATTGTCTAGCCCATGATATTGCACCGGAAAGATTCGGTAACATGTGTATGTATACCTCTCACCCCCCTCGAGGATGGTGAGCGGCCTGAAAGCATATTTCAAATATCGAAGGACCGAGAGTACTAGTCTGTCCAGTGATTAAAGCTTGCTAACAACGGGGCGAGGAGGCCCGGGTGGTGTTGGCGAAGGGATATGAACACGCTCACTGGCAGGGCGGGCAAGTGATCTCATGAATTCCGCAAAGAATTTTGCCCAGTGGGGTTTGGAGGGAACATAGTGAGCTAAGTAAAACAGACCAGTATCAGAACATAAGCGAGCCAGAAAGTTTATCGAGAACCCAACTCCGTTGTGCAGCTCGACGCGAGGGTCGCGATACGCACTACATAGCATCTGCGCCCACTCTGGCTGAGTAACCATGTCCCTGATTCCTATGACATGGAGCGTAGGTGTGGAGAAGGGCCCTTCCTCGCGAAAGATCTTCTGCATGAGTTGGGGCTGGGATATGTACCCAGCCACGAAGACGCCGAATTTCCTGCGAAGAAACGAGGTTAGAGATGCCACTGAGAATACTAGCTTTCCATATACGTACAACGGGGGGTGAGGAGGCTTCCCATTAATCAGAAATGGAGGGAAGAGATGGGGACGCTCGACCTCCAGAAATTAGAGAGCTGTGAGTAAACATCAATGAGGCAAAATATCAGCTGGATATAAGATATACGTACAAGGGCCAATATGAAACCACCCATAGCAGTTCCTTGGCTGAAGGCAAATATACCCTGCATACGGCAGGCCCGATGCTCAGCGCTCATGATTCGGATGATACTAGTAATGGCAGCACAGAATTACTTACATCAAATCTATCCTTTGCTAGGACGTCTCGGAGCTGTAGGACAGATACTTCCCATCCCGTGAACTCTGTCAGGGCCCCTTTGACGTTTCATCATGCTCTCGGGATAAGCGCAGCGTCTTGCGAGGAGGGGTCGGCACCCGATTTACCCAGTTTTTCCATGGTCACCCTAAGCTCGTCAAAGTGGCTTTGCGACATGCGATGTGGTGCATCGACAAACGCTGAGTACGTAGCATTCGCGTTAGTTGCTACATGTTATAGGTATACCAAAAGGAAGAGTAGCCTGCTGAATTCGCAATCCGAGCATGCGGCTTGTATGGGGTTCATCTGGCACCCGTAGCTGCATGCAAACCTCGGTGCTTTTGATGAAATAACAAGCTTAAGAACGTCCTCTGAAAGAGATGTTGGTTCTGTGTAAAACCATGCAAGACTAAGACTTTGAGAGGCATAACAGCATTCTTTGCGAAGGAGATAGTCGTTGCTACTAGAGATTTACAAGGCTGCGCTTGATGATACACACCCGGGAAGGCCGCCTGACTGAATATGCTTACATGATCAATGCGATAACTAAGCGTGACCCGATGTCGCTTGGAAGTTGGGGTGCACTTGATTTTTTTTTTTCTTTTTCCCTTACGGCGTTTGAGCGTCGTTATCCCAACCAGATATTTTGAGTTGCAGTGGTTTGCGTGGTAGCTTCAGCTTGGAAAATTGTTACCAAAAACACCGTATACCGTACGATTGCAGGCCTAGATAAACTGGATTGATATTGCGGTTCATTATGACACTTTAAGGCGGTAAGTAGAGTTGATACATCGGGGCAGTCGACCAGATACATAGCCTGTGCGCGCCCTTTACGAGCTTAAGCTTTGGGATTCGAGCGTGCGGAGGATTCCTCTGAGTGTGTGCCAAAACACTATGACAGGCTCGAATGATCTGAAACCCGAGTCGTTTGAACCTCCTGGTCATGGCGAGGCAGTTACTCGCCTAGTCTGAAAATGGGCATGAAACAGCTGCCCTGGAATCAAAATGAACCCCCGCACGCGACGCGTGGGCGAGGTTTTGATTCGAGCTATACTGGCCAGCAAGTTGCGGGTACTTAGCGGAACGTGTGGCAGGCGTTTTTAAAGGTTCAAACCAAGGCCAATTACGCGGGCTTGTTATGTAGTGCGGGTGGCTGCGACGTTTCTTTCCTCGCGATGGGCGACTGGCAGAGTCTTTGTGCCCGGTGGACATAGAGGGGAAATGCAACGTGAACATTGCAACCCACGATCGGAGGCGGAGTGTCGGAGGTTGAATGTTTGTTTGGACCAAGTGTGGCCTCGGGAGCTAGTTTTTGTGATTAGTTGCTGCACAAGTTGGCCACTCTTCGCTCGCCCGCACACGATTCTGCCCTCGCCCGCTCGCCCGCTCGCCCATTTCTGCCTGCAATCACCTAGAAATTTTCTCCAGTTCACGACCGAAACGCGTCCTTTCTTGTCCGTGCCAGCAGTGCCCGATCTGCACGCGTTCTTCCCATCGATCTGATTTTTGGCCTTTTGACGCGTTTCGTCCTTTTCTCCCCGACAGCCATCCCAAGCCATGTCGTCCTGGGCGCCCCAACCCGCCGGCTTGCAGGAAGTCCTCCAGGTCCTCCGCGATTCGTCCTCGAACGAAAATCCCGAGGTTCAGCGAGCGGTCACCCTGGTAGGCGCCACCACCCCCGCCGTGTTGATCCCTTGATGCTCAGCATTTCGTTCCCGAATAGCGTTTGCAATCATTCAACGACATTCCCGACTACAGTGGCTATCTGGTCCATATTCTGACCCACCTCACCACCGAAGATGAGCGGCTGCGAACCGTCGCCGGTCTCTTGCTCAAGAACAGTGCGCGCACGATAGCACAATGCGCCCCGGAAGTCATTCAATACGTCAAGAGCTCTATCCTGATCAGTTTTAATGACCCATCTGCCATGATTCGAAATGCCGCAAGTCAAGTCATTGTCACTGTGCTTGGCGCTCTGGAACCACAAAACTGGACAGAGGCGCTGTCCATGTTAATGCAGGCTCTGGATTCTCCCAGTCTCGAACAACAAGCAGTGCGTGCGAATCATTACCGTCAAATGATATCCGTTCTTAGTGTGGTCTTTGCAGGGGGCGTTTAGCGTGCTAGAAAAGTGCTGCGAGGACTTTGCTCCCAAGTTCGACGTGGACATCAATGGCAGCCGGCCACTCGACTTCATGATCCCTAAGTTTTTGTCCCTCTCAGATCATATATCACCCAAAATCCGCGCCCACGCCTTAACGTCCCTCTCTCACTTTGTCCCCATCAACTCGCAATCCCTCTTCGCACACATTGACGCTTTCATCGCATGCTTGTTCAAGCGAGCTGGGGACGAGAACGCCGAAGTTCGCCGTCAAGTGTGCTCCTCCCTCGTTATGCTCTTGGCCGCTCGGCCCGATAAACTCGTGCCAGAAATGAACAACGTCTCCGAGTACATGCTTTATTCGACGCAAGATAGAGATCCCAACGTCGCGCTAGAAGCGTGCGAGTTTTGGCTAACGTTCGCCGAGGAAGCAAATCTTCAGGTTCAGCTCCATCCTCTGCTCCCGAAACTTGTGCCAGTCTTGCTGCAGTGCATGATCTACAGTGAGGATGACTTGTTATGGCTGGACGGTGATGATGAAGACTCCGCCGTGCCCGATAGAGCCTCCGATATCAAGCCGAAACACTATGGTGCCAAGGCCCACGGCCTGGAGCGAGTGGACGATAACGACGGGACAACGGCCAAATCCCGCAATCTTGCCGACGATGATGATGACGACGAATACGACTATGATGACTTTGATGACGAGGACATGTCTACGGAATGGAACTTGCGCAAGTGCGCGGCTGCCGCGCTCGATGTCATTGCCGTTCGTTTTGGACCGGACCTCCTCAATATTGTCCTCCCACATATCCGAGAGAGGCTGTGGAGCAACGACTGGCTTCAGAAAGAGAGCGCTATCTTGGCTCTTGGCGCAATGGCCGAAGGTATGCAACTATTCGATACCCTGGAAATATACATCGCTCATTTTTTTTCTGGTAGGATGCATCGAACACATTGAGCCCCATCTTCCCACGTTGATACCTTTCCTCGTCAACACCTTAAACGACCCCAAGGTACGTCCCTGCACAATCCATTTCACCTTGACCGCTATTGAAAACCAAGCTGCACGCAGCCCTTGGTTAGATCTATAACCTGTTGGACTCTCGGCCGATACGCCAGCTGGTGTACCCAACCAGGAAGCGAAGAACAGCGCAACAGTTTTTTCATCCCCGCAATGGAAGGTGTACGTCCCCTGCCAATACTTCATCCATTATCCGGCGATTCTCACATGATTGCCGATCTAGCTGCTTCGAATGGTTCTCGATAACAATAAACGGGTGCAAGAAGCAGGGTGCAGTGCCTTTGCTACCCTCGAAGAAGACGCCGGACGTGAGCTCGAGCCGTATCTCGAACCCATCCTGCGGAATCTCGTATTTGCATTTGAAAAATATCAGCAGAAGAATTTGTTGATTCTGTATGATGCCGTTGGGACACTGGCGGACGCTGTTGGGAACGCGCTGGAGAACAAGGTCTATATCGACATCCTGATGCCACCTCTAATAGAGCGGTGGGGGCGGTTAAAGGATGACGACGAGGACTTGATCCCCCTACTAGAGGTATGTCTCTACTTGTTTCGTTTCCTCGGCTTGCACTTGTCTGATTCGTGGTCCCTCTCGAATGTAGTGCCTATCATCTGTTACGATGGCTACAGGGCGAGGCTTCTTGACTTACGCCGGTCCTGTGTTCGAACGATGCCTGCATATCGTGCACAATTCATTGCTGCAGTACCAAGCATACCAGCAGGGACAGACGCCAGAGGAGCCAGACAAGACGTTCCTCATCGTTGCGTTGGATCTTCTGAGTGGACTTACGCAGGGGTTGGGCACTTCGATCGAGCCGTATATCAATAATGGCAATCCCCCACTGCTGTCTCTCGTCGGTATCTCGCTGAAGGTAGGACTTCTAACGCCCATTTCTTCTATGAGTTATGTGGGCTGATTTGGTTTCTTTATAGCACCCTGAAGCATCCGTCCGACAGTCGGCCTACGCTCTAGTGGGCGACATGGCCATATCCTGCCCGGGGATGCTGCGACCGTTCCTGCCGCAGATCATGCCCGAGCTCATCACGCAGATCGAGCCAGAGCCAAAGGTCGAGTTTATCAGTGCGTGCAATAACGCCGTGTGGTCCGTGGGCGAGATCGCCATGCACTTCAGTGGAGGTGCGGAACGAGCCCCCCGTATACGATTCTTACCTCAGCTTTCTTAATTCTTCTCCCCTCTCTGGGTCTTTAGATTCCGATTTCCACCAGTGGGTGACACCGCTGATCAGCCGACTCATACCCATCCTGCTCAATACGAAGAGCCCGAAGAGTCTGTCCGAGAACGCGGCCGTTACTATCGGACGGCTATCGCTCATCCAACCCCAGGTCGTCGCGCCGCACTTGGAAGTATTCGCTTCACGATGGTACGCATTTGCCTTTCCTAACCCTCTTTGTTCCTCATCCAACGCTCCGAGCGCGCGCGCGCTTTCTTCTTGTCTTTGAATAGGTGCGAGGCTTTGTGGGAGATCAAGGACAACGAAGAGAAAGACTCGGCGTTCCGCGGATTCTGCAGTCTGATTGAAGTGAACCCACAGGGTATCCAAAACGTTGGTTCCCTAAATGTTCTTCATCTGTTAGATATCGAGACTGATTTGACTGGTCTGGTCTATCCTATTCATGTTTGAAGCACTTTATGTGGTTCTGCAACGCGGTCGCCAAGTGGGCGACGCCCTCGGACGTCCTAAACGAGACTTTCCGAAGAGTAAGAAGACCACAATCCATCCATGCAACGACACTCTGCTAAACAACAGCGCCGTCTGCTTTCCGTTTGCCTAGATACTGAACGGCTTCAAGCAGCTTCTGGGACCGCAGTGGGAGGGGCAGATGGCGTCGATGCCGCCGGGCATCCACGACCGTCTAAGGGAGCGGTATCAGATTTAAACGAGTCCCCAGTGGCCCCCATCCCATCCCATCCGTTCTTGTTTTCGTCGTTCGCACTCCGTCTCTTTTTCTTTTCCCGTTTTACATATTCTCCAATCGCCCGTCCCGCCGTGTCCGTGCCCGTGCTTGAGCCTCGCGTTGTCCTTCCCTTCCCCGTTTACGAACCACCGCACAGGGAGTATACTCAGACTGAAAACTTTTACTTTTCCGTAAATATCCGGGCTGTCTTACTCTGTGGTTAGTGGTGGTAATTTTCGGGTGGGTATCCGGGGCTCAGCGATAGTACTCCGATAAAACCAATCAATCAATCACGTTTCAAATCTCAAAACTTCGCACGAAAATGGTCCGCAAGAGCTCGATATAATATCATTCTCAATATACGAGACTCGGAGAATGTAGGGCCCCTAAGAGTGAATAGTACAGATCTAGAACCTTTTGCTGGACCACTGTCCACGCTGGGCGTAGTACGTCCTGTACGCCGCGACGCCCATGGCGCCCACGGCGCCGATGAAGATGAGCTTGAGGAGGAGACCTCCGAACGAGAAGGACGACGTGGACGCTTTGACGGCGCCGCGGCCGGGCTTGGGCTTCTCTGGGGTGACAGCGCGCGTGCTAACAGAAAGGACGCTGATGGCCATTTCAAGATTGGCGTGAGCGACCCGCGACCCCAAATCTGTGGAAATGAATAGATACTATTGAAACTCACTCGTGCGCATCGGAAAGCTCGCCTGTGAGCGCGGTGAAGCCCAGGTACGGCGCTGCAGGTAGTGTGATGTTGGGGACGCTGAAGCACGATGTCCATTCATCCGCTAGCGTGTCCAAAACGGATGAGTAAAAACTCTGGGTTGAAGTATATATATAAGAAAGCGAGTAGCTCACATGATTTATACAGAAGCTCGACATTCAAGGACTGGCTCTTGTAGTATGTAATCCGGATTTTTGAAGGTACGTTAAGCTTGCGCACTTGTGCCTAATGAGCAGAATTCCCTGGGATGTAAGCCTCGGACACTACTTATGTGCGTGCAGCATGGATAAGTATACTCACAGAGCAGCCACCTATCGAGGTAGCATCCCCATCGTCGCTGACTTCATAGTGCGTTTTTCCATCTCCGAGCATGGCCATGACGCGAGGGAAAGAGTAAGAGTGCCTTGAGTTAGCGAATCTAGTTGCAAGCGCGCTTAGTTGAGAAAGCATGACTAGGAGGTAATTTTCCCTACGTGTCGATGAAGACACCGAGTCCCTCAAAATTATCTGAAGGATAAAAGCATAAGCTCCGAGTGGCAAAGTGGGATGGGCATGCTAAAATCGTACCGATGCTACCAAAAACGGGTCCCACCTCGGCGCGTTTTGTTGTTAACCAAATGGCCATGCCGTCGCCGAATAAATGGGAGCCTGCGCCAGATATCTATAACAAAGGCAGGTTCAGCACGAAAGGTGATGAGTGAGCCAAGGAAAAGCTGGTACCTTGAATTCTACCTCGATTTGATAGTGGCTGACACCTATGGGCAAAACGGACCAGAGCCAGCCGGTTTGTGATGCTTTGTCGCGTGTAAGCTGCGTTTGTTCGTCAGCGGATGGATAGCCCGCGCGGTACCATGCTCCTTACTCGGATATATTTATTGGTGTTCTGAATACAAATACGTTGTCAGTGGCATGTTTGAAATCGAGCGAAAGAGTGGATTGGCGCTCACCACGTAGGCATCAGCGCCAAAGGAGAACCACCTGGAAAGATATCGGTCAAGCAGGCAGAACAGCCTACGAGACAAGCGGAGTCACCTATTCTGTAGATCTTGGTCGACATAAGGCGCGTAAATTGAGTGTGTGCGGAGCTCGAGGTCCTGGTCCGTCGCTCATTTGTCGGTGATTCGGTAAAAACGCGTGCTTAACAAAGAACTGCTCCTACCAGCTCAGGACTGCTCGTGGGTGCCGGGTCTGCTGCGAGCGCCGACTTGCACAGGAGCACGAGCGAAAGGACAGCCGAGGAGAACCACATCGCGAAAAGTGAGGAGGAAGGAGACGGCAGCAGGGACAACACCGTGACCGCCAAGCTGCGTCGTGTCACCGGTGATTACATAAGCACGCACTAAGGCCCTGGGCGCGTGCCCTCATTGCTAAGTACACCTTCGCCTCGACTCTCGAGCAAGCCTTTCTCGCAGAAAACTCGTCGCGAATATCCCCCTGTACATTGGAGAGCGCACAACGCCAGCTGCTGCGCTACTTACAAGTCTACTGAAATCCAATCCTGCTGCTCAGCGACTCTTTCCACCCATGGCCACTCGTCGAATTCTAGCTCTCCACGGCTATTCGCAGAATAGGCATATCTTGTCCCAGCGGGTACTTGGCTGTCCCCCTTCATTACACGCCATTTCAATTCATGGTGGAAATGTCGTAGATGAGCGCAATCACAAAGCTCTGCAAAGACTGCGAATTCGGTGCGGACGCATCACCCTTGAGCTTCTGTTTATGGCACTGCTAAAGGGGTTTCTTGCTCTTCTACTCTATACTTGCATCTTCAGTCTTCGCCGACGCGCCACATGTGCTAGATGCTGTTACTCCGCAAGACTATCGCGTCTTTGATCCAGCTGCAAGCGCAGGTTCCAATGATCCCAAAACCATGCCTCGAGCTTGGTTCCGAATTGATCCCAAGACGCAAATGTATACCGGCTTAGAGAGATCAGTCATCTACCTCCGAGACATGTTAGCTCAAACCCACTTCCATGTAAGTGAGCCGGTGTGCATAGCAGGTCCAAACACTGAGTACTAAGGGCGTCTTCGTGCTGTAGGGCGTATTTGGATTCAGCCAGGGAACCGCCATGGCCTCGATTATATGTGCAATAGTGCGCGGTTCTTCTCTTCTCCGACTTCATCACGTAGTCTCACCTTTGCTTACCGCTAGCTGGAGCGGCCTCATCTCTATCCCTCATTTCTCATCGACGGCGTGTCTCCCCATCCGCCATTGTACGCGGACGTTTTCTACGTCTATAAAATGCTTTTTGGCTCACGCACTTTTACAGAGACTTTGCCATTTTTGTATCGGGGCTCAAACCCTACCGCCACGAGAGCTTACCGCCGCTCTTTTCTGAGCCACTGAACACACGGACGCTGCACGTTATTGGGCGCAACGATGTCATCACCACTCCGGAACGCTCGCAGGCTCTGATCGACGCGTACGTAGATCCCCGAGTCGAGTACCATGACGGAGGTTGGAAATGTTCTCGTTTTATGCTGTTTTAGTTTATTTTGACCGGACCGTATTCTGCATTTCTAGGCCACTTCATCCCTGCCAAAACAAACTGGCGCAATTTCTTCGCGAGTTACATAGCGAGCACGAGTCCGTACGCTGGCGGTATGCAAGTTCCGCCGCCTGTCCCCAAACCTTTGACGGAATCCTCCACAACATCAACCCCCGCTCAGCCGCTCGATAAGATTGTAGAGTAATCCACTAACCGGCTTTGTAAAATAGATTTATCTGATAGAGTACACTGACAGACTTTTCACAGTTGACCTTCGTGCCAACCAACTGATCATCGGTATCATATGTTCGGTGGTATGTTGCAGCCAAGCAAACCATTGTATCAGTGTCGTATGCGAGCCCTCTTTTCGTCAATATCGCTGGCCATGCAGAAAACACAGCTGCAAGTGACCCCTTGTATAACCGATTATATGGAGCTGAGAAGCACTGCTTTTTCCCAACGATCAAAACGAGGGGGCACACATGCATGTTAGCGACTTGCGCACGATTGACGGTGTCGACATCGTGTGGCTGATGTGTTCAAACCACATTGTATTCGATCATGACGGCTAATGAGGACGGGTTTAAGGGGACTAAAGGTTATCCCAACAAAGTCCTGTTCTGGCTGGTTTGCGGCGACCGGTGATGACTGGGCTGGTCAGATTGTCTACAGCTTGCGTCGTTGAAGGCGAATCATAACAACGCAAAAATCTCATCTACTTTGATCTCGGAGACTACAGGCATCATTGGGTTTTGGAGCCGGGTAACGGATGGGGGGTGCTTGGACGTCCCAACGTGTTGCCTGCTGTCAATTTTGTGCTGTGTGTGAGTAGTGAAAACTCCAGGCAAGGTTTTTGGCAGCGCAGCAATTTAGGGTTCCGTTCCGGTTAGACAGAGGCAGGCAAGGACGGTGCTAGTCCAACGCCGGAACAAAGGTAGACAAAGCATACCACTGCTCTGGTAAATCAGGACTATCCCAAAGACAGCTGAGAAGCTGGCCCCACTCTAACGTTCTTATTATCGCCACAGTGGCCACTGAAACCAGTGCGGAAGACGGGCAATAGTCCATAGGCAATGCCTCTTTTTCAACGAAACCCGCCCCATGCACTTCCATGCCAAATGAGCCGGGATTTTACGCTTCTTTGAACTTTCCACGCATCGCCGATGAGGCGTTTGAATTTTGGACAGCCAAGTCAGCTCGATGGGCGAAGGTTCCCATATCTGCGGGCGCAGATTGCAGTGATCAATTGCCAGTAAGATGCTTGGAAGGTAAGACCGTTTTTGGGTCGCAAGCGAGGCGCCCATCGGTATTACAAGACTCGAAGATGCGAAAGGACCAAGAAGTTGAACCAGCGCTATGGAGTTCTGTTACGTAAGCCTTCCAAGGACATTACCTTGCCGCGGGGCTGGGGCTTTATCGCCACCATGTCTGATCATTCATGTCTTCATCCATCAAGAACTTAAGCTATAAACGCTCGAACACTCATCGATCATCCACAGCAATGGGTCAATGCGCGCTTTTTTGAGCGTGTGATCATTTCCTGGAGGCTATGGGGTGGCAAATGTACTTACTGCCATGTTCTTTCAAATATTCTCGTGTTATAAAAGACAACCATGTTCACCTAGAAGGAACCCACAACAGCCGAATATCGCTGGCTTTTGAGCTTTACACTCGCTGAACTATGGACGACATCTTTGACTTCGTCGAATCCCCCGATATCGATGACCTCACCACGAGTACATACGCGTTACGGAGCAAGGAGCTCATGGATTTGACGCGACGCCTTCGTGCAATTGGGTAAGCTATGGCATTCTTTCATAAATTTGCGCAATACCTTCAGACATATTTATCTTGCGTGGGGCTTCCCTTTAGCACACACGCAGACATCGATATTCCCCGAATTGTCGTTATTGGTAATCAATCATCTGGCAAAAGTTCGCTGGTTGAAGCGATAAGTGGAGTAGGTTTCCGATTTTTTTTTGATACATACCAAGTTGTAAATTTTCATCTTGAATTCATTAGATACAAGTACCGCGTGACAGTGGCACGTGCACACGGTGGGTATGGTATACACATCCCGCCGAACTCATGATTAATAGCGTTCCCCAGATGCCCAATGGAATGCCGAATCTCAAGCTCGGACGAAGAATGGAAATGTCAAGTTTCCCTACGGTTTGAGTATGACGGGAACAGCAGGTCCCACAACATTCGAGAAGTGCCCTTCGGGCCCCCTATTTCGCTTGAAAACAAGGAACAAGTCGAGTCGGTTCTACGTGGAGCCCAGGCCGCCCTCCTTAATCCTCATATTCCATATGAAGACGTCGCCGGGCTTCTACCTGGCCGACTGGCAGAACTTAAAAAGGATCGCATGTTGAAGTTTTCCCGGAACGTTGTCTGCGTAGATGTGTCCGGTCCGGATCTCACTACCCTCGCCTTCCTTGATCTCCCTGGTCAGTACATCTATATCTTGACCCGGTTTGATCGCTTCAATTTCCACATTTTACGCAGGTATTATCCAAAATGATGAGACTGAAAACGTGCGATTGGTCGAAGACCTTGTGGTCTCAAGCATTGCGGCCGAAAATTGCTTGATTTTAGTTGCATTGCCGATGAACGGTCAGTTAAATATTATGATGATCTGTCGGTTGTTTTGACTAATTTGAAATGAAAAAGACGACATTGAGAATCAGAAAGCGGTCCGTTTGGCCCAAGAGAGCGACCCCACCGGAAAGCGGACCATCTGTGAGATTTTTACTGTATAATTACGACACCACGAACTAAAATGTGGCTATTTTGTGTAACAGGTGTTTTAACAAAACCCGACTGCATGCCAGCGGGTTCGCAGAAACGCTTGTTTCACTGGCAGGAGATTATCGAAGGTCGCTCGCACCCACTCAAGCATGGGTACTACGTTACCCGTCAGCCTGATGATGATGCCCGTGCAAATGGCATCACAAGCAAAGCTGCGCGAGACGCCGAGGAAGCATTTTTCCGAGGTGACCCATGGAATAAATCCACCCAGCGCCAGCGGTTTGGCACTAGGAACCTCACTCGCACGCTTAGCAGACTCCTAACCGACATGACCAATGACTCGTAAGTGCCATCTTTGTGGACTATTTTTCATTCTAAATGTTTTGGCGTTCCCAGGCTTCCGACTTTACGAGAGAACGTGGAGAAGTCGCTGGATGAATGCCGGAAGGAGCTCGTCTCGATTCCTCGGCCCATCGAAGACCCGGCTACGGAAGTGATGCAGATGGTGACGGCGTTCAGCAACAGGTTCAACGAGTGGGTGGACGGATCCCCTGGCTGCGAGTCGATGGTGCAGACGAATCGCCACACATACAAGACATTTGCGCTCGCTATCAAGCAAACCGTCCCCCAGTTTTATCCGTTCAGAAATGAGAAGGATGCGCAGGGGCGCGCTTTCGATCCCAACGCTACGGACGAGCACGACGACTACGACAACATCAAAGCTAATACCATGTCCGTTCAAAAGTCGAAAACGAGATATTTGTTGGATATGAAGGAACACATTACGAGGTGAGTGTGACCTATCTCTTTCATCTCCGCTTTGCTCTCATACTATACCAGGTGCATTTCTTGGGAGCTTCCGGGAAATCCGCCTTATCGCGCTAAGACGCTGCTCGTAGTGGAGATCACCAGTTGCTGGGATTCCCCAGCCGAACAGTGCCTCGAGCGTGTCAGCACCACGGTCCGTTCGACCCTCTCTGAAATCATCAACAAGTCATTCGACCGGTTCCAAATACTGAGAGAGCAAGTAAGGTCTGTCGCCTCCCTTGTCTTTGCCTATGATCATATCTAACTTCGATTCATCTAGGGGTCTCGTTTTTGAAGACCTTCGCGTACGACAAAGTCAAGGGCTCGCCCATCTGAAAAAGGTCCTACGCGTCGAAAGCAAGCCAATTTTTACACAAAACCACCGCTACTATCAAACCGCACGAGAAAAATGGCTGGTCAGATACAAGGAGGCAAAATCAGCCCCATTAGTACGCGGAGAAGAAATCTCGGAGGGCGAATACATGTCTGATGATCAGTAAGCGCTAAGCGTATTAGCTGCTCGGAAATATTCTGATCAATCGCATAGACAGGCGTATCTATATACTGGTAACTCCTACTACAAGCAGGGGCAGCTGCCTGCGAAGGTACCGGAGACACCTATGGAAGCGGCACTGCGCCACCTTTCTCTCGCCGGGTATAGACTCAGCGAGTCAAACCTACGAGCAAAGTTGATGGCTACGGACGAGTTTGAAGAGGAGCTCATCGTGATGGCCGACGTGCGCGCGTACTTCCAAGTAGCCTACAGAGTATGTCGACGCCTCCCCGCATGCCCTCTTCTGAGCACGTAAACGTATGGCTTATTTCTTGCCTCCATTTGCAGCGTATCAGCGATTCTGTCCCGCTGGCGATCGAACACCAGTTTATCCGTGAGGTTGCAGATGGAATGTCCAACAACCTCCTCAAGAATCTTCGACTCAGCGGGCCAGATGCCAAAGCGCACTGTGCCAGGCTTCTTGACGAGGACCAGGGCACGGTCCGCAAGAGGATTGTGTTGGAGGCAAAGCTCCAGCGCCTTGAGCAGGCGCAGATGGAGCTGCTGCATTTTACTGCGATGTGATGTCTTTGTGGTCCCCAGATCTAGGCTTCAGCACTCGTGTACAATTGCCCCGCTTGCATGTCAAATCGAATCTTTTCACTCCCTGTTTATTTTTGATGGCTACCAAGTTCCGCGGGGTACATTTGACAGACGTCCGCTAGGCTCCGCTGAAGCAAGATCCGTGCGCAGAACATGGGATAGCAATTGACAATCATTGGCGCCACTTACAAGTCAAATGCGCGGCACACTGGTTGTGAACTGTACATATAGGATTCAAAATAAGTAACGCGGAATCATCGCTGAGTGAATTATTCCGAGATCCTAAGACGCTTCTTGGGCCTCGAGGAAGAAATCTTCTCGCCCTGTGCCTCGAGCGCGGCGTTCAGCCGAGCGGTAGTGTCCTTCACATCTGGCCTTTGGGAGGGATCGACGTCCCAGCAGCGTAGCATCAGCTCCCACATATCATCGCTAAGCCCTCTGTCTTTGATCTCGTCACCGCAGGGCCGCTGCGGGGACTCTCCTCTCACGACCATCATTCTGAGTCTAAAGTCAGAAGCAATGCACGAAAAAGGCACTTCCTTCGTGAAGAGCTATTCAGGTCGTGTCAAAAAACCAGATCAAAAAAGTCAATTGGTTTGGAATACCTCAAGCATCACTCGCCCGAAAGCAAAGACTTCCATTGCCACGGTCCTTCGGGCTTCGTCCCCTGTCTCAGCTACAATGATCTCCGAAGCTTGCCATCTCAGGTGGTCATTGGGGGCTCCCTCTCGTGTAATCGGTACCAGGAATCTGTCATATACACTGACAGCTCTGAGAAGCCAAAATCGGCGATGCGAGCATCGCCAGTCTCTGACATCAAGATGTTGCACTACGCCCGAAGTGTGTGCTCGTAAGTAGACTCACCTATGGTATTGGTGTGCGCGTACCCCCCTAAGGTCCCCGTGAATCATCGGAGGCTCAAATGTGTGGAGGTAGTCTAGTCCTTTGGCCACTTGTGCTAGCTGTCGATGGTCGGGGCAGCAATATGGATCTAGTTGAGAAGGGGCCGCGTGGTTCCAAGACAAACGCAATATACTCACTAGCTGGAGGCAGTCCGCATCGGCATTTCTTCGCACAAAATCCAGTGCATTTCCATTTTCCATCCACGGAGATACGAGGAACTGCGTCGAATAGAGCACATACAGGCCGAGAAACGGAAGGACGTTGAGGTGGTTTAAAGGAATCCATGCCTCAGCTTCTTTCGCCAACCGGTTGATGTCCAATGAAGTCTAGGGGCGAAGCATTTTCATGGCGACTTTATGGTGACCAAGGAACACACCCTCCCAGCATTCAGTGAACCATCCGAGGCAACAAGGGCGGCCTTTTGGCGATGAAACCTCGCACTCCTCAAGTGCTGTATCGACCGGATAATACTGGAGGATATCGTAAAGATACGACAGCTGTCTGATCAGCGCACCGCGTGCAGGTGGCGGTTGTGCCAACGTTTCCTGAGAGAACAGTGGCGTTTGGGTCAAGGATATGATTGACTGCGGGTGATGTACTCAAGGACACACCTCTCGAACCCCTCGCAACAGCATCCTACATTCTTCTTTCTCGGAGTCGCGCAAATCCTACGATCAATATTTCATGGCATGAGCAGTCGATCATCAGATGCGATGTGGATTAACGCACTGGTTGATTCGATTTGTGCCCCGAGTCACGCCCCGAGTCACTAATACTCATCCTCAGCTGAGGAGCCAGCGCGAGCACGATGTCCATCTCGATTTTTCGTAACATCCCGGTCAAGAAGTGAAGCGGAGCTGGGCCAGATGCAGCTCCAGAAGCTGGATTTATGCCAAATTTCAATAGGAGGCGTGTGTGCGAGGTGGAATGTGTCGAAACATCATGGAGCAGCGGCGCAAGTCCATACGCGTCTGTTGCACCTACTGTTACTCCTCCGAGGAGTGCCCCGATATTCTCGGCAGCATAGTGTCCGTGTTCGCCTTGGAGTATCGCATGGAGCAGAGGTGTACGTCCTTTGTTGTCGCAAATGTGGGGGCTGGCACCTGACTCGAGCAGCAGTTGAGTAATCGACGGGGGGCGATACCGTCGAGAAGCGCGGTGCAGCGGTGTCGGCCCGCCGTGATTTCTGGCATTGATATCTGCCCCCGCCTCGAGGAGAGCTAGTATGACCTCTGCACTGCAGTCGCCAGATTCGACGGCATAGTGAAGGGCCGTCCAACCATCGGTGTCGCGTGCGTGAGGATCTGCTCCAGACGCCAGCAGCAGCTGAACAGTCGAGATAAAGCCGCGACCCGAGGCATAATGTAAAGCGGTACCCCCCAAGTCTTTGGCCTGGAGACGGATGTCTGCGCCCGCTTGGAGAAGGATGCACACCATCTCTCGACAATCATCGTCGCTCTCCTGGTACCACGCCGCGACATGAATAGTGGCACGGTCATTATTACGACCATCCGGGTCCGCCCCCAACTGCAATAGCAGTCGAACGGCTGCAGGGGAGTTGGCCACCACCGCGTGACACAACGGCGCCCACCCATGGTCCACCGATTCCACGTGGATGTCTGCCCCAGCTTCAACAAGCGCTCGCACTGCCTCAGCGCCACCTTCTTGGTGCATTAGCGCTGCCGCCGAGCAAAGAGGCGGATATCTGGTCTCGACGCCAGCATCGGCGCCGGCACGCAGCAACGCTGTAACGGCAGGTGGGGATCCACAGAATGCCGCGCGATCCAGGAGGGTGTGGTCATCCTCGTCAGTTGCATTTATGTCGATGCCTGTTGCCAGGGCCTTTGCCACCACCGACGCGCCATCGGTACTGCGTAGCAAACCGACTACAAAAGTGAGTGTAGGCGCGCCATCTTGTCCCAGTGCCCTTGGATCGGCTCCAACGTGAATGAGAGCCCGTGCGCAAAACGGAAGGTTGTTCCGATAAGCGAGAGAGAGAGGAGTGTCTCCATTGTCATTTTGAGCGTTCACGTTTGCGCCAGCCGTGAGCAGGGCTTTGAGGATCTCCACCTTTATCGTCTCCCCTTCCATCCAAGATGAAGCCAAGTGCATTGGATGGTTGCCCCCGCTGTCGGTCGCATGGACATTCGCCCCGAAGCGTAGTAGTAGCTCCACCCGAGGAAGGTCTCCTTCTTGCGCGGCCTGGTGTAACCGAGTTTGACCCTGCCATGCCGAGCCCGTATTCTCGATGTCTTCCCCCGTATTCAACTCTTGCTCCAGGGCCTCCAGCTGGGAATGTGTAAAGCGACGGAGTATGGTCATAATAAAAAACATGGTGCGCTTGGCGGTGTGGGCAGGAATTGGGTGGATGGGATAGGAGATAATATGGTGGTGGAATGTGCTGGTATGTACGAAGCGTGCACACGCGCGCCAAGTTACTTATTGCTGGCATGAGGCCAATCTTCAGCGTTTCGAGAGTGAAGCGCAAGACGGTGTGAAGACGCAAGCTAGACGGACCCACCACTAGACGAGATGACGGTAACTGGTACTTAAGTAATGCTTTCCTTACGTAATCGGATACCAAACATCTTTTGATTAGGCCATTTAATTATTAATACTATCCCACTGACCAGCTGCCGACACGCGGCCCGCCAAGTTATACGTAGCGAGGCGCTCGCGATTCGTCCCTCCGATTATCTAGAATGACCCGCCGTATCCTTTTGCTCCATGGATATTCGCAGAATAAAACCATCTTATACAAAAAGGTATACATGCAGTACCTCTATCAGACCTCAGAACTCACACGTCGCGCTGCTGGCAGATAAGCGCGGTCAGGAAGGCGTGCAAGGATTGCGAATTCGGTGGGGGTTTGACGTTTTCGGCAAACTTTTTGCGATGCTGAGACGGTTTCGCGCGGCTCTGCTGACCCTGCTAGTCTTTGTCGATGCTCCGCATGTGGTCGACCCGGAAGGCGATGATCCTCATGATCATGCAACTGTGGATCTTACCGATCCCACATTAACGCCACGAGCTTGGTGGCCGATTGACCCAGTGACACAGGCTTATACCAGTGTCGAAGAGACTATGGTATTCCTCAGAGACTTGCTGGCGAAGGATCGCTTCCATGTTGGTGATGTTTGAGCCATTTCGCCAGCTTCAACCGTCGGGGATTTACGGACCCGACTTACAGGGCGTTTTTGGCTTCAGCCAGGGGACCGCCGTGGCAGCTGTTCTCTGTGCAGTCGTGCGTGTTATTCGATGATCTTGCCTCTTTTCAGGCAGTTGAAGGTCCACTCGTCTGTTATCTTTCGACCATATACAGCTCGAGCGACCGCATCTTTATCCTTCATTTATGGTGGATGGCGTATCTCCCCACCCTCCATTGTACGTACATTACTCCTACAGTCTGAACCCCCAAAGTGAAAGCTCTAAACAAAACGCATCGTTTATCTCTCCACCGTGCACGGACCCCCACCCAGCGAGTTTGCTATATTTGTTTCTGGCTTCAAACCCATACGCAGCGATATACTACCGCCGCTGTTCGTGGAACCGATAAAAACGCCCACCCTCCACGTCGTGGGGCGGGGCGACGCGATCATCCCGCCCGAGCGCGCGCAGACGCTGATTGACGCGTGCGTCGATCCCCGCGTCGAGTGGCATGAAGGAGGTAAGTAATCACGTTCCCATCCCGCAGGGATGGACCATCTCGCATTTCTATACTCGAGCATTCACCTACTTACTACCATTGATATTGTGCAGGTCATTTTATCCCCTCCAACGCCAGCTGGCGGAGGTTCTTCGCAGCGTATATCACAAACTCGGATCCGAATGCCACTGCGGAGCGCCTTCATGTTCCGTCTCCCCTCTCTGCGGACGTCTCTACCGCCACGACTCCAAACGACACGCGATCAGTTACGCCAAGTTGTTCCCGTTGACGCGGACCACTGGAACACCAGGCCCTCGACGTGGGGGGGACGTGTCATGAGGGCCCGGGGAGTTCTCTCAGCGAGGGTGGTCCGACTGATCATCAAAACCACATCCATCTAGCTTGATCGTAGGATAGCCCGCTGTATTTATGTCGGACAAGCTACTACATTCACGTCTCACAGATACACTCGTTTTGTCCTGTACACCGTACACTGCACACCGTACACGCTCCAGCAAACTCCTCACCATTGCCCCCACCACCTCGAAAGACACCCCTCAACTTCGGCGCCCTATGCTCGAACATGCTTATACAGCGCCGCTTTGAACTCACGCTGGAACTCGAGTGCGGTCGGGTCGCGCGAAGGGAACGTCTGCTGGAATACCGTAGCCGCGACGCCCGTCTCGCGGTCAACCCACCACGTGAGACACGGGAGTCCGCCTATTCGTGCGGTCGTGAAGTCGTGGTGAGCAGGGCGAGGAAAAATAAAAATCAGTCGTGTTGATTCAGTCGCGGGCCGAACGGGTGGGTGCGGAAGGGGGAGGGAGGTGCGTACGTACCCCAGTTGACGGTCCCAACGCCAAGTCCCTCGGGAGTGCCCTTGAGTGAGATGGTAACCTACGAATTGATAGCCCAGAGTCCAACCATTAGGCACGTGCGTTTTAAAAAAGAATAGGTAATGGGAGATCAGACTAACAGTGAAGCCAAATGTAACCTCCTCTTCTTCGGTGATCCTATAGAAAGAGACCAGGGGCACGTCAGCCCGAGTTGAATTGGAGCGAGAGAGTAAATAAACCGAGGAGGGATGGACTGACTGTTTGCTGATCTTCAGGAAGTAGTCGTGCATGGCCCCGGCCTCCTTGGACACCTGGGGCTTAAAGATCTCGTCAACGCTCTCGGACTTTAGGATAGGCCCGCCGCCTTGCAGAAGCGCAGCCAGAATTTTGCTGTAATCATTGGGTGTCTGCAAAATTTAGAAAATCCGTCTGTCAGTATAGGTTTTGTCATGTGCAGCGCGTAATACGCAGGGGCCCGGAGGGTTGTTTGAATTTGAGTACGCACGGAGTAGAGCCCAGCACCTCCAAGCTCATCTACGGCGGGGTAAACATAAACAGGTCCTTCGGTGGGCGCCATCGTACCGTCTGGCTTGCGGACGCTCGCGTCCACCATGCGTGCCTCGATATTAGGGTGCTTCTCCGGGTGGAACGTGGTGGAGTTCATCCCGAGGGGCGCAAAGATGTTCTTCTGCATGTACTCGCCGAGCGTGCAGTTGTTTAAACGTCCGATCTGCGAGCAAGGTTAGAAAGTTGTGAGATAAGTGGGTATGGAGTGAATACGGGGATGATCGTACGAGTTGGCCGGTCCAATCGCTGGGTTCAACATGAGTGGGTTAAGGGGTTTGGGGTGGTAGATGTACTGTGCTACTCACACTCCTGCGCCATACATCCAGCGCGTACCTGGCTCAAATTCGAGAGGGTAGGTGTAATATTTCTATAGTACGGCGTTAAATCAACTGATGTTTTGACGCGAGAAGGAAAACGTATAGGACTCGCCATGTCATTTGACATTACGGGCGAATCCACGTCAAATCCATTGAGCCGCAGCCATTTCTTGATATTAGGTCCGGTGAAATCGTAGACGAGGCCGCTGGTGTGAGACCTGCGAGCGCAAACATGGTGAGCTAGTATTCTCGAGCACACGCAGTGCGCGGTCAACGTACAAGAGCATTCTAAGTAGCAGGAGCGTAACGGTAAGAACGGTGCTGGTATACACATAGGAGGCATGGTTACCTGAGCGTAATCTTGGTCGTCGCCTTGCGCAACTTGGGCCTATCGTTATCGTCGAAACCCTCGAGGATATCGGGTTCAGCGAGCTCGGGAAGGATGTGGCCGACGTGGTCGTCCAGGCCGATTTGGCCACGCTCGACACACTGCATGGCGGCGATGGCAGTGACGACCTTTGTCTGGCTCGCTGACATTGGCATAAAGACAATCAGAGTCGAGGGTGAGTGTGCCCGGGTTCAGGACGCACCGATCCACTGGACGTGGTCCATGGTCATAGGCGCAGCCTTGGAGGGGTCTGCAGATGTGGCCCCCGAAGTGGCAGAGTAGATGGTGTCGCCATTCTTGTCGACGGCGACGACGGCGAGGCCGACGAGGCCATCGCGCCTGTCGGTGTAGGACTTGAGCAGGTTATCGATCTCGGAGATGGAGGGAGACATGGCAGGGGAGTGAGCGATGATTGATCAATTGAGCGCGGCGGGCAAGGTATATATATCAATAATATCAATGTGACGACATCGCGCACAGGCGGAAGTCAAGGAACACCGAGAGGCCCGTGCGGGCTCGGTGCCGGCCGGTTACGTAACGCTGAGCAGCTACACCACCAACTCGCCTTCAGAAAGGTACTTCCCCAAAACCCCCCTTTTTGCCTGTTCAAATGCACGCAAGTTTCCCTCAAAATTCTAAAACAAGGAAACTGAGCCGCCGTTTCTGCCAGCTTTTGGCTTCCCGCGCTCAGCGATTGCGGCACCTGGTTTCAGTCTTTCAGTCATCCTAATATAAACACATCCCAAAGCATGCCTATCCGCCGTCCCCGCCCTTTAAGGCAACTGATTGATAATCATAAATAATAACTGTCTCGAGGGAAGCTTCATAAAAGGACAAAAATTCTTGACAAAAGCTAGCCTTGTCACAAAGTTCAAAAGGGCTGAAAGACCTCTTCGCCGACGTGGCTCGGAAGTCTTTGCAAGCGTAGCGATCAGTTATTACCTGTGAAAGCATGTGTACATATGATCACGAGGTGCTGGTGGAGCGTGTACACCCGGTACACGACAACAGTACCTGCGTAGGCTTCAAGTGCGAGTTCAAACGACTTCGGGGAACCGTGCACACCCGATGCGCAGTAACCACCGAAACCGGTAACAAGAATGCGACGCGCGCCAGTGGATTGTGTACACCCGGTACACAAGAGCCATCGGTGCGTATGTGGAATCCTGGTACAAGAGCAGACTCTGAGAGGTCGCGCGTACACTCAATACGCGATCGCCAACAGAGCCGAGTGCAAAACACGAAATTGATGCTCAAATGCCAATGGGCCGTATACACCCGGTACACGAGAACCATCCGCACTTGAGTCAAAAAAACGCAAGGGAGCAGGAGGGAGCAGCTGGCTAACAAAGAGCGATGTCGGCGAAAGGATCGCGAGAGCCACGATCATTGATCAGATGTGCTGTATAGTTTATATAACGGGTGGCTTTAGCTGACGCGGTGCTGGTAGCAGACAAGCAGCCAGGGAGCTGCGTATGTAAAGCCAGAAAACGAGCCTGGCCCCATTTTTTTGAGAAAACCATGAACAGTCGCGTATGGAGTGGCCCACAAGACCCTCTTACCACAACAGAATAACCCAGCCACTGAAGGGCTCGCGCCCCGGACACACGGCCGCGCGCCGGCAGCAAACGCGTGGTGGTCGTGTTTGGCCACATCTGTCATTGACTCAACGCCAGCCCGGCCCAGCAGCGATCAACATCGCGAGTCACGACGATACGAGTCACAGCCCGCCACGCTGTCATCGTTAAGCCCCCGGAAGATTCACGAGATACAGGCATGTGACTCCTCCCCTCCTTTTTGGGAGGGGATTTTTTTTCTGATTTATTCAAGCTCATTTATCTCTTTTCGTGTAGATATACTCCACGCTCGAACCGCAACCCCCTTCCCCCTCTCTCATACTCGCCTCCTCACCCTCACTGCCTCGCCCTTCTGCCGTGGGAGGTAGCAGGCAACATGCCAGCACACTACAGGGGAGGGAGAGCGTGGAGCGCGTAAGCGCTCCACGTTCTCCCTCCGCAAGCCCAAGCTCGCCGCTAGGCGAGCTTGGGCTTGAATAACTCGTATATAACATAGAAAGGTGTTGAAATACTGTAGGAAAATGTATATACAGAAGAAAAAAGGCTGTGAGGCTTCTCAAAAAGAATCCCTTACACGCGCGCGCACGCGTTTTCCGCTGGAGCGCGCGCGCACGCATGGATCCCATTGTAAAAACGCAAGTCACACCCCTTTCTGGGGCCTGAATAGTATGAGGGGCGAGACCCGCGCACCCCACAAAATCTCCCAAATGGAACATAGTACCACCGACAATACAGCCTTAAAGTCGATATAAACATCATGTACACTTATATTATGCTCAAATTATTTTCCATTTTATTTTCATCACATCCCAGGCCCTTTTAATCTCTGGATTTGGCTTGCTAATGCCCCTCTCTAACGCCTCGTTTTTGCTGCGCCGCCAACGAGGTCCTGAGCTGGTGTTGAGTGCGAGACGCGTCGTTGGCCTCGGAATTTGATTCCGAGGCTCGGCATCCACGGCCAGACAACGGCCGTATGTACGGCGGGTATCTGGCGGCATACCCGGCGGGTATTCCGGGCCCCCAACCCGTCAGTGGCTCGGTTGTCCTCTACCACAAGTGGTATCGGGAATTATGTAAGAGTGCGCCGGCTGACTATCAGAACCGCATCCATCCAGCCTCACTGGCAACTGCAGGATACATAACCCGAAAATTTGCGCAGTGGACTTGTTGTTGCTTGACATTGCCTATAGTGCTGAGAAAGCTGTGTAAATGGATTATAAGGATTGTGTAGTTTTACTGATGCGTGCAGCCGTGTAGTATATCCCGGCCGCCGGGATCCTCTGGGAGGGAGGGTTCCTCCGCTGCTACAACAGCCACAGGGGTCAAGTGCTCTTTGTGTCGCTTATTCGACCTTGGGGATTCGTCCCTATCGCTCCGATCCTTGATGGCGACATCAAGGCTAGAGATAAGGTCCGCTGCGCTCGGCCTTTGGGAGGGGATCACGTCCCAGCATTCGGTCATCAAACCCCACATGATGTCGTCAAGTCCTCGGGCCACGGTCATGTCATCGTAGGGTCGATCTGGGAATTCACCAGCCTCGACTCTCCTTGCGACTCCTTGGTTATAAGGGACGTAGAAGAATGGAAGCTTCATCGTGAAGAGCTACAAAGATCTCGTTAAGAAAAGGAGGTGATACAAAGTCATCTAGGCTTACTTCGAGCATGACTCGTCCAAATGCAAAAACGTCGCTGGCAGTCGTCCTCCGGGCCTCTTCTTTCGTCTCGGCCCTTACTATCTCCGTTGCCTGCCATCTCGGATGTCCAGCAAAAATCCACGGCATAGAGTAGCAGTCGTAACCCTCAGCCTTCAGCTCCGAAAGGCCAAAATCGGCAATACAAACGTTCCCGAACTGCGAAATAAGGATGTTGGGCTACAGTTATACGGTGGTCAGATAGTTAATATAAGAGTGATATAACCCAGCGTACTCCTCTAAGATCGCCATGTATCACAGGAGGCTGGAATGCATGAAGATACTCTAATCCTTTAGCTACCTGCACCAACTAATGACGAGTACGAAGGTGTCCCAATAAGCGAATGATAGTAATGTTAACATGTCGAACGTAGTGGCGCACTCACCAGCTGAAGGCTGTCTGCCTCAGGATGCCTTTGTATAAATTCTAATACGTGCCCATTCTCCATCCAGGGAGAAACCAGGTAAGTCACCGAACGCAATCGATGCAACCCCAAAAATGGTAGCACGTTCAGGTGGTGTAACTGACTCCATACTTTCATCTCCCGTACGAGCCGCTGGGCGCAGTAAGAACGAGGAAGCATGAGTATATTTGGGACATGCTGCTATGAGTGTACAAAGACTCACCCTAGTCCCTACATCTGTGAAACGCTCACGAGGAGACTTCATAGCAACTTTATGGGAACCAAGAAACATGCCTTCCCAGCATTCGCCGAAGCCTCCAAATTTTGAGGCGTGGCTATCTGACAATACCACTTCGCACTGCTTTAGTGCTGCATCAACGGGGTAGTACCAGTGTTGAAATCATAATATTTAATATACTATGATTGATAATGAATATTATAATCATGAGTATTATTATAATAAATACAATATTGAGTATATTATATAATATTATATAATATTGTATTATGATTTATTATGTAATGAATCAAACATTAGGATTACAGTATCTTTAAGATATTGCTATTATTTATGTAATAGCACAGCCTTCAGGGCTCGGCACCGCTCGGAAGCGTGTGGCTGTGCTCGGTACCGCTCGGTTCCGAGTGGCTGTGCTGTACAAACAAACCAAGAAGGAAGGAGACATGAATAAGGAAATAGATACTATATATGTAGATTTCTCATATCATGTACATAGACACAAACAGGGCTTTGGAAAAAGTATAAAAGGAGGGGTTTTCGTAGCTGCTCAGAC
>KL198040.1:96876-109470 GCA_000697705.1 Botryobasidium botryosum FD-172 SS1 | reverse complement strand
TGAATCAAACATTAGGATTACAGTATCTTTAAGATATTGCTATTATTTATGTAATAGCACAGCCTTCAGGGCTCGGCACCGCTCGGAAGCGTGTGGCTGTGCTCGGTACCGCTCGGTTCCGAGTGGCTGTGCTGTACAAACAAACCAAGAAGGAAGGAGACATGAATAAGGAAATAGATACTATATATGTAGATTTCTCATATCATGTACATAGACACAAACAGGGCTTTGGAAAAAGTATAAAAGGAGGGGTTTTTCAGCTGCTCAGACATCCCCCTCCTCCAGTCCCATCTCCCAGTGAACAGTGATCTCCAGCCTCTGCGAGGTGTCTCCCCCCAGAGACGATCCCACTGAGTTTTGCCACTTGAGCGCTCCCTGCACCCACTCTCCAAAACTTCCATACCCCATCTTTGCCGCTATGGCCATCGCAAAAGAGGTCCCCGCCAATTCCTCCCTGGAGGAAACAGTTCCCCCGCAACTGGACCTCCCCTTCAACGTCGTCACGGAAAACACCCCGGACGACCTCAGACCACGCATTCTCGCCGAACAGCGAGACTGGCTGAAGGAAGTTATGATCTCCTCTCGTAGCGTCCCCAGCCTACTCCCCTATCTCGACAACGCGGTCCTCACCCCCGAGAGGGCCGTCCTCACCAGACTCATGCTCTCCGCTGCGCATGCCTCGGCTATGAACGTCACCCAGATGATCGATGCCATCAACGACGTCCCTCCCATCGTACAGGGAGCAGTGGCTCGCATTATCGCGGCCGCCCAGTCCGACGACGAATCCCCCGACGAAGATGACATCTTTCGTCTCACCACCACCAACCGGCTCTCTAAGATTGAGGAATCGATGGCCAGGATCGAGAAGCTCGCCAAGCAGGCAGCCTCCCCTCCCAAAAATAAAAACACCCCGGGACCTTCGGCCCCGGGGGTCCCTACGCCTACGGCCCTAGTACCAGACACCCCTCCCCCCAAAGGGAAACCCACCCCCGCCCCCGCCCCCGCCACATACGCCTCGGCAGCCGCCTCTCAGACGGAGAACACCCGCAAGTTCAACCCGTCCCCCAACCAACCCTCTGCCTTCAGAAAGAAGGTCCGAGATCCCCTCGAACACGGGGAACTCCTCTTTGCCCCCCTCTCCTCTCTCACCCGAGACGGGAACGCAGGCCGTATCGACGGTGTAAATGGCCTCAACCTAGTCAACGGGGAGCTCGCCCAGAGAACCCCCAAATGCTCCATCAAGGGCATTCGCTGGACCCCCCGAGGAAACGTCCTCCTCACCCCTTCCACCCCAGAGGAATGGGATATTCTCGCCAAACACGGCCCCGGCATCCTGGAACACCTTTGTGGTGTCAAGTTTGCTTTACGCACCGCCATCCCGTCCAAAAACCTGGTACTTCATGGCTGGCCCGCCTCCCACGAAAAACTCCCCAACATCGCTGATGTGTGCCAATCCCTGGCCACAGGACTAAAAATCGACTCCTCGGACCTCATCCAGGAGAATACTCGGTGGCTCTCCGGCCCCAAGTCGAACAAATCCCGTCCCCCCCTACTCCTCCTGGCTGTCGCCACAGATGAGGTAGCGGACCTTCTCCTCTACAACAACCCTCACTGGGTTTTGGGGAAGAAGCTCTCCTTCAAAAAGTTCTCCACTCCCCCCACCATCCCGAACCAGTGCAATAGGTGCTGGAAGGTGGGACACCCCACTTGGCGCTGCTCGGTTAAGACAGCAGTCTGCGGCATCTGTGCCAAGGACCACGGAACAGTCGAACACAAGTGCCCCACCAAGGCCTGTCGAGTCACTGGTAAGAAATGCGAACACCAGTCCTACACCTGCCCCATCTGCTCCCAGGACCACCCTGCCTGGGATCGAGACTGCCAGGAGCGCCAGATCCAGCGCGCCGCGCACCCCCCTAAGAAGCCTAAAGCCACCCCCAAGGCCACTGCCGCCCCTGCCGACTCCCCCGTCCGCAAGGCCGCCAACCTCATTCGGTCCTTTACCAGGGACCACATCGCCCGCCCCCGGCGCGATGTCTCCAAAATGTCGGACATCGACCTCGTCAAGAAATTCCGCCTCTGGGCGGTCTATAACGAATTGCCAGTGATCACCTTCACACCCGACGGTGACGCAGTCTGGACTCGCCCCGCAGGCGTGGTCGCTAAGACTGAATTCCTCCCACCTCTTGCCCCCGGAACCAATGGTACTTAGGGCTGGACACGTCAACATTAACCGGAACTCCTCGGATCTACACGTCGCGCTAAACAATATCTCGGACACCCATCACGTACTGGCAGTTTCAGAACTGCCCTGGAACAACATCGGCAACGGTCGCAAAGGTGCCCCCAAACACCGCGACTGGACGCTCGCCCTACCCCTTTCCCCCTGGCCCGAAGGGCTCACCCCCAGGATTGGACTTTACATCAACAAGAAGCTGCTACCCCAAGCAGGCCTCACAGTGAACCCCAAAACGTTCGCTTCCCCCCTCGCACTTCACGCCTCTGTCACCGCCCACGGCAAACGGCTGAACATTTTCGCCTTCTACCGCCCCCCCTCGGAGAAGGGTCTCTCAAACCCCGACCACCTACTCCAAAAGATCAGGAACTGGGAGGTCCCCCTCCAGGACTCTATACTCCTGGGGGACTTCAATCTCCACCACTCGTCCTGGGATGTCCTCGCCCAGGATCAATACTCCGGTACGGCCTTCCACGATTGGGCCACCGACGAAGGCCTCACGCTCCATAACGACCCTTCCGTCCCCACCTTCTACCCCGCGAACCACGAGCTTAAACCAAGCGTCTTGGATCTCACCCTCACGAACCCTGGTCTAGACTACAACTGGACCACCCAATGGGAAGTTGACAGCGCCATTGGACAGCCTTCCGACCACGTCGCCACCCTCCTCACCATCCACCCCAGATTCAGGGAGAAGCACCCCAAAAAACCCCCCAAGACCTTTCGCAAGGGGAAAACAGACTGGAGTATCTTCAGAAGCTCGCTCAAAAACTGCTTGGACCCTTACAAGCACCTCCTCACCAAGGACCAGTTCGCTCGCGCTGCCCAGATATTCGCTGGGAACCTCGAGGTCGCTCTCGCTGACGCAGAAGGCCCCACCTCGAATCGATCCAACCCTCTTCCCTTCTGGGATGCGGAACTTACCCTGCTCCACAGGGATAAGGAACACCTCGCTCGTACCTACCGACGCCTCCCCCGGAGTCACCCACAGAAGAAGGTTGCTGCCGAAAACCTTCGTATCGCCCGGAGCCGCTTCCGAGGCCACTTCAACGCCGCCAAAAGGCGCTTCTTCGATGACCTCATCCTGAACACCCCCCCGGACAAGGTACACACCCTGAAAAACTGGGGCCTCGGCCACAGAGATTATCCGTCCCCTCCCCTCGTCGTAAACGGAGTAACCGCTAACTCCCCTCTGGAGAAAGCCGAAGTCTTCCGTAATGCCTTTTTCCCGGACGCACGACCCCCAGTCGTGCTCCCGGACATTCCCCCTCTTCGGAGGGAGAAGCGCCCCTTCGTCCCTGTCACCCGGCAGGAAATCAAATCAGCGGTGTTTGGGCCCAACCCCAGCAAAGCACCCGGCCGATCCGGCGTCGGCTACCGTGCCCTTAGGGAGGCATGGTCAGTTGCCGAAGACTGGATCGTGTTCATCGTCAGCACATCGATTGAGGAAGGAGTTCTCCCTGAGGAGTGGCTCCTGGCCCTCGTCGCCGTCATCCAGAAACCAGGGAAGGCGGACTACTCGAACCCCCGGTCTTATAGACCCATCGCCCTCCTCGAATGCCTGTCAAAGGTTACTGAGAGGATCATCGCTAATCGCCTCGCCTTCGACTGCGAGAGCCTCAACCTGGTCCCCGCCCAATACTGTGGTCACCAGGGTCGATCTACCTCAGACGCGCTCGCCCGAGCTCGTTTCCAAATCGCTGAACAAAAGGCGAAACAACGCAACGTTACCCTTCTTAAGTTCGACTTTAAAGGGTTCTTCGATTCGGTTCCCCCGGACGGCATGATCGCCGCCTTGGAGGAGCTGGGCTTCGATGATATCACAGTTCGATGGGTTCGCTCCTTCCTCACGGATAGGAAAGGCTCCATCAAGGTTGATGGGTTCATCTCCGACCCCGGCCCCACTTTTGGTCTCCCTCAGGGTTCCCCGCTCTCCCCCATCCTGGCGGTTCTCTACACCTATGCCTTCGAGTATCGACTCAAGGAAGCCTTCTCACGCAAGACCCCCACTAAACTCGTCGACTTCATTCTGTACATGGACGATGGTCTCCTAATCATCTCATCCCCTCACAGCTGTCGCGACAACGTTGCCGCCGCCGTCAAGGCACTTGGAATCGTCAACGTCACCTCCGCCGAGTTTGGCCTCTCGCTTGACCAGTCGAAGACTGAAATGTGCCATCTCCACTTCCAGGGCAATAAGCCGCCCCCCCCCCCCTCAGGGATCGGGCATCACTGTCGTCCCCGCGCTCACGTGGCTCGGGGTCACCTTCTCCACGGACAAATCCATGAGACCACACTTTGACAGGGTTCTCAAAAAGGCCCACACTAGTCTAAACAACGTCAGGATGCTGACTAGTTGCTCCAAGCTCCGCCCCGATGCGGCCATTCGCCTCTACGAATCCATCGTCCGCCCCACCTTCACCTACGGCTGCCAGGCCTGGTGGGAGGGTCAGCCGGCTATCGAGTCCCGGCTTAACGTGCTCCAAAACAAATTCCTCCGAATAATCACTGGTTGCTATGCCACCACCCGCGTGGCGTTGCTCCACCACTTCACCGGCGTCCCCCCCATCCAGGTTTGGATGAATTACCTAACGGACAAATTCGTCACCCAGAAGACGAACGCCCACTTTCTTCACCCCATCCGGGCGCTTCTCCCCGCCGCCCTGAATCGCCCCCTCGCCGGCAACCCAGTTATCCAACAGGTCGCCGCCGCGCAGTTCGACCTCCCATCCGAACTGCTTCCCGACCTCGACCCCGACTTCTCCCAGTCAATGCATGTCCGGGTCCCCCCGTGGGCCCCTCCCTTCCACAACCGAAGCATCATCTTCAGGGAAACCTTTAACCCTGAGGCTCCTTACGACCACGTTAAGTCCTTCATCAAGGACTGCGCCCGTTGCGACATCGCCCCTCTTGTCGCCGAACTCTCCCCTTCGTCTGGCCCGAACGCCGACAACTCGTGGAGCTTGTTACAAATAGGCATCATCGTCTCCCAAACATTCTCAATTAGACCCCTGGCCTGCTTTAAAATAACAGCCCAGGAAGCCTCAAGACCAGTCATCGCAGCAGGTGCCCTCCTCTCCTACCTCGACGACCCCGACTTCTCCCTGGTTGACCTCCCGCACTATGGACTGCTCGTCACCAACCTCCTTCTCGCAAATTGCGTTGGCATGCTTCCTAGCCGTCGCAAGCTACCAAGTCCTCCTCGCGCTTATGCATATCGCGAGCAGCGCGCTTCGACCAAGCGCCTCTTCATTACCGCCCTCTCCAAACCCTCGGACTCTGCCCGCATCCACCCCGCTCGCGCTCTCCGCCCCCTCAAGGCCTTCAGGCGCACGCCTCCGATGGGCTTCCCCCATCGCTACGAGACACCCCCCATCGCCCCCACCCTCGCGTGGCGCAACACCAACAGTAAAGGACGAGCCATCCTCGCCCTCTCTCGGTCCTCGCTCGACATCCCGCTCTCCCACCCCTCCCACGCCTTCGGAGCCCACGCCAAGGTCATCTTCGTGGAGATGCGCCCAAGGCAGCTCATTCTGCCTATCCCCCTCACGATGCCAGCCCGCCAGTTCGGGTTCGCTTGCAGGACCTTCAGCGGCCACTGCCCCTGCCCTGCATACTACCACCGCCTCCACCCAGAGCTCTTCCCCCTGGAGTGTCCATGCGGAGCCGAACGCTGCGACTCCGCCCACGTTGCCCTCGATTGTCCTCTCCGGACCGAGTGGTCGACTCACGCTCAACTTCTCGGGCCCTCAGCCCACTCCACCCGCACCTTCTGCGACGATATACAAGTATGGCTCCCCCGCCTCCGACGGTCCCGCCTCCTCACCTGGAGGTGGGTCGCCGAGCATATTTGTGGAACGCCTGGACAGGCTCCCCCCTGGCTTTGAATGGACCTCCATCCCCGTCATCCCCAGCACCAAACATATCCGGGAGAAGATCCTCCTCCTCGCCGTCAAACGAGGCCCCGCCCTCTCCAACTTCGAACTCCTCGACATTTTGGAAGAAGATCCCTACACCAACGACGCCATCTACCACGCCGCCCACTCCGACTACATCCGCCTCCGCCGCCTGTACTACGAGTTTTTCGACCCTCGCCAGCAAGAAGCGCTCCTCAGGTACTGCTCCGACCTGACTCCCCCTCCCTACCCGGGGCCCGCCGCCCGGGGCTACCTGTTCTAGGCCCGTCTTCGGACCGGCTCTAGTCTGGTAGAACTTTCCTCTCGACCTCTAAGGGTTTTTCATGGAAGTCCGATTCCTCCATTTTCCCTTCCATCCCTCCTTCCTCCACCTCCCGGGGTTTTTATGGAAGTCCGATTCCTCCATTTCCCCTTACATAAAATTCTTCCCATTCGCCTTTCTAGGGCTCAAAAGATTGGCCCCTGACCCCCTCGTCACATCGGCCCTCTCCTACTTCTCCCCCTCTGTTCTTTCTCTCCTTCCTTAGTTAGTTAGCTCTGGGGCCGCGTATGTTCCGCATTCTTCTTCGTACTCGCAACCTTTTCCTCTCTTTCTATATACTCTTTTCCTTTACGGGCCTTGGTAATAAAACTATATATTAAGCTGGAGATAGGAAAGGATTGTGGATGCTCATTGAAGAGCTTACTAATACACTTAGGGGACTTCTGAGGGACTTGGGGGGCATTCTGAGCAGCTGAATGATGTTGTAAGGGGTGTAGTATTGACAAACGGTGAAGTAAGTACAAAAGTCTACATAGGCAACTGATGGCCAAGGCCCGTAAAGGAAAAGAGTATATAGAAAGAGAGGAAAATTGTTACGAGTACGAATGAAAGTGCGGAACATACGCGGCCCCAGAGCTGACCGAACCAAGGTGAGAAAGGAGAAAACAGAGGGGATATAGAGTGTAAGGGGGCCAGAGCGATAAGAGGGTCGGAGGCCAGCCCTTTTTAAGCCAGAACGGCAAAGGGAAGAATTTTAAGAAAGGGGAAATGGAGGAGTTGGACTTCCATAAAAACCCCGGGGGGAAAAGAAAGGAAAGATGGAAGGGAAAATGGAGGAATCGGACTTCCATGAAAAACCCTTGTGAGGTCGGGGGGAGGAGGCCATCAGACTAGAGCCGGTCCGGAGACGGGCCTAGAACAGATAGCCCCGGGCGGCGGGGCCCGGGTAGGGGGGGGGAGTCAGGTCGGAGCAGTACCTGAGGAGCGCTTCTTGCTGGCGAGGGTCGAAGAATTCGAAGTACAGGCGGCGGAGGCGGATGTAGTCCGAGTGGGCGGCGTGGTAGACGGTGTCGCGGGTGTAGGGATCCTCTTCCAAGACGTCGAGGAGTTCGAAGTTGGAGAGGGCGGGGCCTGGCTTTACGGCGAGGAGGAGAATCTTCTCCCGGATGTGTTTGGTGCTGGGGATGACGGGGATGGAGGTCCATTCAAACCCAGGGGGGAGCCTGTCCAGGCGTTCCACATATATGTTCGGCGACCCACCGCCAGGTGAGGAGGCGGGATCGCTGGAGGCGGGGGAGCCATACTTGTATATCGTCACAGAAGGTGCGGGTGGAGTGGGCTGACGGCCCGAGAAGTTGAGGGTGAGCTGACCACTCGGCCCGGAGAGGACAATCGAGGGCAACGTGGGCAGAGTCGCATCGCGCGGCTCCGCACGGACACTCCAGAGGGAAGAGCTCTGGGTGGAGGCGGTGGTAGTAGGCCGGACAAGGGCAGTGGCCGCTGAAGGTCCGGCATGCGAACCCGAACTGGCGGGCTGGCAACGTGAGGGGGATAGGCAGGATGAGCCGCCTAGGGCGCATCTCCACGAAGACGACCTTGGCGTGGGCGCCAAAGGCGTGGGAGGGGTGGGAGAGCGGGACGTCGAGAGAGGACCTAGAGAGGGCGAGGATGGCTCGTCCTTTACTGTTGGTGTCGCGCCACGCGAGGGTGGGGGCGACCAGGGGTGTTTCGTAGCGATGGGGGAAGCCCAGCGGAGACGTGCGCCTGAAGGCCTTGAGGGGGCGGAGGGCGCGGGCGGGGTGGGTGCGGGCAGAGTCCGAAGGTTTAGAGATGGCAGTGATAAAGAGGCGCTTGGTCGAAGCGCGTTGCTCGCGATATGCATAAGCGCGAGGAGGACTTGGTAGCTTGCGACGGCTAGGAAGCATGCCAACGCAATTTGCGAGAAGGAGGTTGGTGACGAGCAGTCCATAGTGAGGGAGATCAACAAGAGGGAAGTCGGGGTCGTCGAGGTAGGAGAGGAGGGCGCCTGCTGCGATGACTGGTCTGGAGGCTTCCTGCGCCGCTATTTTAAAGCAGGCCAGGGGTCTGATTTTGAAAGTTTGGGATACGATGATGCCTATTTGTAGTAGGCTCCAGGAGTTGTCGGCGTTCGGGCCGGACGAGGGAGACAGTTCGGCGACAAGCGGGGCAATGTCGCAGCGGGCGCAGTCCCTGATAAAGGACTTGACGTGCACGTAAGGAAGTTCGGGGTTAAATGTTTCCCTGAAAATGATGCTGTTGTTGTGGAAGGGGGGAGCCCACGGGGGAACCCTGACATGCATGGACTGGGAGAAGTCGGGGTCGAGGTCGGGTAGCAGTTCGGTTGGGAGGTCGAATTGAGCGGCGGCAACCTGCTGGAGGACTGGGTTACCGGTGAGGGGGCGATCGAGGGCGCCGGGGAGAAGCGCCCGGGTAGGGTGGAGAAAGTGAGAGTTCGTCTTCTGGGTGACGAATTTGTCCGTGAGATAGTTCATCCAAACCTGGATGGGGGGGACGCCTGTGAAGTGGTGGAGCAACGTCACGTGGGTGGTGGCGTAGCATCCAGTGATTATCCGAAGGAACTTATTTTGGAGGACGTTGAGCCGGGTCTCGATGGCCGGCTGGCCCTCCCACCAGGCTTGGCAGCCGTAGGTGAAGGCGGGGCGAACAATGGATTCGTATAAGCGAATGGCTGCGTCGGGGCGAAGCTTTCTGCGACCGGTTAACATCCTGACGTTGTTTATACTGGTGTGGGCTTTTTTAAGGACCCTGTTGAAGTGCGGTCTCATGGATTTGTCCGTAGAGAAGGTGACCCCAAGCCACGTGAGGGCGGGGACGACTGTGATGCCTGAGCCCTGGGGGGGAGGGGGGCGGGCTTGTTGCCCTGGAAGTGGAGGTGACACATCTCAGTCTTGGACTGGTCAAGCGAGAGGCCAAATTCGGCGGAGGTGACGTTGATGATTCCTAGCGCCTTGACGGCGGCGGCAACATTGTCACGACAGTTGTGCGGGGATGAGATGATAAGGAGGCCATCGTCCATGTACAGAATAAAGTCGATGAGTTTGGTGGGAGTCTTACGCGAGAAGGCTTCCTTGAGTCGGAACTCAAAGGCGTAGGTGTAGAGGACCGCCAGTATGGGAGAGAGCGGGGATCCCTGTGGGAGACCGAAAGTGGGGCCGGGTTCGGAGATGAACCCGTCGACCTTGATGGAGCCTTTCCTGTCCGTGAGGAAGGAGCGCACCCATCTGATTGTGATGTCATCGAAGCCCAGTTCCTCGAGGGCGGCAACCATGCCGTCCGCGGGGACCGAATCGAAGAACCCTTTAAAGTCGAATTTAAGGAGGGTCACGTTGCGTTGCTTCGCCTTTTGTTCGGCGATGTGGAAGCGGGCTCTGGCGAGGGCGTCCGAGGTGGAGCGACCTTGATGACCGCAGTACTGGGCGGGGACAAGGTTGAGGCGCTCGCTGTCAAAGGCGAGGCGATTGGCGATGATCCTTTCGGTGACCTTGGAGAGGCACTCGAGAAGGGCGATGGGTCTGTAGGAACGCGGGTTGGAATAGTCCACCTTCCCTGGTTTTTGGATGACGGCAATGAGGGCAAGGAGCCACTCCTCGGGGAGCATTCCTTCCTCAATTGATGTATTGACGATAAACACGATCCAGTCCTCTGCTACTGACCATGCCTCCCTGAGGGCACGGTAGCCGACGCCGGAACGGCCAGGTGCTTTACTGGGATTGGGCCCAAACACCGCTGATTTGATTTCCTGCCGGGTGACAGGGACGAAGGGGCGCTTCTCTCTCCGGAGAGGGGGAATGTCCGGGAGTTCGACGGGGGGTCGCGCATCCGGGAAGAAGGCGTTACGGAATACCTCCGCCTTCTCCAGGGGGGAGTTGGCGGTAGTACCGTTTACAACGAGGGGGGGGGAGGGGTAGTCTCTGTGGCCGAGGCCCCAGTTTTTCAGGGTGTGAACCATGTCTGGGGGGGTGTTCAGGATAAGGTCGTCGAAGAAGCGCCTTTTGGCGGCATTGAAGTGGCCCCGGAAGCGGCTCCGGGCGATGCGAAGGTCCTCTGAAGCGGCCTTCTTTTGGGGGTGACTCCGGGGGAGTCGGCGGTAAACGCGAGCGAGGTGTTCCTTGTCCCTGTGAAGCAGGGTAAGTTCCGCATCCCAGAACGGGAGGGGGTTGGATCGATTCGAGGTGGGTCCCTCTGCATCGGCGAGGGCAATCTCGAGGTTCCCAGCAAATATCTGGGCAGCGTGGGCGAATTGTTCCTTGGTGAGGAGGTGCTCGTAGGGGGCCAAGCAGTTCTTGAGTGAGCTCCTGAAGGTGCTCCAGTCGGTCTTCCCCTTGCGAAAAGTCTTGGGGGGCTTCTTGGGGTGCTTCTCCTGGAACCTGGGATGGATCGTGAGGAGAGTGGCGACGTGGTCGGAGGGCTGACCAATGGAGCTGTCTACTTCCCATTGGGTGGTCCAGTTGTAGTCTAGACCAGGGTTGGTGAGGGTGAGATCCAGGACACTCGGCTTGAGTTCGTGGTTCGCGGGGTAAAAGGTGGGGACGGAGGGGTCGTTGTGGAGAGTGAGTCCCTCGTCGGTGGCCCAATCGTGGAAGGCTGTACCGATATATGTATCCTGGGCTAGTACATCCCAGGAAGAGTGGTGAAGGTTGAAGTCCCCCAGGAGTATTGAGTCCTGGAGGGGGACCTCCCACTCCCTGATCTTCTGGAGTAGGTGGTCGGGGTTCGAAAGACCCTTCTCCGAGGGGGGGCGGTAGAAGGCGAAGATGTTCAGCCTCTTACCGTGGGTGGTGATGGAGGCGTGAAGTGCGAGAGGGGAAGCGAACGTTTTGGGGTTCACAGTGGGGCCTGCTTGGGGCAGGAGTTTCTTGTTGATGTATAGCCCAATCCTGGGGGTCAGCCCTTCGGGCCAGGGGGAGAGGGGTAGGGCAAGCGTCCAGTCGCGGTGTTTGGGGGCACCTTTGCGACCGTTGCCGATGTTGTTCCAAGGCAGTTCAGAGACTGCTAGTACGTGATGGGTGTCCGAGATATTGTTAAGCGCGACGTGTAAATCCGAGGAGTTCCGATTTATGTTGACGTGACCGGCCCTAAGTACCATTGGATCCGGGGGCCAGGGGTGGGAGGAATTCAGTCTTGGCGACCGCGCCTGCGGGGCGGGTCCAAACTGCGTCACCGTCGGGTGTGAAGGTGATTACTGGGAGTTCGTTGTAGACCGCCCAGAGGCGGAATTTTTTGACGAGGTCGAGGTCAGACATTTTGGTGACGTCGCGGCGGGGGCGCGCGATGTGGTCCCTGGTGAAGGACCGGATGAGGTTAGCGGCCTTGCGAACTGGGGAGTCGGCGGGGGCGGCGGTGGCTTTGGGGGTAGCCTTCGGCTTCTTGGGTGGGTGAGCGGCGCGCTGGATCTGGCGCTCCTGACAGTCTCTATCCCAGGCGGGGTGGGCCTGAGAGCAGATGGGGCAGGTGTAGATTTGGTGGTCACACTTCTTCCCTGTAACACGGCATGCCTTGGTGGGGCACTTGTGTTCTACCGTTCCGTGATCTTTGGCGCAAATGCCGCAGACCGCTGTTTTAACCGAACAGCGCCAAGTGGGGTGGCCCACCTTCCAGCACCGGTTGCACTGGTTTGGGATGGTGGGGGGGGTGGAAAACTTTTTGAACGAGAGCTTCTTTCCCAAGACCCAATGGGGGTTATTGTAAAGAAGCATGTCCTCGACTTCGTCCGTGGCGACAGCCAGGAGAAGCAGGGGAGGGCGGGATTTGTTCGATTTATTCTGAGCAGCTGAAAAACCCCTCCTTTTATACTTTTTCCAAAGCCCTGTTTGTGTCTATGTACATGATATGAGAAATCTACATATATAGTATCTATTTCCTTATTCATGTCTCCTTCCTTCTTGGTTTGTTTGTACAGCACAGCCACTCGGAACCGAGCGGTACCGAGCACAGCCACACGCTTCCGAGCGGTGCCGAGCCCTGAAGGCTGTGCTATTACATAAATAATAGCAATATCTTAAAGATACTGTAATCCTAATGTTTGATTCATTACATAATAAATCATAATACAATATTATATAATATTATATAATATACTCAATATTGTATCTATTATAATAATACTCATGATTATATATTCATATCAATCATAGTATATT
>KL198040.1:33634-92710 GCA_000697705.1 Botryobasidium botryosum FD-172 SS1 | reverse complement strand
TCCTTTTATACTTTTTCCTAAAGCCCTGTTTGTGTCTATGTACATGATATGAGAAATCTACATATATAGTATCTATTTCCTTATTCATGTCTCCTTCCTTCTTGGTTTGTTTGTACAGCACAGCCACTCGGAACCGAGCGGTACCGAGCACAGCCACACGCTTCCGAGCGGTGCCGAGCCCTGAAGGCTGTGCTATTACATAAATAATAGCAATATCTTAAAGATACTGTAATCCTAATGTTTGATTCATTACATAATAAATCATAATACAATATTATATAATATTATATAATATACTCAATATTGTATCTATTATAATAATACTCATGATTATAATATTCATTATCAATCATAGTATATTAAATATTATGATTTCAACACTTGGCCATCAGTTGCCTATGTAGACTTTTGTACTTACTTCACCGTTCGTCAATACTACACCCCTTACAACATCATCTTCAGCTGCTCAGAATTTTCCCTTCCATCCCTCTTCCCTCCACCTCCCGGGGTTTTTATGGAAGTCCGACTCCTCCATTTCCCCTTACATAAAATTCTTCCCACTCGCCTTTCTAGGGCACAAAAGATTGGCCCCTGACCCCCTCGTCGCATCGGCCCTCTCCTACCTCCCCCCCTCTGTTCTTTCTTTCCTTCCTTAGTTAGTTAGCTCTGGGGCCGCGTATGTTCCGCATTTTTCTTCGTACTCGTAACCTTTTCCTCTCTCTCTATATACTCTTTTCCTTTACAGGCCTTGGCCATTAGTTGCCTATGTAGACTTTTGTACTTACTTCACCGTTCGTCAATACTACACCCCTTACAACATCATTCAGCTGCTCAGAATGCCCCCCAAGTCCCTCAGAAGTCCCCTAAGTGTATTAGTAAGCTCTTCAATGAGCATCCACAATCCTTTCCTATCTCCAGCTTAATATATAGTTTTATTAACCGGAAGACAGCATAAAGCTGCGACAGCTGCTCAATGAGCACATAGCGCTCAAGTGAAGTACGCGCCGGCAATTTCTAGAAACTGTAGGTTAGCGATAGTGTACCGTGGTAGCCATACTCTAGGTCACACCTCCCGAAGTTCCTGCATCAGCAGCTTGCGCGCTTCTTTCCCAAGATCGCTCAAGTCCTGATGTCGACATTTAGTATCGTGAGCGATTACCTCACAACTTGAGCTTTAAAAACAACTTACAGATGGATTCACCCTGTGCGTCAACTCATTAGCTATCCCTAAGCTGAGAGCCAACGCGAGTACAACGTCCATCCGATTCTCAGCTCGTCGCATCATTTTGATCAAAGTGTGAAGCGGGACTGGACCAGATGCACCTCTGGGAGATGGAGTATACGCGTCTCCTAGCATCAATTTGAGGCGTGTGTCCGAGACGGAGGACATCGAAATAGCGTAGAGCAGTGGCGCAAGTCCGCGGATATCCGCTGTGTCTATATTTGCTCCTCCTTCAAGGAGTACTTCAGCATTCTTGGAAACACGATCTTCGTTCTCTCCTCGGAATATGGCGTTGAAGAGGGGCGTACGACCATCGTTGTCGCGGATGTGTGGATCGGCTCCCAACCTCAGCAGGAGGCGATTAACCGAGGGGGAATATCGCCAGGAAGTGTAGTGGAGGAGGGTTGCTCCGGTGTCATCGGCGACATTGAGAATATCCTGCCCTCGAAGGAGAAGGTCCTCGATATCTTCATCGTCAACATCCACCCCTGCTCTAAGAAGAGCGAGCGCTACTTCCATGGTGTTTGGACCTCTGAAGGCATATTTCAAGGCTGTGATACCACGATGGTTGCGAATGCGAAGGTCAGCACCTGACTCGAGCAGCAGCTGAGCAATCGAGGGAGAGTGATACTGGAAAGCGAGAGCACAGTGCAATGGTGTATCTCCATTGTCATCCTTGGCATTGATATCCACGCACGCCTCACAGAGCGCTGACACAACCTCTGCACTACACTTGGCGTTTGAATCCAAGGCGCTGTGAAGGGCTGTCTTGCCATGATAATTACGGATATTCGGGTCTGCTCCAGACGCCAGTAGCACCTGAACGGTCAAGACACGGCCGCATTCTGAAGCGAAATGCAAAGGTGTGCTCTGAAGAACGCTGTCCTGGAGATTGACGTCTGCGCCTCCTTGGAGAAGGATGTTTACCATTTCTCGACAGTCTTCATCCTCGAGCTCCTCGTCCCACGCGACGTGGATCGCGGCACTGCCACCATCTGACATTCTATCCGGGTCCGCCCCCAGCTGCAATAACAGTCGAACGGCTGCAGGGGACTTGGCTTTCACCGCCATGCGTAACGGTGTGACCCAATCTTGTCCTTGGATGTCTGCCCCAGCCTCAACAAGTGCCCGCACTGATTCGGCCCCGCCTTCCTGCTGCATTAGAACTGCCGCCGAGCAAAGAGGTGGCCGCTTGGTTTTGGCACGCGCATTGGCACCGGCACGCAACAACGCTGTGACGGCGGATGGGACGCCGCAGAATGCTGCACGATCCAACAGGGTGTGCCCATTCTCATCCTTTGCATTTATGTCGATGCCGGTCGCCAGAACCTTTGCCACAACCGGCACGCCATCGGAACTGCGTAGCAAATCGACTACAAAAGGAGGAATAGGCTTGCCCCATGATCCATATGCGCTTGGGTAGGCTCCGGCGCGAATGAGGGCACGCACGCTAAACGGGCGATGATTCCGGTAAGCGAAGGAGAGTGGAGTATCCCCTTCGCGATCTCGGGCGTTGATGTCCGCGCCAGCTACGAGCAGGGCTTCGATGATTGGGACGGCTTCTGGCCCTTGGAAAACTACAGCTTGATGTATTGGATGATAACCTAGGTCATCCGGCGCACGAACATTTACCCCGAAACGCAATAGCAATTCCACCAGAGGCAAGTCTCCTTCCCGCGCAGCCTCGTGTAATTGAGTTAGGCGATTCTGGCTTGGGTTCGTGTTCTCAACGCCTCCCGCACTCAACTCTTGCTCCAGCGCCTCAAGCTCGGAGGGTGTGAAGCGGCCCATGGTCGTGGGGGAGAACCCGTGCTCTCGAGGGTTGGGCTGTTCGAGGGCGGATATGACAAGACAGGAGAGGGTATGATGGTGGAAGGTGGGAGGCTGCAGTGTGCATGCGTGCATGCGTGCATGGGCGCTAAATGCAACTGCTAGTTTTGGACAAGTACAGTGTAGTCACATTCCTTGGCCACAAGAATCATTTCTTGAATCGCACAACCAACATAATTTTTTTTAGCCACATGTGTACATAGGATCCTTCTCAAGTATAAGGCCCATAAAATAGAATATAAGGAAAATCTATGTGTTTTTCAAGAAAATATGCATGAAGGAGCAAATGGGCTCGAATGTCACAGAAACCGCTCCTTGAGCCACTTGTGATATTTTGTCACGCATCATCTTCGTGCCCAAAGATCATTGTGGCACAGTCCCTGTACATTCTAATGAAAGCAGCGGGGTGCATAAGGAGTGTGTAATATCACTCCACTAATCTAGTGAACTTGTAGAGATCTGTGAAAGAACTCTCCGAAAACGTAGATGAGTGTCACAACTCGGTCCGGATGCAGGGCTAAGTCCGATAGGACGCGAGGATTAATGATATAAGCAGTGGCTGTGCGGAGTGCGCGGGATAATATTGCAATTTGAAGCTTCGAAAGTCTGGAGCCCGAACTCGACCTGATTCGAGACTGCTCTGGCGGACTATCAGAACGGCATCCATCCAGCCTGATTGCAGGACACATAGCCCGTTGTGCTTGTATCGAGCAGTTACTGTATGCACGTCTCACAGCTACATTTGTTTTGTCTCGTACAACGTATATATACCGCCCATGTTTGAGTGAACCCACTCGCCACTGCCTCGAGCTCCATCGCTTCGAAAAGAAACTCCTGGTGCTCTAAGCTCGGACATGCTTATACAGGGCCGCCTTGAATTCGCGCAGGAACTCGCGCGCGGTCGGATCATTCGCGGGGCACATCTGCTGGAATACCGTAGCCGCGACGCCAGTTTCGCGATCGATCCACCATGACAGGCATGGGAGTCCGCCTAATCGTGCGGTCGTGAGCGGGGTGGGGAAGAATCACCCGTGTTGGCTCAATCGCTGCCGGAGTGGATGAACGCGGAATAAAAGGAAGCGTGTACGTACCCCAGTTGACGGTCCCAGCGCTGCGCCCCCCGGGAGTGGGGACGACGGAGACGGAAACCTATGAATTGGTAATTCAGGATTTGATCATTAATCATGCATGTTCAAGGTTGAATGAAAGACGGAGAATCACAGTCAAGCCAAACGTAACCTTTTCTTCGGCCGTAATCCTAGGTAAATGCGCAGTGAGTACGATACAACGGCCCCGAATTGAAGCGAGAGGAAGCTCAGAAGAGAGTGAAGAGACAGACTGACAGCGCAGACTGTTTCATGAGAGAGTCGTGGATGGCCCCGACCTCCTTGGACACCTGGGGCTTGCAGATCTCATCGACGCTCTCGGGCTTCAGGATAGGCCCGCCGCCTTGAATAAGCGCAACCAGAACCTTACTGTAATCATTGGGTGTCTGCAAAATTCAGAAAGTCCGTCTGTCGGTATGGCCCGGAGAATTGTTTGAATTTGGGTACGCACGGAGTAGAGCCCAGAGCCTCCGAGCTCGTCGATGGCGGGGTAAACATAAACGGGTCTTCCGGTGGGCGCCATCATACCGTCTGGCTTGCGGACGCTCATGTCCACCATGCGTGCCTCGATACCGGGGTGCTTCTCCGGGTGGAACGTGGTGGAGCTCATCCCGAGGGGCGCAAAGATGTTCTTCTGCATGTACTCGCCAAGCGTGCAGTTATTTAGACGTCCGATCTATGACCAAGAGGGGATTCGTGAGACGACTGAGGACGAAATAAGGATAGAGATGGTCGTACAAGTTGACCGGCCCAATCTCTGTTTCAATAGTGCGTGGGATGAGTGAGGGGTTTAGGGTGGATGTACTGTGCTACTAACACTCCTGCGCCATTCATCCAACGCGTACCTGGCTCGTATTCCAGAGGGTAGGTGTAGTCTTTCTATAGCGGAAAGCCACCTCAGTCGATGTATTTCAATGCGAGAAGGAGAAGTATAAGACTCGCTATGTCGTTTGACATCACGGGTGAGTCCACGGTCAGCCCATGGAGTCCCTTCCATTTCTTGGTATTGGGCCCGGAGAACTCGTAGGCGAGGCCGCTGGTGTGAGTCCTGCAAACGCAAGTTCGGTGAGCTGGTATGCTCGGGCCAACCCGACACGCGATCAACGTACAATAGCAACCTAAGTAGCAGGAGCGTAATAATAAGTACGGCACTAGCGTGTAAAGACTTACATGGGACGCAAAACTACCTGAGCGTGATCTTGTTCGTTGCTTTGCGCAACTTGGGCTGATCGTTGTCGTCAAAGCCCTCGAGAATATCGGGATCGGCCAGCTCAGGAAGGACGTGGCCGACATGGTCATCCAAGCCGATTTGGCCACGCTCCACGCATTGCATGGCGGCGATTGCAGTGAGGAGTTTTGTCTGGCTCGCTAGCGTTGGCATAAAGATGGTTTTAAAGTCGGGGCGGGTGCACCCGAATGGGCGGACGCACCGATCCAGTGGACATGGTCCATGGTCATAGGTGTAGCCTTGGAGGGGTCCACGGACGTGGCTCCCGAGGTGGCAGAGTAGATGGTGTCGCCGTTCTTACCGATGGCGACGACGGCGAGGCCAACGAGGCCGTCACGCCTGTCGGTGTAGGACTTGAGCAGGCTATTGATATCGGGGATGGAGGGAGACATGGTGGAGAGCTAGTGGGTGATCGTCAGTCAGTCGAGCGCAGCGCATCCCCATCGATACATGTACACCGAAAGATTACACCGAAACTTGAAAGGTACTTAGGAGGTTCTGAGTACCAAGAGGTACCAAGACAAGAAATTGTATCCGGTACAAGTCATATGTCATCGCAATACAATGCTGACAAAGCAATTAAAGGCCTTCCAACGGCCTTGTCCTTTTCATCGTCGTCGGAGTCCTCGATTCTCGTTCGCCAACCTCTAAGTGATTCATCCTGGTGTTTCTCAACAGTCTCGCCACCGAAAATTCAGTACTACAGGTTCATAAGCAATCATACACTACGTCTGGAACGTCTGAATACTTTGGGATTCATTTGCTCGCACAACGACGCGCATACTTATGATAAGCCCTCCCGGAGGGCTCAAACAGTGCTCACTTTGAGCTTGTGCTTCTCACCTATAAGTATTCGCTACTCATAGCTATAGCTTTTTTTTGATAAGCCGGACAAGCCAATAACGCCCAGCAGCTGCGCACGAGCCACGTAAGACCCACGAAAGCGAGGCCTCTTTTGTGTCGACGCGACGGTCGCTGGTCGCACTCTGGGTCTGATGAGGGAGCTTCTTGGTCTTACACGATTCCCCAGAGCGACGCTTGCTGTCGTTCGAGCGGTGAGTCGGCGGGTGTATCATGCTGCGAAATAACGTTCCCGGGCTATTAGGTCCATTTTATGAGTTCGAGTCTCGTCGTAGTCATCAAACTCACCCATGACAGTTCGATGCCCGGGTTCTCTTTGATTATCATTGTATAAACGCAAAGAAGTAACTCGATTGGACTTGTAAGCAAGGTCTCGCACTGTGCACCTGTGTATCAGGGCCTGGCGCCCGTAGTGCCGCTACGATATATACACCCAAATGCAAGGATATCGTGCAGGGGAAGTCAATGATCGCTGAGTGGCCCGTGCCCCCGGTGCCTCAGCGATCTTAGGACGGCAATCAATTACATATCCCAACCTAAAGGTCGCGGAGCCACGATGACGGCGATGGCGGCGAGGCCGACGAGGCCATCGCGCCTGTCGGTGTAGGACTTGGGCAAGCTGCCGATCTTGGAGACATGGTGGAGAAGTGAGTGATGATTGATTAATCAATCGAGCGCAGCGGGCCCTAGGTATATGCACCAATAATATTAATGCGATAATATTACGCAGGGGCGGAAGTCGATAATATTCGCCGAGAGGCCCGTGCCCTAGCGCCGGGCGGTTATGCAGTCCTGCGCAGGATCCTGCGGATTACAGGGACTGAGTGCGTGCATCCTGGGCAGCACTAGTGCTCTCTGCGATCTCTGCGGGTACAGCAGTCGATCACCCCAGGTGGCCGAAAGTCGCAAAGAGGGATGCCCGCGAGTATCCTTGGCAGTTTAAAGTGGGCGAGGACAGAGCGTTGACAGAGCGACAAGGGCCTGGATGCACGGGGATTAGGCTCGCAGCCCCCTCGCAACCGTCGCTCGGCTGCTATTTCATACGTAAAACGCAAAAAGTGCGCGTGCGGTGTGCTCAGTGCGACCATCATCTGATCTTCCGCTGTGAGTGCCAGTCCTCGCCGTCGTGTGGGCCGTTGCTGGAGCTGAAGCGCTGACCGCGGACGACGTCGGCAGCCACCTTCTTTTGTACTTGTCCCTCCTTTAGTCCGCCGGCCGGCCTACCACTCTCTCGCTTCTCCCGTCTTCTCAGCCTTGTTCTCGTCCGTGCGACTTTTTTCTCTTCTCGCTCTTCGCGGCGCCTGACAGGCCTCTTCTCTCTTCTCCCGCAGACCATCTGTACAACCATCACATCACGTGCACCTATCCATGTCTCTCAAGGTGCGCCCTCTCGCTTGTCGTCCACGCCGCACACAAACTAACCTCCACGTCCAGGCCGAACTAGAAACCTGGGCTGCCGCTCTCAAAGCATACGATGAAGATGATTTTGAGCGCTCTCTTTCTCTCTTTGGCGTTCGTCTTTTCCACTTTTCGCCGCCATCGATCCAGCCACTCACATATCCTCTCCAGAAAATCGCCGACTCCTCCAAGATCCGAACCAATATGGGCCTCATCTATGCAACCATTGGTGAACACGAAGCTGCAGTACGTCCATCTCCAACCCTGTCCCTCTTTTACGCACCTCATGGCGCTGTTTAGGTGGAGAACTTTATGGCCGCCACTACCCTAGACAAGTACCTCGCCGTCGCGTTCGTCTCTCTCTCAGCTATCTTCCAACTCCTCTGAATTGACCGAGCCCTTTTATGGAACAGCTATTTCCAGTGTGGCGTCAGCAACTTCCTCCTCGAGCGGTACAACCAGGCCCTCTCCGATTTCAGCCAGGCCTATCTCCACCTCCGGGGTAATCAGATAATGTACGCCGATCTTGAATTTGCCCATTTTTGCGTCTGCTTACCTGCACATCTGCTCTCAGATACTATGAGCAAATTGGTCTCAACTTCCGTCTCTACTCTGCCGAAGTCCTGTTCAACAAGTACCCTCTCCCCTCCTGTCCTGGGTTTACTCCAAGCTCACCGATTTTTCCTTTCAGGGCACTATGTCAAGTTTACATGGGCGAAGGGGACCGAGGTCTTAAGGAGATGAAGGAGGCCCAGAAAGAAAAGGTCACGGAAGAACACAATGTCATTGACGACGCCATTCGGGATCGTGGGGAAGACTACACCGTGTTCTCAATCGTACGTCTCGCGCTTTTCTCCCAGTCCACCCCACAACCTTTAAACGACACGCCCTCTCCCAGCCCGTTGGTATTCTCTATCGTCCATCCGACATCAAGCTCAAAAACGCCAAGGCCAAGGACTACCTCGGAAAAGCCGTATGTCTCCCTTTGTTTTACTCTTCGACCTCAACTCAACACATCTCTCGAACTCAACCCTTAGAAACTCGTTGCCTCCGCCGAAGCCACGGACGCATTCACGTCATTCACCGGCAGCACCCGACTCATGCAGGGCCAAATGCCCTCCGGCGCACCGCTCGACAACGCCCGCCCGGATATCGAAGACCGCATCATCCGCCAAAACTCCACCCGGACCCCGCCCCCCGCGCTCACCCGCGCAGTCACGACCGCCGCGCGCGTGGAGACCACCGCATCATCGCGAAACGGCCCACCGATGCCGGATGCCAAGGCGGCGCTGCAGAAGAGCCAGAGCGCGAGCGTCGCGCCGCTTGTGCGGAGCCGCAGCGCGGGCGAGGGGCTGAGGGACAGGTACGCGGACCCGGCGCCGGTGCCTACGCCTGCGTCGACGCGGAGTGGGCTGTCGAGGGGGTTCTCGACAAGGAGGCCTACAGAGCAGGGAGGCTCGCTTGGCGTTGATCCGTTGAAGTTGCGCTCGAGGAGCCGTCCGTCGAGTCCTCCGCGTGAACGTGAACGTGAACGCGAGCGCGAGCGAGATAGGGACAGGGACCGAGAGAGGGAGAGGGAACGGGAGAGAGATCGCGAAAGAGAGAGGGAGCGGGAGAGGGAGAGAGATAGGGACCGAGAGCGGGAACGTGAGCGAGACCGAGAGAGGGCGCGCACGATGTCCCCGTCTCGCAGAGCCATGTCTCCACCCCGCCGCGAAATGACTCCGCCGCGCCGACCAATGTCTCCGCCGCGCATGCAACCCTCCAGCACCCGCTCGTCATCCAACTCCGGCGACGGGTACCGGGACCTCATCGACGGGTATATCGACGAGCCGCCGTCCATGCCCGCGCTCCCCAACGACGCGGTGCGGTGGACGAGCCGGGCGTCGCCGCCGCTTGCGCTGAGCCGCTCCGTGAGCACGCGCGGTCGTCAGGGGAGCGGGGACAGTGCGTTTGGAGGGAGCGCGGGCGGGGGGAGCTTGAGGCGCAAGTTGTCGAGGAGGCCGACGTACGGGCGGAATGGGAGCAGCGGCGATTTGAGTGTGAGTCGGCGGATGGGGCCTGTGTATGGAGAGGAAGAGGAGGGGTATGCGAGTACCGAGTATGATGAGGGGCCGTGGGAACTCATGAAGATTCGTGTCAAGGTTGGTATCCGATCTTTCTCCTTCCTCTTCTTTCCTCCCCGTGCCTCTCTATCCTGGACTTGTGCTGATCGGTGTTGGTTAATGATTGTGCAGCTCCATTACCAAGGCGAGCTCCGGGGCATGACGCTCAAGCCCGACATGCCGTTCCGTGACTTCATGGACATGGTGCAGGCCAAGTTCAACTCGAAGCGGAAGCTGAAGCTGGTGTTTAAGGACGAGGATGGGGGGATGGTGTCGCTGCGCGATGAGAGTGATTACGATCTCGCGATTGAGACGGCGAAAGAGTTTGCGGGAGGGAAGCCAGAGGGCAAGTTGGAGCTTTGGTGTGAGGAGGCGTGAGCGCGATGGTCGTGGTTGCCAGCCCGTAGTTGGGAGTGGTGCTGGGGTGGAGTGGGTTTTTCTTCGTGGTGATGGTGATGGTTATTAGTCTGTGATGGGATCGGTTGGCTGGCAAGTCCGCGCCCGCACTAAAAGCTCCTTCGCCCTCTATTTCTCTCTGTTTCTCCCCTGCTTTCCTACCCCTTTCTCTCTCGCTCTTACTATCTTTCTTTGCTTTCGGTTTGTGGTATCGTGGCGCCTTGTCTTTGACGGTTTACCTGCTGTGCAGGTCCTCGATTTTGGTTCTCTTGGTTTTTTAGTATTGTACATTGAATCCCCACCCTCATTCCGATTCACTCTCTCTCGACGTTCGATGATCATCGTTCATCGGCTCACGTCTTTCGTATCTTTCGTATCTGCCCAACCCATCTTTGCACTTTTGCATTTTGCATGTTTCTCTAGTAGCCTATCGATCTTCCGTACAAGTTATACTCTGATATATTTTGTCCTTGTTAGCCCACTTCCAGTATACTCTCAGTTCTGCTGAATTGCGCGCCGGACTCTAGGGCACCAGTTGTATTCGACTGGTTATTCGCGTTCACTGCAAAGCTCGTCGACACCCCAGTTGGTCAACGTCATTTTTTGAATCACCGCCGTGACTCGTGAGTACTACGGTCCACTCAATTGCAGATTCTCCGCGGCCTCGAGCTTCAATATTCCAACCCTTGCGTCTCTGCAAATTTGATCGTTGCCCCGGGCGATAGCGATCTATGCACAGTTCCGCAGCCAAGCGATGACCAGATAGGTTGCCAAGACGGTATATAACCATGGCCAAGCTTCCGCATCGATGGCACTCGAATCATCTCTAGCCCCACCCCGAACCTCGATACCGATACCGTGATGAGCTCCTCTATTCCCCAGCTCGACGACTTGCTCAAGTCTTACACTGAGAGACCCGATGGTCTCACCGGCTTGGCAGCCATCGCTGTCAACAAAAACGGCGATATTGTTTATTCTGGGGTGTCGGGGAAGACGTCGGCTGACGCTTCCAGAGCCGCACCTCTGACGTTGGATCATGTTCACTGGATCGGTGCGTGCGCCCATACATCTACGTCAATCGTAAAAGTGAAGATGTTGAACTTTTCTAAATTCGAACCTGCGTGCGCTGCGATCATGTTGGATGTGTAATAGCGAGCAAGACCAAGTTGCTTACGGCGATCTCTGCGATGCAATGCGTCGAGCGTGGTCAGATCGGGCTGGATGACCCCGTTGGGGACATTCTTCCCGAGCTCGCTGATCCTGATATCCTTGAGGGGTATGATGATGGAGGGGAGCCCAAGCTGCGAAAGGCGACGACGAAGATCACGCTCAAGTAATGTATCTCCGGTGGTCTTGCTCGCGCATTCTGTACTTACGTCGGTCGACTATTCAGGATGCTGCTGTACGTGCGCGGGTTTAAATGTGGATTCGATTATTCGCGATCTGACACAGCGCTCATTCACGATGATAGGACCCACTCGAGTGGTCTTGCTTACACGGGGACCAGTCCCCTGATCAAGCAATGGTGCGAGCGCCGGAGCGCAGCGCCAAGGCTCACAGAAAGTATTGTACGTTCATCCCCGTGTGCATCATCCTTTTTAGAATGTCGTTCTCATTGCGCGCCCTTCATTTAGAGAGATTACACGTTCCCACTAATCTTTGAGCCGGGGACGAGCTGGGTGTATGGGGTAGGCATGTTAGTGAACGATGCGCCTGCGTCACCCTCCTATTATGAATACTGATTCCACATCCCTTCTATTAGTGACTGGGCCGGTCAACTCGTGGGGTTGTCTATTTCCAATCTGGCTGCTACACCAGCCTCATCTCTTATTATTCACAGGTCGAGCGACTAAATAACTGCACCCTCGGCGAGTACATGACAAAGAACATCTTTACCCCACTGGGGATGAACTCCTCTACTTTTCATCCCGAGAACCACCCAGAGATCGAGTCTCGGCTTGTAGACATGTCGACACGCTTGCCTGATGGCACGATGGCATATGCGGACCGCGTATACGGGTACCCTGCGGAACAGGATCTTGGCGGCGTCGGGCTGTATTCTGTGCGTGTCTCCGGCGGGTCAGCTTTACAAGAAAAAACTACGTACTAACAAAAGACCGCGTGTGTCTAGACACCCGCGGACTACATAAAAGTCCTCGCTGCCTTGTTGCAAGACGGCGGCGCTCTTTTGAAGCCCGAGAGCGTCGACGCAATATTCAAGCCTCAAGGTGAGAAGGTGGTGGGAGATGCGCACAATCAATGGTCGAAGTGAGCTTCCCATCTATTCTGGCCTACCACCGTGTATAATTGCCGTATTCAGATTATTTCACCCCTACAATTTAGTATGACAGCCTTTGCCCCGAGCGAAGTTTCTTTTGGTTTAAGTGTAATGCATTCCTTTGCATAGAGAAAAAACAAACGCTTACGGATCAAAATGTCCCGCCTCTCCAGGTCTCTATTGCTGTTGCTCCATACCCCGAGAAACGTGCTGCTGGATCGGTGGCATGGGGTGCGTAAAATCCTCTCCCAGCCATGCATCCAACAGCTAACACATTGACCATTTCGTCCAGGTGGACTACCATGCCTGATCTGGTGGGTCGACCGCAAAACCGGCATTGCAGCAACTATTTTCCAGCAAACGCTCCCTTATAGCGACTCAGCCGCCTTTGAATTTATGGGCAAGTTCGAGGAGGTGCTGTACAAACATGTTCGAGCTTAAATCCCATAAAACTGCATGTATAAAAGTCGAGAAATATCAGTGCGTCAACATGAATAGCAAACGAGGGCAGCAACGCTGGTTACTCGCGAGCCCACATGATTCAATCGTGTGCCAGTCTCTGATACTCAGAATTAGCATTTGGCTCTCCAGTTACATGGCATGGGCCTATTTTTTAGAAACCTGATCGCAGGATTCAATCCAACCTAAGTCCTGACTTAAGCTCAGAGCAAAGTAGCTGTTCGCAATTCTCTTTACATATCATGATCTGCTCAAAATATGGCGATGGGACTCGGAAGTCTGTGCGAATTCGGGTTGATCGACTCACCGTACTTGTTCTCATTGGATTTGATGTGCAGTCTCCTCATCGTCGAAGTCCGAGCTCTAAGGGAGTATGCAAGGATTTCTCACGCCGAAATACGATATGCATCAGCACAACTCCAGATCTTGCAAGCTGGTGCACATGCCTGCTGTGTGAGGAAAGGCCTCATCAATATAAGATAGGCTGCATTCATACTCATAAGAGTCAGGATGCAATTCATAGGAAAAAGTGTGACAGCATACCTTGAGGCCATTTACAGAAATTTTTGCGAAATTTGGTAACCTGAGAAATCTGCAGAGGTAAAAATAACAGATATCTCTGGTGCTGGAATCACCTTGCCCTGCAAGGTCATCTAACCTGGCTTTATTGTCCACGGTTACCACACCTTTGGTTTATCTCATCCGGGGTCTCTGGCCGGGTATCCCCAAGGGGGGTGAGTGTACCGTATACTCATAGTTTAGCGTCGCGATTACGCAGTCGCCGCCAGTCGCCGCCAGGGCCCCTCGCCCTTGCTGCGCATTGCGGTACATTCGGATAGAGCCTTATGCTATACTCAGGTGCTTTTCACTTTTTTTCCGGGTTCACCGCTGTTCACCGAGCAGCAAGAATTTTGCATTTCCAAGAAAGTCTCAGATTGCTGTGTAATTATTGGATCACCACGGTCCACCTGCGGGTTCTGCGGCCTCGAGCTAGCTTCAGCTTCATTATATAACCTTGGCCAAACCTCCGCATCAATGGCACTTGAAATTCGAATTATCTCGAGCCCCACCACGGACCTCGAGCTCGATACCGTGATGGGCTCTTCTGTTCCCCAACTCGACGATTTGCTCAGGTCTTTTACTGAGAGACCCGATGGTCTCACCGGCTTGGCAGCAATCGCTGTCAACAAAAACGGCGGTATTGTTTATTCTGGGGTGTCGGGGAAGACGTCAGCTGACGCTTCCAGAGCCGCACCTCTGACGTTGGATCATGTTCATTGGCTAGGTGCGTGCGCCCATATGCCTACATCAATCGCGAAAGAGAGGACCTTGACCTCTCTAAATTCCGACCTACTTGCGCTATGATCACTTTTCACGCATAGCGAGCCAGTCCAAGCTGCTCACGGCGATCTCTGCGATGCAATGCGTCGAGCGTGGGCAGATCGGGCTGGATGACCCCGTTGGGGACATTCTTCCCGAGCTCGCTGATCCTGATATCCTCGAGGGGTTCGACGATAGAGGGGAGCCCAAGTTGCGAAAGGCGACGACGAAGATCACGCTCAAGTAATGTATCTGAGGTCTCCGGTGGTTTTGCTCGCGCTTTCTGTACTTACGTCGGACGACTATTCAGGATGCTGCTGTACGTGCGCGGGTTTAAATATGGATTTAATTATTCGCGATCTAACACAGCGCTCGTTCACGATTATAGGACCCACTCGAGTGGTCTAGCTTACACGGGGACCAGTCCCCTGATCAAGCAATGGTGCCAACGCCGGGGCACGGCGTCAATTCTCACAGAAAGTATTGTAAGTGTATCCCTTTGTACACATCTTTCTTAAAATGTCGTCCTCATTGTGCGCCCTTCATTTAGAAGAATTACACGTTCCCACTAATCTTTGAACCGGGGACAAGCTGGGTGTATGGGGTAGGCATGTTAGTGAACGATGCGCCTGCGTAACCTTCCTACTAAAAATACTGATTCCACGCTCCTTCTATTAGTGACTGGGCCGGTCACCTTGTGGGGTTATCTATCTCCAACCCCCAGCTACCATGTCAATCTCACCTCTTGCTATTCATAGGTCGAGCGACTGAATAACTGCACCCTCGGCGAGTACATGACAAAGAATATCTTTACTCCACTGGGGATGAACTCCTCTACGTTTCGTCCCGAGAACCACCCAGAGATCGAGTCTCGGCTTGTAGACATGTCGACACGCTTGCCTGATGGCACGATGGCATATGCGGACCGCGTATACGGGTACCCTGCAGAACAGGATCTCGGCGGCGTCGGATTGTATTCTGTGCGTATTCCCGGCGGATCAGCTTTACAAGAAAAAACCACGTACTAGCAGAAGACTATGCGTGCCTAGACACCCGTGGACTACATAAAAGTCCTCGCTGCCTTGTTGCAAGACGGCGGCGCTCTTTTGAAGCCCGAGAGCGTCGACGCAATATTCAAGCCTCAAGGTGAGAAGGTGGTGGGAGATGCGCACAATCAATGGTCGCAGTGAGCCTTGATCCTACCCTGGTTCCCCACAGACCGGATAATTGCCATACTCAGCCCATTACCCCCACAATTTAGCACGGCTTCCTTTGCCCAAAGCGAGGTTTCTTTTGGTCTAAGTGTAATGCATTTTTTTTGCACGGAGAAAAAAAGCACTTACGGATCAAAATTCCCGCCTACCCAGGTCTCGATCGCCGTTGCTCCATACCCCGAGAAACGCGCTGCTGGGTCGGTGTCGTGGGGTACGTAAATCACTCCCCCAGCCACGCATCCAGCAATTAAATAGTGTTTTATTCAGGCGGACTGCCATGCCTAGCCTGGTGGGTCGACCGTGAAACTGGCATTGCGGCAACTGTATTCCAGCAAACGCTCCCTTCCGGGGATTCGGTCGCCGCTAAATTTATGAGCCAATTCGAGGAGGTGCTGTACAAACATATCCGGGCTTAAGTTCCATAAAATTGTACGTCTCCAATGCGAGAAATATCAATGCATTCACATAAAATGACAAACGAGCCCAGCAAAGCTGATTACTTGGAAACCTACATAGCTCAACCGTGCGCCAGTCTCTAGATCTGATACCCCGAATCTGTATTTGATTCTCTAGCTACATGGCATGGACACATTTTGAGCAAACTTGACCACTGGATTCAGTTCAACCTAAGTCGTGACCTAGGCTCAGAGCAAAGCGGCTATTGCTGTTCTCAATTCTCCTTATCATAATCTGCTCAAAATACGGCATTTGGTGATAGAGGACTCGGAAGTCTGTGCGAACTTGAGTTTATCGGCCCACCGTACTTATTCTCATCGAATTTGATGTTTTTTTTTTTTTGAAATCTTTATTGAGTAAGCATTTAATCCCTTAGCTATACAGCCAGACAGGGAACCCGAGGGCTGCTCCACCCAGTATAAATACATGAAAATGACATGAAAAGGACCAATTAAGGTCAGGAGGAGATTGGATGAAGAGGGGATCAAGCGATAACGCTGAGTGGGGGTGTGAAGATAAGAGGTGTGAAGGTGGGAGGTAATGTGGAGTAGGTTTGGCGGTGATAATGGTGAGGTATGAATGGTGAGGTATGAATGGTGAGGTGTGAAGCGGATTGGATGGGGAAGAGTGATGAAGATAGGCTAAAAGCTAGTGACATACGGGATAAATGACCCCTAATTGCTATTCCTAAACTAATAGTTGTAAGCGTATAAGCTTATCAGAGCGTCCAAATCGCACAACTAAAGAAAGAAAAGAGTCCCTAGGGTTGATAGCTCTTACGTCTCCTTGTCAAGGGAGGCGAATAGCAGAGCGAGTGCGGAGAAGGGGATAAGGAGGGGAGCGTAGCCCTTGGTGCCAGTCGGCGGGCTGAAGAACCCCTGGACATTTGAGGGATTGGGGAATTGAGGCGGTGGAGTCGCGATGGGAGGAGACGGATCAGCTGCGACAGGAGCAGTCTTATGCTTTTCAGCGGCTGCCCTATTGCTGCGGATGGCTTCTTTGATCTGGGTGAGGGATTTGTTGACGGACTTGCTGTGGTTTTTGAAAGCTTCCTTGCGGACGTTTTCGGAAGTGGGAGTGGGAGGTGGGGCACGAGGCAGAGGCCTGCGTGCCAACGGATGATTGTTGAAAGACGCTCGGATAGTCTCCATTTCTGAAGACTCCTTCAAACGTCTCTGGGTGATGCGGATAGGGCGGGCAGGGCGGAATGGATTGGAGGCGATTTGAGCGTACGTAGGAATTGACGTGGCTGGAATTGGGTCTGGGCCAGGAGCCGAGTAAGGCGTGAAACCATCAATGATGATGGTGGATGCAACGCTCACGGAGGAGCTGGCAGATGGTGATGGTGACGGCGATGATGGTGATGGTGGTGATGATGGTGGTGGAGGTGGTGATGATGGTGACGATGATGTGGGAGTGGGAGCGGTGGGAGTGGCGGGAGTAGTGGGAGGGGAGGGCGATGGTGGAGAAGAAGGACTCTTCGCTCTGGGTGGCGGAGACCTCGGGGACGAGTTAAGGTAGTTTGGGTTGATCGGGCGTATTGGAGTCGGAGCCATCAAAGGAGTGGAGTGCTTTGGGCTAGGACTTCTAGTTGGAACGGGTGGCAGGTTTAGTGCGGTGGACGAGATAGGATGTTCTGGAGTAGGGTTGCGGTAAGGACAGTCTTTTGGCAAGACTGAGTAAGTAGATGATTGAGTGACGGTATTGACGAGGGAGGGTCTGTCGATGAAATAGAGTGAGCGAACGATGAAGTCCAAGGCAGTCTCGGAGTTAATCTTGACTAGACTATCAAATTCGCAAGATTGTGGGATCGTTGGGAGGCAAAGGCGATTGCGAAAATCGATGATGTTACGACGAACTGCTTTTTCCATGTAAGATGCTTTGGCCGATGCAAAGCGTTTCGCCCCTTCGTTGATGTAATGAAGGCGGTGATTGGCCGTGGCTACTTCTTTCGTGGTAAGAAAGCGAGGATGAGAGAGTTGGATATTGAAAGAGAGGATGGAGTTTGTGGATGACGGGGATGGTGAGGATGTTGGTTTCGATGATGATGATGGCATGATGAAGTGAGATCTCTGGCGATGGGAGCGAACCGGGTGTCAATCGGAAGAGAAGAACTCGGGAGAGATGATGGGATTGGTCCTAAGACGGGATAACAGCAGATGCTGGAGAAGAAGGGGAGAAAAGGCTCTGACGAGCAAGGAGGCTGTGTCAGATGATGGTGGTTCGCTCACCGCATGGAGTGGGTCATCGAATTTGATGTGCAGCGCCAAAAAACCGACTCCTCACCTTCGAAGTCCGAGCTCTGAGAGAGTATGCAAGGATTTCTTACACCGAAATACGATACGCACCAGCACAACTCCAGATCTTCCGAACGTGCGCACATGCCCGCTGTATGAGGAAAAGCCTCATCAATATATTTGGACGCTTGCTTGTGTAATACTATGTTACTGTACATAAACCGCCAGAAACCTGCAACGCTTTGCGTCTTCGCAGCTCGTTCTTGCGCTTCACACATACCGGTAGTTCCAGCCCTACCCCAAAATTTCGCAGAAACTAAAATTGGTGCGGGCGTGATGTATCGATGGATGGGCGAGTTGGGCGCTAAAATCTCGTAACGCTGATCAAAGATTGGCCTCATACTAGTGATAAGTAACTCAACGGGCGTGTACATGTGCGCTTCATACCAGCACATTCCACCACCATATTATCTCCTGTCCCATTCACCCAACTCCGGCCCAAACCACCAAGCGCACCATGTTTTTCACTGTGACCATGCTCCGTTGCTTTACACATTCCCAGCTGGAGGCCCTGGAGCAAGAGTTGAATACGGGGGAAGACGTCGAGAATACGGGCTCGGCATGGCAGGGTCAAACTCGATTACACCAGGCCGCGCGAGAAGGAGACCTTCCTCGGGTGGAGCTGCTACTACACTTTGGGGCGAATGTCCATGCGACCGACAGCGGGGGCAACCATCCAATGCACTTGGCTTCATCTTGGATGGAAGGGGAGACGAGAAAGGTGGAGATCCTCAAAGCCCTGCTCACGGCTGGCGCAAACGTGAACGCTCAAAATGACAATGGGGGCACTCCCCTCTCTCTCGCTTATCGGAACAACCTTCTGTTTTGCGTACGGGCTCTCATTCACGCTGGAGCCGATCCAAGGGCACTCGGGCCAGAAGGCGCGCCTACACTCACTTTTGTAGTTGGTTTGCTACGCAGCCCCAATGGCGCATCAGTGGTGGTAAAGGCCCTGGCAACAGGCATCGATGTGCATGCAATTGACGAGGATGACCACACCCTCCTGGATCGCGCGGCATTCTGTGGATCCCCATCTGCCGTTACAGCGTTGCTGCGTGCCGGCGCCGATGCCGGCGTCAAGACCAGACATCCACCTCTTTGCTCGGCGGCAGCGCTAATGCACCAAGAAGGCGACGTTGAGGCAGTGCGAGCGCTTGTTGAAGCTGGGGCAGACATCCACGCAGAATCAATGAGCTATGGATGGACACCGCTATGTCACGCGGTGGTAGCCAGCTCCCCTGCAGCTGTTCGACTGCTATTGCAGCTGGGGGCGGACCCGGATGGTCGTAATGATGACCGTGCCGCTATTCATGTCGCCGCGTGGTACCAGGAGAACGACGATGATTGTCGAGGGATGGTATGCATCCTTCTCCAAGCGGGCGCAGACATCCGTCTCCAGGCCAAAGACTTGGGGGGTACCGCTTTACATTATGCCTCGGGTCGCGGCCTTATCTCGACTGTTCAGCTGCTGCTGGCGTCTGGAGCAGATTCTCGCGCCCGTGACATCGATGGTTGGACAGCCCTCCACTATGCCGTTGAGTCTGGCGACTGCAGTGCAGAGGTCATACTAGCTCTCCTCGAGGCGGGGGCAGATATCAATGCCAGAAATCTCGACGGGCAGACACCGCTGCATCGTGCTTCTCGACGGCATCGCCCCCCGTCAATCACTCAACTGCTGCTCGAGTCAGGTGCCAGCCCCCACATTCGCGACAACAAAGGACGTACGCCCCTGTTCCATGCCATACTCCAGGGAGAGCATGAGCACTATGTTACCGAGAATATCGAGGCACTCCTCGAAGGAGGAGCGAACGTAGATTCAATAGACGCCCGTGGACTTGCGTCGCTGCTCTATGATATTTCGATGTATTACGTCTCGCACACACATCTCCTATTGAGATACGGCGCAAATCCAGCTTCCGGAGCTGCATCTGGCCCAGTTCCACATCACTTTTTGACCGGGATGTTACGAAAAATCGATATGGACATCGTGCTCGCGCTGGCTCCTCAGCCGAGGATGAGTATTAGTGACTCGGGGCGTGACTCGGGGCACAAAACGAATCAACCAGTGCGTTAATCCACATTGCATCTGATGATCGACTGCTCATGCCATGAAATATTGATGGTAGGATTTGAGCGACTCCGAGAAAGAAGAATGCAGGATGCTGTTGCGAGGGGTTCGAGAGTTGTGTCCTTGAGTACATCCTTTGCAGTCCACCATACCCCCGACCCAAACGCCACTGTTTTTTCAGGAAATGCTGGCACAACCGCCACCTGCACGCAGTGCGCTGATCAGACAGCTGTCGTATCTTTACGATATCCTCCAGTATTATCCGGTCGATACAGCGCTTGAGCAGTGCGAGGTTTTGTTGCCAAAAGGTCGCCCCTCTTGCTTTGGAGGGTTCGGCGACTGTTGGAAGGGTCTGTTCCTTGGTCGTTATAAAGTCGCGATGAAGACGCCGATGCCTCGTTCCTGCCCTTCACTGGACATCAACCACCTGGCCCAGGAGGCAGAAATATGGAACCATTTAAATCATCCCAACGTCCTTCCGTTTCTTGGGCTGTGTGCGCTCGATTTGATGTTGTTTCTTGTATCTCCGTGGATGGAAAACGGAAATGCGTTCGATTTTGTGCGAGGAAATGCCGATGCGGATTGCCTCCAGCTAGTGAGCATATTGCATTTGTCTTGGAGCCATGCGACCCCTTCTCAATCAGATCCATATCGCTGCCCCGTTCATCGACAGCTGGCACAAGTGGCCAAAGGACTAGACTACCTCCACACATTTGAGCCTCCAGTGATTCACGGGGACCTTAGAGGGGTACGCGCACATCGATATCATGGATGGACCTACTTACGAGCACACACACTCTCCGGCCGTAGTGCAACATCTTGGTTTCAGAGACTGGCGATGCTCGCATCGCCGATTTTGGCCTCTCAGAGCTGTCAGTGTATATCGCAGATTACTACCGATTACACGAGAGGGAGACGTGCCCGCCCACCAATGGCCACCCGAGATGGCAAGCTGCGGAGATCATTGTAGCTGAGACAGGGGACGAAGCCCGAAGGACCGTGGCAACGGACGTCTTTGCTTTCGGGCGAGTGATGCTTGAGGTATTTCAAACCGATTGACTTTTTTGATCTGGTTTTTTGACGCGACCTGTATAGCTCTTCACGAAGAAGGTGCCTTTTTCATACATCCCCCTGGACTTTACAGTCGCGATCGTGGTCATAAGAGGAGAGTTCCCGCAGCGGCCCTGGGGTAACGGGATTGAAGACAGAGGACTTGGCGATGATATGTGGGAGCTGATGCTACACTGCTGGGACATCGATCCCTCCCAAAGGCCGGACGCGAAGGGTATTGTCGCCCAGCTGAGTACTGCGCTGGAGGCACGAGGCAAGGGGGACCCTCCCTCGCGATCAAAGGTTGAAGAAGTGACTTAGGATCTTGGGAACAAGCGCTCAATGACGAGTTTATCCGTCTCCGCAATACTTACTTTAAGTCCTATATGTACAGCTCGCGCCCACCGTGCCGCGCACAAAAATTGACCGTGGCATGTAAGTAGGGCCAGTGATCGTCAGTTGCCATTAACCGATATCCCACATACGGACCTTATATTCCGGAGAGACGTTGTGACAGGAGCTCATCCCGATAGCAAATCCCCTATAATCTTTTGCCTGGGTCGCCTCCTTTCGTTGAACCCATTCGACGGGTGTTAGGGTAGACGTTGGAGTCGCAATAAGGTGGCAAGAGAGCAACTATACTTCAGTAGGTATGCAGTGTAATATCGGTAGGCATTGGCCGAAGAGAGGCTGCGCCTTCCTTCGCAGCATTAACGGACCTTCATTAGAACCATCATGGCGGTATCCGTCCCCGAGCTGGACAACTTGCTGGAGTCCTACACCAAGAGGCCCGACGGTATCGCTGGTCTAGCTGCCATTGCCATCGACAGAAATGGCAACATCATCTACTCTGGAACGTTTGGAGCGACGTCAGTCGATCCATCAAAAGCTTCACCTGTGACACTAGACACTGTCCATTGGATCGGTTCACCGTTTTCGATCTTATTCATCCAAGGCCGCAGGGCACTGACTTTGCCGTGACTATATTAGCGAGTCAGACAAAGTTGCTGACAACGATCGCTGCCATGCAATGCGTCGAGCGTGGACAGATTGGATTAGACGATCCAGTTGGCGAGATCCTCCCCGAGCTGGCTGATCCGGATATTGTCGAGGGGTTCGATGACGATGAAAAGCCCAAGTTGCGGAAGGCGGCGACGAAGATTACTCTAAAGTAACGTTTTCCGATCTATATTTTCGCTGATTGATTACATATCACCCCGATTCTCTTTCAAGGTTGTTATTGTAAGTATGCATAAACGAATACATCATTCAAGGACTCCAGTCTGAATACACGCTCTTAGAACCCACACCAGCGGCCTCGCTTACAACGGGATTCACCCCACTCTCAACAAATGGTGTAAAATCACGGGGATGAATCTCAAACCTTCCGAGGCGGGTATGGTAGGTTCTTTTCGTACCGTCTTTGTTGAGGCACACTTGCATTCTTTTTGCCTTTAGAAAGCTTTCACGTTTCCCCTGGTTTTCGAACCGGGTACGAGCTGGACGTACGGGGCAGGAATGTTAGTAACATAGTCCATCAGTTAGGACCCCCTTCTTGCTCATCGCACACTTTGATTTTTCAGAGAGTGGGCTGGTCTACTTGTACAGCTATTTCTGTGTTATATCAACGCAGATCTACCTGACTATATACTACTTACCAAAAGGTCGAGCGGTTAAATAGCTGTACCCTCGAGGAGTATATGCAGAAGAATATCTTTGTCCCCCTCGGGATGAACTCCACTACATTCCATCCTGAAGCCTACCCCAAAATCGAGTCTCGTTTGGTGGACTTGACGAAGCGTCTTCCTGACGGCACGCTGGCATCTATGGGACGCTTCTATCCGTACCCTGCGACGCACGATTTTGGTGGCGCTGGGTTGTACTCTGTACGTATTGTTGATGGGCCATCCAAGGATCAGTAACTGACGATGTGGGAGTAATTTTACTAGACGGCCGCAGACTTTATAAAGTTATTGGCCACACTACTGCGAGGTGGCGGAGCGATCTTGAAAATCGAGAGCGTAGACGCGATATTTAGGCCTCAAGTTACGACGGAGGCTGGGGAGGCGCACAGTAAATGGATGCGGTAATCGATCTCCTCGACGTTTGGTGCTTAGATATTCACATTCCCCCTCTTCAAGTGAGGAGCACTCTGCCCCGAGCGAGACGACCTTCGGCCTAAGCGCAAGCCATCTTCCCTAGCCCTGGACAGAAATGCAGTCACCTTATTAACTTGGTGCATTTAGGCCTCCATTGCGGTTGCCCCGTTTCCCAATAGGCGTGCCGCCGGGACAGCCAAGTGGAGTACGCATCTTAATCGCATTCCAAACGCACTGAGAACTTGAGCGATGTTTCATTTAACAGACGGGATGCCCAACTTGGACTCCTTCGTGGACCGCGAAACAGGCATCGCGGCAACTATTTTCCAACAAACGTTTCCCCCCGACGATCCCGTCTCTATCGAGTTTGCGGTCAAATTCGAAGAGCTGTTGTATAGCCATGTCCGGGCTAGTCCGCCCCCAAGTTGACAGCGTTGAAAGAGTTGAAGCACCCAACCTCAGTAGAAGTCGATCAATATCATCTCCAGGGATTCGAAAATTAAATCCGTTTTCGTTTTCGCATGCTGGAGCGCCAGCAGTTGGACCAGTCGGCGTAGGCTAAGGCGCCCTTATTCCACCAGTCATGAATCCCATCCCTTCGTCAAGTCCCACTTAATTATCGCTAATGTGTAAAAGAAAAAAGGTCATATGGGATGTAAAATTTGTGAATGCAGGCCTATATATCAGAGTACATCGTTTATGCTTCGTCGTGCAAGAGAACGTACTCTCTTGCAGATAAGCCAAATTTAACAACTACGGGGTATATTATGTGTTAGCATTAACCAGCAGTACGTTTAGCAGAGTAGTGACTCACCATCTGAGGCCTTGAGCTCATAATAACGTGAAGCCGGAATTTCTGTCCCATTCACATGGGTTCCATTCGTCGACTCGAGGTCAATGATAAATGGTCTATGTGAGAACGGCGCAAGGTTAGAGGATTGTGAATAGGATATATCTCTAGGGTCGCAACTCTTACTTCACAACGGGCTTGGAAGCACCCCACTCATCTCGCTCTTGGACTTGTCGGAACTGAATAGCTGCGTGCTGCTTGGAGCATGACGGATGGTCGACCGCTACGTCTGCCACCTGTAAGAAGCGGAATCACAGTATCAAATCCTTGGAGTTGCATGAAGTCATCTAAGGTCCAAAATATACCGCTTTATCTCGCCCAAAGAGGTAGGCGCTTTGACGGTGTATATGTAGTAAATCTGTTGGTAATGTATATCTCAGCGCACAGCCGCAGAAGTGTAAAGGTCAGACGAGAGAAAGACTCACCAACCTGCTCATCGCCTTTAAAGACGTAGAGTCTCCAGCCTTGGCTCGGTTTACGCGCTTCTGGCGGCTCGTTATATTTTAGGACCGTGGACGTGCCATCCGCGTGCGTGACGGTGTTGGTTGCTGCCGCCAGCAATCCTGACTGATTGAAGTTGGGTTGCTCTGGAGGGGGTCCAGAGGGGGAGCGAGAACGAGAACGAGAGCGCGGCTGTGAGCCGCGTGGTGGGGACGGGCGGCGCTCGTCGTCGTTTGCTGAGCCGCGGCCACGCTGGCGTTCATGGTCGCGGTCCCCATCACCACCGCGGCGATGGCCACCCCTGCCTTCATCAGCATGTCGGTCTCTCACTCCCCATTCTTGTGGCCGTCGTTGCGGGGGTTCGTCGTCGCGACCGTAGCGTTCCCTTCCACCACCTCGCCCACCTCTCCTCTCGCCACGGTCGTATCCGCCGCGGCCTCGGTCTCTATACCTGTCATCCCTTCCATAGTCTCTCGGAGAGCGTGGCGGCCGATCTTCCCGATAGCTATCCCGTGGGCGATCTCGTGAATTTCGCACGGGAGAGCGCGAGCGCGAGCGAGACCGGCGAGGCATGGCGTGCGGTGGTGTTGAGTAAGACGAGAAGGTGCTGCTGTTTCGCGGCCAAGCACCGCCAAACATTCACCTCGCCCTCTGTCCAACTCACCACCGTCACGTCCAGCAAAAAATGGAGCTTGTTCGAAATCTGCCTTTTGGTCTGGAGAAATACAGCTCTGTCTTATGTGCGTGATACTACTCTGACTGTGCATGGGCGAGAGCTAATTGTTTGCTATCGCAGTATGTTGGTCGGTTATTGGGGCCTTGGTTTCAGGCTGGGTAGCCGTTGGCGCGATCCGCGTTCTTTTACAGACGTTCGTGCTGCCGGGGATCAGTGTAAGTCATTCTAAAAAACGGTAGTGTCGAATATTAATTAGAAGCACTTTCCTGTTGACAGCTTAAAAAATTTGGCGCCAAGAAGGGCGCGTGGGCCGGTGAGTCGCGTCACGGTGACCCGGAATGCAGACATTGATAATTGAACATAGTCGTAACTGGAGCTACGGACGGCATTGGCCGCGAATTTGCCAACCAGCTTGCGAAAGCCGGCTTCAACATCCTGCTCGTTTCGAGGACGGAGAGCAAACTCGCCGTCGCCGCTGCTGAAATCGGTAAGTTACCTCCTGTTCTTTAGGGCTTGTTCTCTTATCACGCTCTGTCTGCCTGCTTTTGTAGAGCAGCAGTACTCCGTATCTACCAAAATCTTTGCTATGGATTTCTCCAAGAATGACGAGGCGGCGTACAAAGCATTTGCAGAAGTTGTCAGGGAGATCGATGTTGGCGTGCTCGTGAACAACGTTGGCAGATCTCACGACGCCCCCGTCTACTTCCAAGACACAGAGATCTCCGAAATGGACGCTATTGTCCAGATCAACATCAATGCTACGCTCCGCGTCACGCGCATCGTTGTGCCCGGCCTCATCAACCGGTAAGCCGCACTGTCTCTTTGTACTTGCGACTCGCGCGTGCTCAGGCTGCTACAATAACTCTTCAGCAAGGGCGGCCTTATTTTGAACATTGGCTCATTCGCTGGCCATGTCCCTACCCCCATGGTCGCGACTTACTCGGCAACAAAAGGTTTCTTAATCACATTTTCGCAGGCGCTTGGCGAGGAGCTCAAGTCGAAAGGTGTCGTTGTCGAACTCGTCAACACCTACTTTGTGGTATGTCGTCATCTTTTCACTCTTGACGCTTAGGATCGGGCAAACCTGGGAAACCCACAACAGGTCTCCGCCATGTCTAAAATTCGCCGACCCAGTGCAATGGTCCCGCTTCCCAAGGCTTATGTCCGCTCTGTACTCTCGCGCGTTGGATCCAACTGTGGAGCACTTGGACGGCCTTTCACATCCACCCCATATTGGTCGCATGCGCTTTTCGACTGGGCTCTCGGATACGCCAGCCTCCTCTACCCTAGTCTTCCCCTCAGCATCAACCACAGTATGTGCCTATTAATCTGTATGAAAGGTTGGCTTGAAATCTAAGTACCTGATTTACACCTTAGGCATGCACAAGGACATTCTCAGGCGAGTTTTGAAAAAAAGGGAGAAGGAGGCAGCTGCTGCCAAGAAGGAGTAGAGACCCACTACTTGAACGAGGCCTATCCTTGCGTTCACTCATCCATAATAGCCACCCCCTATGATACTGCATATATATTTCCCATCATCCTTGCTACAAAACTGTGATCCATTTTTTCTCCCTTGAAGTGGCAGTGACTTTGAGTGTAAACAAACGCAAATGAGAAAGATTTCTTTTGCTCCCGCTGCGCTAATTTCTCTGCTACAGTAATTATCGCGACAAGAGCCAAGATGGGGCTGGCCGAACGCAAGGTGAAGCAGCGCATCACCGCTGATCCACGAAACCTTGCCTGGAGCGAAAGTGAGCGCTCTGCAAGATCCTGTGATTTGTCGAAAGTTGACCGCAATATCTACCGCTCAGATGCTGCCAAGTTCGGCCACACCTATCTTGCAAAGCACGGATGGGCGCCTTCCATGGGCCTTGGTGTCTCGGGCGACGGCCGCGTCTCTCATATCGCCGTTGCACAGAAGCTCGACCAGCTTGGTATTGGCGCGGGGCGGAAGGGAGACGACAAGGACGCGCTTGCGTGGAAGCAGAATATGGAGTTTGAGGGCCTTCTTAGCCGGCTGAACACCTCGGGCGAAGAGGAGCCTACAGAGGAGGAGGTACCAGAGGTAGAGGAGCAAGAGATGAAAAAGGAGAAGAAAGATAAATCGAAGAAAAAGAAGAGGAAAAAAGGCGAAGATGAGCAGGCGGTAGAGGAGACGCTAGTCGTCCAGGAAGAGATCGTATCTACTCCGTCCTTTGACGTCGACTCATCGAGACCGTCGCCCAAGCCCGCCCCTCGGCGACTAGCGTAAGTGCCTAACAACTTCAACGCCCTACGCCTGCTAACTCTCCGTGATTAGCCACAGAGCACGCTTCTTAGCGGCCAAGCGCCTTGCCTCCAACAACTCCGCTGCGCTCTCCGAGATCTTTGGTATCTCCGGCGCGTCGTCCCCCTCGACGTCCACACCCACACCCGCATCCGCCACGCCACCTAACGAGCTCGAATCCCAATCCCAGGGCAAACTTACGCCGATCTCGGATAACGACTTGATCAAAACGTCGTCGACGAGCGTGGCGGACTATTTCAGAGAGAGGATGCGCGCAAAGTTCAATTTTATGAACAAGTCTGAGCCTGCGTCGAGCGGTGCGACTGCGGCGGCTACCCTTGATGAAGCGTCTCAATCGCGCTCCGAAGAGCCTGACGCAGAGGTCAGGATCGGTATTGGCGCATCCAAGTCCATCTCGTCTTTCACAACGGGCCTTGGATTCAAAAAGCAGACGACAATTGTTTCTGCTTCGACCTCGACTTCTACGTCGACTATGCAGCCACCTCTGACAAGATCAGCAGATGAGGAGAGCGGTACTGAAAAGCAGAAGCGGAAGCGAAAACAAGACGTGACTATCGAGGCGGAAGAGAGTATGGACATTATGGTAGAAGTTGAGGTTGAGTCGAAGAAGGGCAAAAAGGAGAAAAAGAAAAAGAAGAACAAAGACGCTGCCGAGGACGAGGGCGAGGTCGACGCCGTCATGGAGGATGTCAGCCGGAAGACAAAAAAACGGCGGAAGGACGGAGGGGAGGGTGCCGAAAAGCTGGCGAAACGAGAGAGGAAAGCGGAGAAGAGGAAGAAAAAGTCAAAGCCCAGCGAGGATGGTTTGTGAAATGTATTTATCTTGCATATACATAGAATCAATCGAGCTTTCGACATTAAGAGGCGAAGACTAGATTCGGTGAAAGTACAAATCATGCTTCATACCCACATCCGAAATATTGTAAGGTACAGCGCATACAACCGATACGTAGAGCTGTCGGCCTAATTTTTTGGAGCAAATTTCCACCACTGGTAGAAGGAGAGACTGTTTAAGCGCCGTGTACTAGGGAAAGGCGCTGGCAGCTAAGCATTTCACGTACCGCTCGACCATACCAGTAGAACACATAGGGCACCAAAACGTTTTTCACAAACCAAGGGGCTGGTGGGAAACCCGAGGATTTAGGTGTGGCAAGGACAACATACGTGAGGAAAGTAAACGGCGACTAGGCATGGTGATAGAGGGGGCCATGCGTTAGACATGTGCGAGTGTGAGATAGTGAAAGGGGCGGCACAAACCATAGAAGTCATATGCTAGGGAAAAGGGGCATAGTTCAGGTGAGTGGTTGAGCAAGCAGTTGAACGAGCGTGGATCATGATCGACAGAGACGAAGGATGGAGTACCTTCTCCGAGACGCTATCAATGTGTCTGACTTCATCCTCCGTCAGTCCCGACGCCTTGATTTTCGCTGGGTCCAGATACTCAAGCTCTTTTTGAAGCTGAGCAAAGGAACTCCGTCAGACGTACAAAGCAGGGCTGCTGAAAGAGGCGACCCACGTGTTGGACTAGGGGTTCTGCAAAGCTGCCAATGATAGAAAGAAGCTTGGTGCTGTCGTAAGTTTCCAACTGTTCATTCTGCGTGATAACACCATACCCCCACTTCGTGCCGCGAGGGAGGCAACTTATGAGATAGGTTTCCATCAAGTGTAGACCTTCTGTAAAAGATGCGTGCTCGGCGACCATCTGGCTGGTCTCGAATTTAGGAGCGTAGAGCGGGTCTGTGAGAGGTCAATACCTCTAATATCGGAGCGGCAGGAGGAGGCATGGCAAAGAAGGGGCTTACAGTAAATAGTTTCCTCCCAGCTATACAGTATATTAAGTAGACAAAGGTGGACTATCGAAATAAAGCACTGACTCGTGATGGTGGGTGACAGCTGCCACCCATTGCAACGCGTAACCCACAAAATCAACCGCCTGTGCCTTTTGAATCGAGGAAGCTTGCTACAAACAGGCATGAAAGTAACCCAATAGCGTTAACATCAAGGCTTTCGCAACCGCCAAGTCACTGCTTGCACCTCGTAGACACTAATCAAGCCGTTGGCGATCATAGCGTGAGCGCCTGCCATCTCCCATTGCTGTCTTATAAAAATATCAGAGGGGGCAGGTCCGTCTGCATACGGAAGGATGTTGCAAAGTCCATCCTTGAGTTTTTTGATTGTCGTTGCAGTCATCGGACAACAATTTGAGCGGTGCGAAGCTGATGACCGGAGGCTGTGGTGTTCAGGATTTCAGGCCCAGGATCGAAGTTCCAGGAGTCGCATTAACCAACACAGATCTTCTCCTTAGAATGCGCAGTTTTCTCACCCGAACGACAAAGGGCTTTGAGGCCGCTTTGGGGCCCAGGGTGAAATAACAGCGCAGCTTCGTAAAGAAAAGACGTGTTGGATTTGTGGCAACAAATGACGGCGACTGTTATCAAGGGGCATTTGATCAAGGGGCACGGTCCAAGCGGCAAGGCTGACATAAGCTATTTTTTCCCCTCTAGCGCTGCACGCTGCACGCTGCATGCTGCATGTTGCTGCTAGTATTGCGAGATTTCGGTGGCAGATATGTGTGTGCTGCAAGCTTTTCAAAGCATTTCTGAGGCGAACGGGGGAGCTTGCGCGATAGATGTGCGCGCAGAAAAAAAGCGAGGATATGGCGGTTGGGCGCACGATCGAGTGTTGTTGTGGCACGTGACCACGCGTTGTTGGACATCTACTGCGATAAACAAGGCGCAACTTGCTCCCTACTCCATTCTCCACGTTGTCGCCCGCCCCCCCTCCACGCTCCCCGATGAGCACGTACCCGCCGTCGACGTCCTCGCCACTGCGCGAAACGAACATAGATAATGCCCCCTCTCTTTCCAACGATAGCACGAAGAGTCACGCACGCAGTACGATCCCTTCACTGACCCAGAGCCTCGGCACGCACTTATCTAAAATGAAAAAATTCTCCCCCCAGCAAATTCAGGCCTTGCTCGTCGCCAATCTGCCTCGTTCAATCATGTCAAGAACCACAGTCTGGTATCCAACTCTCCTTTCAAGTCCAATGTACCAATTATCAGTCGACGACCCCCGATGCCCGCCATACCCAATGCCAACAATGCTCAAGCCGCACTCGGTGTTGCTTCCCTCCGCGCCAGCAAAATACCTACCGCTCGGCGCGTGAGCATCGAGCGCAGGAGGCGCGAACGTGAACGTAGATCTTCGGTGGAGAATGGGCAGTCTGGAGCTAGCCCCAGGTCGAGTCCAAAAGCCAGTCCCAAAGGCTACCCGAAAAAGCGTCCAAGTAGGGGACTCCAAGGACTCGCTAGAGCCGCCTACGTGAGCAAGAGCCCCTTCCGCTCGGCTTCTGACTCTTCAGAAAATGCTCATGACGACGGTGACAACATCTTGGTTGACAACGAGCCCACCGAACCCACCAAGCCCGCCGTGACGCCTCTTACGCCTCCTACGCCTCCTCCCCCAACTCGCGTTGCAGCACTTTCCTCCCCTGCCAACTCTACGTCCCCTTCCCCGTCTCGCTCAAACCTCGTTTCAAAGCGCCTACGTGGCCCTCGCTCGCAGTCCAGCTCGCCCACCGCTAGCGCTAAGCGAAGCAGACGTAAGACCGTTACGTTCAACGAGCGCTGTGCTGTTCTCGAGTTTGACACGGACGAGTTTATTATGGACGGAAATGTTTTTGAAGATGACGACGACGACGAACCGCACTCCTCTCCGACCAGCGCTGGCGGTGGCACGACCGAGGGGAAAGATGATAACCATTTCGATTTTCACACAGAGACCGATTCCGATGTGGAGATGAATATCTCTATTCGGAGCATCGATGGTCCCATTACGCTAGACCTTGACACTCCCCAGGACGCAAATACTTCATTTCATAGTGAAGCAGCCTCCTTTGACGATAAGTTTGTAACCGAGATCGCCGCAGACGATACAGAACCTGCTCTCCCCTCCACGCCACCCCCTTCCAGCTCCCGCCTTCCCTTCGACACTGAGACTGAGGGAGGCGTACCCCTCGGTCGTTCGCACCATGCCGAGAGGTTTCGAGAGGCGCATAGTTTGAGCGCGTCCCCCGCGTTCGACAGCCCGCGCGCTCCTCAAACGCAAGCCGAGATCGAAGAAGTAGTTGGATATCTTCCAGAGTCTCCGACTCCTGCGCGCAGGAGCCCACTGCGCGACGTGTACGAAGGCGACTCTTCCTCCATCCAGCTTCCCACGCCCACCCGTCAGCCTGGTTTGAGCGAGGTTGCCGAATATGACAACGGCCAAGCAGATCCTTTCATGTCATATTTACCACCCGACCTTCTTACTCCACCTCCCTCCGCCTCCATCGCCGATGCTCTTGACGCTCTTACATCTGTCACTTCTTCACCTGACCTCGCACAAGATTTTTCTCCCGAATTGAAGACTGCCTTTTTTAACGCGTCTCTCCCTACTACCGATTCATCTGGCTCTATCAGCAGCCTGAGAAGTAATACGGGGAGCCTGACGGGTCGCTCACCCCGAATCGATCGAGACGAAATTAGGAAGCGTCTCTTGAGGCGGAGTGCGACCGACGATTTGCTGAGCACCATTGCGGATGAAGATGACCTACAGCCAGAACGCGTCTCTACACCTCTACCCAGGTCCGGTATCCCCAGACCTGTTTCTCAGCTCCACCGACCATCGATTTTCTCTGACCGGCCACCCCTCGAGTACCGCTTATCACAGCCAACGCCTGGCGCCGACGGGTCTCACAGAGGCGGCACTCCGACGCTCTTAGCGTCTCACGTTGATATCACGCACCCAACTGGTGATATTTTCGACGTGAGCAGTGCACTTGACCGGTTGATTCAGGGCGAGGTGACGAGGGAATCATGTGAACCACAGCCCCCCACCTCGCCCGCCGGATCAACGATCCCGCTTTCCGGAGGGTCTTCGATGACAGAGACGGAGGACGATGACGGGCCGCAGACGCCCACCTCGCTATCATCCATGAGTACCCCCGATTTGAAGATGGCGCGCGTCGAGAAAGCCGAGCAAATGGAGCTCGCCGCGGCTCAGGCTTCCATAGCTCCCCGCCCTGCTTCACACCTTCCTGCCCGCCTCGATGCAGCTACATACCCTCCTACACGTATCCCGTCACTTTCCGGAAAGGAAGCTATTCGAGCACATGAGGAGAGGATCATCGCAAAACGCAGAGAGCTCCGCCGCAAACAGACGGCTGGGGAGGGCAACGCCACGAGACCATCCAGGCGCCGGAGTCGGTCAACGGGTGATGCTGAAGGCGAGGTGGGTCATTTCTCTTGTTCCGGCGTATTTATCCGTTCTGAGATCTTTTTCTTTAGGGTGCATCTTCCCGTCGGAAACTCGACTTCGATCTGCTTAGTGCACCGATTGAACGCGCTGAGGGCGATATCCCGCTCAGCGATTCGATTGAACGCGAGCTCAATAAACTTTATCCCAGTAACGTAAGGATTACCTTCCAACCTCCCGTTTCATGACTGAGTGTCCCCTCGTTTTTGTCTTCCCTAGCAAAAGTACCATCTTCGCGAGCATGAGGGTACTATATATGCTACGACCGAAAAAGTTTCTCATGTCAGTAAGGCCGGTGACATCGACGCTGGAAAAGCTTGGAGGTCCGTTCGGAGGCCGTCCGATATGGTAAGCATCTTTGTGCTATAGTAATACGTTTTTTTTTCAAGGGCGGCAGATCTTAATGCTTCGCCTTTCGTGATTAGAACGAACACTCGCGTCAGATCAAGGCCTACCGCGCCCAGGCCAAGCCAGGGAAGACCCACGGCAAAGTCTTCGTGAAAGGTGCGAGAAGCCGAGCTTTCTTGCATATTCGAGGCTAAAATCGCCTCTTGCGTCTCAGTGGTGGGTCTAAGGAAGGTTGCCGTTCCCATACCCAAACAGCCAACGCTTTTCACGTGTACCCTAAATAACGGTATCCATTGCGTGACCACTCCGGACTGTCGCCTCAGTCCCACCAGCCAAATCAATCAAGAGTTTGAGCTGTGAGTTTTATCTGCTATCCTGTACTGTTCTTTTGCTCACGCTGGGGCCCCTGAACCAGGATCGAGCACCCCAACCTGGAGTTCAGCCTGACGCTCAAGATTCGCAAGGACTCGCATATCCTTTCTCAGCTCCGGGCACTTGCCCCATCACCGATCCCGTCCCCCCCACCCCAGAAGGGAGGGATGTTCGGCTTCTTCAGTCCCCGCAAGAACCGCGCACCAAAGCACGTACTCGCACCCGCACCCGAAGTTGTGGAAGACAGTCTCGCGAGGTATCTCCGACCCGATGGTACCTTTGCGCGCGCGTTCGTATCGTTCAAGGATATCGCGAGGAATTGCGATACGCGACTCTGCGAGAAGAGCTATGAGCTTGTTGGTCAGTGGTCGGATGAGGGACGACGAGGGACGGGCTCATCATCATCCGTTAATGCAACAAGACCCATTGGCGAGATTGTATTGCATGTCTTCCGGCTTCCCCCTCTCCCTGGTGTTCCGGCCGATCAGCTCCCTCAGTCCATGGATGAATGCCAGCGCGGGCTGAGGCATATCGAGTGGCACAAGCGCATGTATCATGAGGGCACACTTACTCAACACGGAGGAGATTGTTCGGTACGGCTTGTCGTTTTTATAAGCCATCGACCATAAAACTCACCTTTTTCGATCTCAAATAGAGCTGGCGCCGTCGTCACCTTCGGGTGGTTGGAGGCAGTATCATTGCCTTCAACGATATCACGCTGAAAGCGACCGCTACGATTGAGCTGAAGAAAGCCATTGGCGTCGTGGATAATGATGAACCAACGTCGCCTATGATGGGCGTAGAAGCGACCACCAGTGCTGCAGCAAATTCACGGCGGAGCCACGATGATGAAGTGTATCGAGTCGAGCGTTCGTTCCGGCTGCTTTTCCCCGATGATGAGGAGATATCCTTCTTCGCTGATACGGACGAGGATAAGGCACAATGGTGCGTATCAAAACATGGCATTTCATAGAGGTTTGCGCTTACTTGTGCCATTTACTCAGGCTGAAAGTACTTCGAACGCTCATCGGTCGCATACCACCATATCCACTCTGGGCGGAGCTCATCTGGCAACGGCAGCAGGATATGACGGACTTTAGTAGGCCGGTTGTTCCCCCCAAGCCATGGTAATGGTAGACAGAGACATCGCTTCCGACTTTTCCTCTATTCGGCGTCTTCTTCCTTATTTCTATTTGGACTTGTGTGTCAACTCTCTCTCATTATACGTGCCCCTCCCACTTTTGTCCATAAGGCGGGGGATGTTTCCGTTTCTTGTTTCTTGTCTCTGTCTCTCTTCCCTCTCCTCATTTTGTTTTTCTCTTTTTCTTCTTTTCCGACCAGTCTCTCCGTCTCCGTCTCTATATCTCACTCCCACGTCATCATGAGGTCCCATGACTGTATACTATGACAACACTTCCTCTTCAAATAATCGAACCCAGCGCGCTGTGCGCCTTAGCTGCGACGGTATTATATTGGTTGTCATGGGGGTATATATACGCCTCAAGTACGAGGGTGGCGACAAGATTGGATATTGCGTGACAAGATTATTCAAGCAAGTGGAGCCGAGATGCTGCGACTCTCATCGCGGACTGGCCCATGACATAGACGAGACACTGCAGGATATTCGGATCTGCTGAGTTGCCACGCCAAGGCTTGGTTGCAAATGCGTTCGTATAGCCTGCGGCAGAGATGCCTATGATTAGTATGTTACGCCTCGGAGCTATATAAGAGAAGATGCGGACCTTGGCTGAAATGGCCAAAAACCCAATGTTCGTAAGTTGTGACGATAAACGTCTGGCACCTCTTCTTCTGACAGCGATCCAAGACCTACGAGAAATTTGTAAAGGTTAGGCATCCCGATGACTGTTGAGAAAACACTTACCAGCGACCAAAGTTTCTGTTCGTTTGAGAGTCCAGTGTCATCCAGTGGTATGGGCGGCCTCGAGTAAAGCTATTTCATAGATCGTTTGAACGGCTTTCGTAAGAGGCCTATGCCACTGTACTTACCGAGTCGTTGGTCGCGAAATGCGCCAGATCTCTTTCCGAAAATACCCTACGAGCCAAAGATGAAAAATGGGCTGAGCTCTCATGCTATTCATACTATACGGCGAGTTAAGTATATTAAGGTGAGATCACGTACCATGGCTCAACACCAAAAATCAGTGCAGCAACATCAGATTCGCTGATCCATTCAATCACGCCGAATCCCTGTGCTTCGTCTGCGTTAATCTTTCCCCCCTCAATGCGCCAGTCTGGCGCACAAGTACTGCAGTAGTGGAAAATACGCCAGGCCGTGGCAAGCGGGGCATGCTCTGCTTGTAGTCGGATGTCTTCTATAGAGAATACGGCGGGCTCTCCGAAACCCGACGGCTCCCATGGCTCGGCATTATAGTGAGGGGACGGTAAGGCAATAGAGCCTCCAGCAAATGCATCGTCCATGGGGTCGGTGGATATAGACTCGTTTGGTACCACCGCGCGAGTGTCTAAGTTTAACATGATACATGTTATGATTGGATGTTGACCGTATTGCGCATGACAAGTGCTGCTTACATCTCTGGACGTTCATCCCCCACGTCTCCGAGCTTAGAGTGTATACCATGCCGATATCCTGATATCTATCAGGTCGGACCACGAGCCTGAAGCGCGGCGATTGCATATCCGGTGGCGGTAAGAGCGTCTCGTCCGGGCCATATCTCAGAGGTGGAAGCTGAGCGGTAAGGACGTAGTCCCGGAGATCATCAGTGGCGTCAAGCAATCTAGACCTGGGAACATTTGTGAAAGAACTCGTGAGGCCAGGAGGAGCCACCAGGTTCAATGTTCGGAACATCGGTAATTTGGGAGGAGGTTTCAAAGAGACGAGTGTAGCAGTATATGCGGTGATGGCCTGCTCAAGCCTTATATCATAGCGAAAGTCTTTGTTGGCCCATAGCTATTGTCTGAGGTTGCTTGCAGCAGACGATACGGGCTGCGATAGCACTGAGTAGTGACCTCGCAGCCTGTGTCTTCGTCAGGTGTGCGCGGCATCATAGCGACCCCTTTGAGGAGTTCGGAAAGCAACGCAGACTCTTCGTTTGCCCGCCATTCTCCTTCTACAGTGGCGAAAAGGGTTTTGTGCAAGAGACAATAGAGAACAATAGTCGTTGAGGACTCCGAGCCTTCACAAAGGCTTTGCCACTAACGGTTTGTCATCACACGTGGCTATCCAACATTCAATCGTCCGGCGTCCAACACCCTCAGCGTTCGTCTGTTCCGACGTGCAACTCCGACTTCGTAGAGGCCCCAGAAGAAATGGATCGCTGCAGGAATTCAATTCCAAAGGTTCCACAGGTTTCACCGAAAAATTTGCCTCTCGACCGCTATTTACTCGCTGGAAGATGTGGATTCAAATTCTTCCTTCAATGCAAATATTTTCCGATTGCCCGAAGCATGGCCGACAAGAGAGCAAACTACAGGCTTCTAGAGCTTCTTGTGCCCGTCCGCGCTTAAATAACTCGGATATCGATAGATATATCTTGGTCTACCATTGTTTATTCGGCTGGGCACAACCACACGTTTTTATAGGTGCAGCGTACATGGCCAATTTACAGCTTGTTGCGTGAGACTCGACGCGCATGTAGATGTCCACATGGGGAAAAAAATCAATGGATGGCGCATCGCGAGCTGCGTGGCTACAAGATAGCTTGTAGAGCTCTCCAGACATAAATGTCTGAGAAGTGTCGCCATCTGGGCAGCTTCGACGAGATGCATCCATTCGCATACGGCCTTATGGCGCCTCTTGCGAGCCCTGTGCTCCCCTCGATGACTATTCAATAGCTCTTGGCTGTTTCCTAGTAGCTGGTGAGCCGGCTCTGCTTGCGTCGAATCTTGCTGGGGTAGATTCCTTTTCTTGGAGGCCCTCTGGGTGGAGCATTGGATTGGTCGCCGGTGTGTTGATTTATTAGAGCCATATCAGACATAATAATGCTATCCTGGGAAACCGTTCCGAACCAAACGCAAAGTGTTACTCAGCCTTTAGGCTTGGAGAACGTAGCGGGGGCAAGCCACCTTATGCTGCCTCGAAAAAGGCATAAAGCTGGCCGTGAAACATACGGCTGTACCCGTTGGCCTCATCTCCGTCGGTCATCTCCGTCTCTCCTATCGCCTTTAAGCTCTATCCCTCGCCATCCACATCGTGATCCACCATGAAGCTCGTCGTCCTGGCCCTTCCTGCCTTCATCTCCGCACTCCTTTCCAGCGCTTCCCCAGTCCACTCACATGAGAAGAAGGCACTAGCAACAGTCTACAGACAATGTATCGCACCCAAAACTGTGGCACTTACGTTTGATGACGGCCCCTTCAACTACGAGGCCGATATCGTGGACGCCCTTGATGCTGCTGGCGTCAAGGGAACTTTTTTCCTCAACGGAAAGAACTACCGGTGCATTTACGAGGCCATAGCTGTCGCTGCCCTTCAAAAAGCATACAAATGTGAGTGCTATCTAGCATTCCCCCTTGATTTGTCTCGCGTCCTTACCCCTTCAAATTTCAGCGGGACACCAGATCGCGTCGCACACTTGGGCACATTTGGATTTGACGGGAATCTCGGTCCCTCAAAGTAGATCTCGCTACGATCTTACGGATTTAATACATGTTGCTTACATCGCTCCATAGTTTCGAGTGAAATACAGCGCACCAACGTTGCGCTCCAAAAGATATTGGGTCTCACACCAGCTTTCGTGCGCCCACCCTATGGGAGCACGAACGACAACGTCAGGACTGTCGCTGACACCTTCAACCAGACAAGTAAGATTGGAATTCTCTTTTTCGATTTATGATCTTTTCGTCAGCCACGCCCTTTTTTTTCCCATATTAGTCGCCCTGTGGAATCTGGACACCGAGGATTGGAACGGACGTTCCGCTGAGCAAATCATTACCTCCTATGATTCATTCTCCAACGGAAATCCGAATACGTCCATCGTCTCTCTGGGCCATTCCCCCCTCGAAGTTACTGCGCATCAGATATTACCTAGCGTTATCAGTTTGCTGAAGGCCAAAGGATTCCGCTTTGTTACGTTCGCCGAGTGCGTAGGCAGCGACACACCCTATCTTGGTACGCAGGCTTCATTCCATCTCGTCCGCGTGTCCATTCCTTATCACTTTCTCCTCGCGTAGATATCACTGAACCTGGTACTCGCGACAATACGTGGAACTGTAACTGAGCATTATCCTCGTGTATCCGATGTCCCTTAAGTACTGGGTTCAAAACAATTATAATTAGCGCGCCCCAAGTATATTCAGTGGCATGTAAGTAATCCACCTCACATGCTTATTGCCCGAGCCCCCGCACCCCCATGATAAGGTATTGAGAAATGCACCACTTTAGTCTGCCACTAATATCGACGTCTGAGAGTCTGCAGCAGGGCGACGGTCGGAGCTGTCGGCGGCAAGCCCTTTGGCACTGTTATGTAACGATTTGTCATCATTTATATCGCGACTCAACGCTGAAGCGAATTACGGTCGTTGAATCACCAACGTCCGACTTCGACTTCGCACGCCCACCAGAAGAACCAGATTATTGCGGCAGCTGCATAACCAAGATTCTGAGAAATTTTCACAGGCTTTGCCGACAGATTCACCTAATGCTTACCCACAGCATGTGAATTCTTCCTCTCAAGTACTTCCTGGCTGCCTGAGGCAACTGACGTGCCGACATGAGAGCAAACCGTAGGCTTCCGTAGTGCTTCCAGTGTTCTTATACACTCGAGGAACCGATCAATGTGCTGTTGGCACGTGCGTGTTTATCCTGGTGCAATCGCTGCTCCAGTTCATTTCTGGTGATCGAGTCTTGTCTTGTGGCTTTGCCAGCACGGCGTGTGCAACCACGCCCAGTCCCAGTATCATAGGAGATGTACCAAGGAAAGACGCAACCTTTGGTGCAGAATCTCAGCGCTTAAGCGGATCTCGACATAGGCTAAATTTAACCAGCGGCGCATCAGGACTTGCGTACCCGTGGTCTAGCTTGTAGCCTAGAAGTCTCCGAGTATGATCAATGCATGGGAAATAGAAATACTTTTACTCTGAGCAACTTCGGCGGGATGCATTCCTCTACATGCGACCATACGGCGCCACTTCTAAGCTCTGTTTTCCCTTCGACTACTAGCTGTTGACCGGCTTCGTTTACGTCAAATTCCGCTAGAGCTGATTTTCTCTCTTGTAGCCGCTGTTGGTAGAAGGTCGGAGTGGCCGCGAGTTCGTCGATTCCATGAATTTATCTCGGGGACAGTGGCATTCTGATCCCGCCCAGAGGTTCTAAATCAAACGCGAATCCAAACTGCTATGCGCACGATCTAGAGACTTGGCCGATGTGAAGCGGGTGGGGGGAGGGGGGGCGCAGAAGTTAGCATGCTGTCTTATGCTGCCTTCGAGGCGGGGATTAGTATAAAGCTAGTTTTGAAATACGCAAATGAACCCATCATCCCCATCGTCCCGTCTTCACCGGCCATCCTTGCCTCGACGTCATCCTTACTTGCCACCTGCCATGAAGCTAATCGTCCTCGCTCTCCCCGCGTTTCTTTCCGCCCTTTCCGCATCTGCCTCCCCGATGCACGATCACAAGAGAGCTCTGGCAACAGTATACAGCGAATGTATTAAGCCCAAAACTGTGGCGCTTACGTTCGATGACGGCCCTTATAACTACGAGACCGACATCGTGAACACCCTCGATGCTGCCGGTGTCAAGGGTACTTTTTTCCTCAATGGGGATAACTACAGGTGCATCTTCGATGCCCCGGCTGTCACTGCCCTTCAAAAAGCATACGCCTGTGAGCGTTACTTGGTACTCTTCCTTGGAGTGTCTCGCGCCCTTACTATTTTATCTATCAGCGGGGCACCAAATTGCGTCGCACACTTGGGCGCATTTGGATCTGACAGAGCTTTCGGCCTCTCAGAGTGGGTCTCACTATGATTTAATAAACTTGATATATATATATAGCTCACACTACTCTATAGTTACGAGTGAGATGCAACGCACCAACACTGCGTTGCAAAAGGTAGTCGGCGTTACGCCGGCTTTCGTGCGCCCGCCTTTCGGGAGCACGAACAACAACGTTAGGACTGTTGCAGCCAGCCTCAATCAAACGGGTAGGATCAAGTCTTCGCATATTTGATATGGGATCTTGTGGTTAATCCAAGGCTGCTTCTTCTCATACTAGTTGCCCTGTGGAATTTGGACACCGAGGATTGGGACGGACGCTCTGCCAAGCAAATCATCGCGGCCTACGATTCCTTCTCCCGCGGGAATCCAAATTCGTCCATCGTTTCCCTTGGCCACTCCCCCCTCGACGTAACAGCGCATCAGGTTTTACCTAGCGTTATCAGCTCGCTGAAGCAGAAAGGATACACCTTCGTTACTTTCGCAGAGTGTGTGGGTAGCAACACGCCCTATCTGAGTACGTCTCTCTTTCATTCTTGCAAGGCCCATGTATTTACCCCGCTCTCGCCATGCAGCTATCGCCAAGCCCGGCACGCGCGACAACACGTGGAGGTGTTAAATGAGACTTTCATATATCTGATGTTTCTCAACTATTGGGTTCGAAGAAATAAATATAGTCATTCTCACTCAAGGTGGGCCGCGGTAGTAATAAAAATGTGCCCTCGTATACTATCGCCACGTAAGAGTTGTGATCAGCTCACATGAGCGTTGCTCGAGCCCCCACGCTCCCACCCTCTGGGGGATTAGGAAGCTCGCCACTTCGTTCCGCCACGAACTCCTTGTATCTTGAAGCGAAAGACCGAATCAGCGTTATGAGCAAAAAGTTTGCCAAGTAGCTCTTACATCCTTCCTAGGCGGCGCCGTTCCTCCGGGGGTACAGAGGGACGTGTGTCTTGTAGCGATCGCTGCAAGTGCTCGTCTTGGACAACAAGCTGGTGTGCCATGGCGGCGGACGGTCAACAAAAAAGTGAGAAGCTAGGGCTTTTTCGTGCTCACTTTATCTTTAGGAGTTGCCGTAGGCCCTCGGCGAACATTTGTTTTCTGCTGCGACGAAAGAATAGTCTCCATCTAATGAAGAAGCGCAGTTCATCTATACATGTAAACGAATTCAAGTACTCCCACAGCACATACCCGTTTTGCTAGCGCGTTTTCTTCCGCGCGAGATCGGCCCCCTCCGCCAGAAGTCCCACCAAAAGACGTAAAAGCAATTGGCGGAGAAATTTCCGCATCTGTGGTCACTCCTCCTTCATCTGCCTCCCCACTGTTGCTTATGGCAGAGTGGATGACTTCGAGATGTGCATTGTACACCAATGCCTGCAGGTCAGCACCAGAATAACCTTCCGTCTGTATCGCGTAATCTTTCAAATTCACAGACTCTGAGATCTTTACTTTTCGTCCAATAGCACGCAGGATCTGTCATGAGAAAAACGAGGCGTTTAGACCATGGCGGGAGGCCCAAAGGCAGTTAGCCTACCTCTTCTCTCTCGTCAACGTCGGGCATATTGCAAAGAAGTGATTTGTCCAGTCGACCGGGACGAAGGAGAGCGGAGTCAATGAGATCGGGGCGGCTTTTCGTCCAGAAGGTTTATCATGAGAATCTTTGAGAAAGAGAATATTCGCTCACCTGGTGGCCGCGAGCACATAAACACCATCGAGACCCTCAGCACCGTCCATTTGCGTAAGCATCTGATTCACTACGCGATCAGTAACACCAGTACTGTCATGGCCTCTGCAAAATAAGATCACAATTAGCGAGTGCGGCTCCAGTTTATTAAAAGATAAGAAAGAGGCGTACCGCTTCGGCGCGATCGAATCAAACTCGTCAAAGAAAAGGACACAAGGTTTGGCGGCTGTCGCTCTGTCAAAAAGGTCTCTCACCTATGTGATGTGAGACTTTGTCCTAAGGACATTGCGTAAAGATTGCACCCACTGATTTTTCACTCGCACCAATGTACTTGTTGAGCAACTCTGGACCCTTGACGCTGATGAAATTCAGTCCACACTCTTTGGCCACTGCGGAAGCCAGCAGTGTTTTCCCGCATCCCGGATATCCATATAACAAGAGACTAGGACCAGAAACGTCAATCTCAAGCTGATGGACCATTAAAAGTACCTGCGCATACCCGGATCGCAGTCGCAGAGGACATTTGGCGAAAATGGCACCATATTTTGTGGGCCATTCTAGAGTTTCTCGTAGCACTCTTCGTGTCTCGTGTAAGCCTGCGAGTGGTGTCATATGAATAATTGGGTAACAATAGCGATGCAGATGCTGCGCGCACCTCCAATATCGGACCACAGTACTTCGGACTTCTGCAGCTTCACGTCTCGCAAAGAGAGCGGCGTGAAATCAACTTGAGCAGCATGGAAGTCGGCGGGAAGAAGTACAGGCTAAGAGAATGTGCATAAGCCGTGCCTGGTAATATCAAAATAATGAGGAACGTACTCGCTGGTCCGGCTGGCCCTTCGAGGCGCGAATGGCAGCTTGGTGAACCGCTCGCCCAACCAAGTCTTGCAGATCCGTTGCAGAATAGCCCTCAGTTTGGGTAGCAAGAGCGACGTAGTTGAGAGAATCAGCGGGGTCTTGCATTATGTCAGATGAAGCAAAGTGGCTCTCTGTTATGCGCGCGATGATCTACAATAAAATCATCGACCGCTCGACAAGTACAACGGGAGAAGGGGGCTCAAAATGCGAACTTACATCTCGGCGAGCATCTTTTCCAGGTGCTTTCAGAGTGACTCGGGTAGCGAACGTGTGCACTGTAGATAAGAGGGGGTGTAATGCTGTCTGACTTTGACAAGTTGCTAGCATCACGACACCCCGCACATCATGGCGCGAAGAAAGCACTGATATAAAATGCTCCGCTAGCTGTCGTTGACGGGAAGAGTTGGCGTGCTAAAGGACCCGCATCAGCTTGTCAATCTCTGGTTTCTATGAACATGAGGAGGGAATATGCGCACCTCTACTTCTGCACCGACCACCCTGTCAAGATTATCCAAGACTAAAATGCTTGGGCGGTGCCACAGCGCAAGATCAAGCCACTTTTGGAACTGCTGTTTGATAGCGGCTTCTCGCTCCTCTGCGTATTTTGCCAGATCGACGTAAACAGTGTCTTGCATGGTAAGGACGAGGTAATTATTATCGTATCAAGGTAAGAATTGGGTGTACAATAGCGCAAGCACTCACTTACATGCATGTACACGAGGATCTTCTTCCAAGTGCTTTCCAATTTCTTTTGCAATAGAAGTACGCCCAGAGCCAGGAGCGCCGCAGAGGAGCAAGCCGGGAACTACGATCGCGTTAGCAGGATTACAGGCGTAGTTTCCAACTAAGAGGGGCAGACCTCGAGATGCGTTTAGCGACGAGCTAGTGGTCTGCGTATATTGACCTTGAATAGCAAAAGACCGAACAATGGATTCATGTGCTCGAGTTAAAATGGCATCAACGCCGGCGAGCGTATGTTGACTCCTACGGTATGCATTGTCAGATATTGGCTCCTCAAATCAGAAATAATCTCTTCCTTACCGTGCAGGTGCATGGGCATCTCCGGCAAGGCTGCGATGGGGACTAGCCTTTGGGCTCCGATTTCCCCGTTCGCCATAGGGGATTGCGGAAAGGCTAGGGAATATTTCCGTTAGAAAGTGAGGGTACGTGTCATCTACATGTGGCCCACTTGATGATATCCCAGTCTCTAACATCTAGGATGGTGTCACCCACGATCACAGCATGGCGTTCTGGCACGTTACGGTCACAGCGCAGCACAAAAAGGTCCTCGCTTCGCCCGCTCTCGTTTGTACTGGATTCAGCCTCCACATTTTCGTCCGAGTTAGTGTGGAGAGTGCGAGTCTGAGTGCTGACAGGCGGAATGTGGGGCGTGACGGCCGAGGCAGGCGCATTGCCCGTAGAAGGATAGTGCAGGACAGCGAGCGAAACCAGCCTTAAGCGGTTAGGCGGTGAGTTGGGCGAAGGGTTGGGCTCCCGGGCGAGTCGCGTGAAGGTCGATGGAGAGACGTATACAGATAGTGATTCTGTGTCGTTTACCGAGCCCCTGGGTGTGAATAAGCGCGATGGCAGAACTCGTGCGACAGCGCTGATCTTTGGAACCTGTTGTTCTGCGGCTGACTCTTTGGGTTTCGAAGAGCTCCTTTGACCTTTCGTGCGGGACGATTTCGAGCCTTTTGTCGAATCCTTGGAGACCGCCGGATCGGCACGAAGTTTTGGAGCAATAGATACTTCGGTATTCGTGGACAGCAAAACTGCATTGCTTGGGCTAGGAGGGTTGGTTGACACTGACGGTGGCATTCAGCAGGGTTACGAATAGAACCGCGCAGTGATTATGTTATTCACCTACGCGAAAACGAACGCGCGTTCGGCCTAAGACCCATACATCAATCTCCTGTCCAACGTGGGCGGCACGCACTTGCGCAAGGAGGTTATCTTCTACATAACCTGCGTGTAGTTCCTTTGGATGAGTTCATGAGCACTGCGCAATAGCTTCAATTGCGACGCGTATTTTACCAATATTTCCCAGTCATCTGCAGAGAGTGGCTCTGTCGCGACAGACTTGGCGACAGGGAGGTCGTGTAGTAGGCCGATCTCGACCTAGTTTTTATAGCAGCCCCATTCAGGCAATGGGATACGAAATGATGGCAAGGATGTCGCGACGCACTATCTCGCCTTGTGCAAAGCCCAAAGCCGACGCGTATTGAGGATCTATCTCAACAGTCTCAAGAGTTCCTCCATCCTTTTGACCAGCAGTGAACTGGGCAAGAGAGGAAGCAGCAGTCATGCCAGTCCAGCCTACATAGGCCGTTTTGGCGGGCGACGAGGAAGTAGCGGATGTAGAAAGGTGAACAGCAAGGGATTGAGGTCGCTATGTTGAGGCTGGTAAATCATTCGAGCGGGATTTATCTTACCAGTCTCCACTTACCACGCCATTATTAACCAGTGGGCCGTACATGCTTATAGGCAGATTAACAAGGCATGACCTCAGTGAATTGTAGTGAATCGTGACCCTTCGAGGCATTCTGTCGCGTGAGTCCCAGAAATACTGTACCAGAGTATGTCGTTTATATGTATGCCCTCCAGTAGTCGAGAAAACAATCCCAGATCCAAAATTCGCGTGCAAGGTCACAGGCGCAAGAACGAACGCGTGAGCGCCGTGGCCCGGCACATCTTCCCAGCTTGCCGGAGGTCCCATTTCGGATGCAAATATCCATGAAAATTTGCATCCGGCTTCACTTTCTCGCTGCAAAGCTCGGCAACTTCGAAAGCCTTGCATCGAGAATCTTGACGGGATGCTGAGCGACTCAGACGACGAATCGGTGTACCAGATCACCATTAACGAGCACTATGCAAAGGCATACGCTTACAAAAAAGAGCGAGAAGAGCTCTCCAAACGTGCGTCGAAGTGACACCAACCACACGAACTCATCAACAGCTTCTAATCCTTGCAAGTTTGCGGCACACAGTCAAGGATAAATACGGCTCAGACTTCGAGGACGACGAAGACTTCAGCGAAGATTCAGAGTCTGACGAGAGTGAAGACGAGGACGGGGAGGAGCTGACACCAGCTGTCGATGCAGCTATCTTGCGGACATTGGCCAAAATTCATAGGAAGGATCCTACAATATATGATACTTCCAAACCGGTATTCGAAGGTGCAAATCTTTAGTCCAGATACCTCCAGCTCATTGGTTAACAGATTTTGCCCGACCGTAGAGGAACGAAATCGAAAACCGGCCAATAGTTTAAATAGTTCTCGGAGAGAGAAGGATAAGGTGCGTCGCCTCTCGACACGACCATGCCCAAGCACAGAGACTCATTGAACGCCAAGCAGTCGAAGCCAATAAATATTAAGCAGCACGCTCTTTCGTCTTTAATCAACCCCGGGGACGATGCCAGCGTGCCCCAACTTCCTACGCATGTCGAAGAGCAACAGGCACTCCGCTCCGAAACCATATCTGCTTTCCACACCGCTGTGCCCGAAGAAGAGGAGGAGGAAGGCCTCCTCATACTACGAGCCCAAACGGCTGATGAAGCTGCGCGAGCAGAAGAAGAGTACAGAGAGTTTCTAACGCGGGAAGTCGGTAGTATCGACGATCTCGTCTGGGTGGATGGAGGCGCGAATGGAGAAGGCCCGACTAAATCTGACTCGGAAGAGGAACAAGCGGATGCGCAGCAAGACCAAAAGACGAAGAAAAAGAAGAAAAAGAAACGAAAGAGTCAGAAGGATGTGGGAAAGGAGCCGACTGAAGAGTCGGCGCAGGAGTTTCTGATGAAGTAGGATCGGTATTAGTATATCTCGGAATGAAAACCCCGCTGACGAGAAAACGACTGCTTCTGGTAGTTATATCCTGAACCGAGGATGGGTAGACAAATCATCTCGTCGACTGCCGACATACACCGAAATCACTGGTCACACCAACTCCAAACGCCCGTCGCATAAAGGGGAGAAACCCGAGGAACCCAAGGAGAGCGGAGACAGGTCATCCCAGCCCGCAGTGCAGGTCGAGGGTGCCAACGAAGAACCCGAAGAGGATGAGGACGACTTTGACGATATCGCCGATAACTTCGAGGCTTCATACAACTTCCGATTCGAAGAGCCGTACGTACATGGCTTTTCCATTTCTGTACATACGCTTCTCATCTCACTCTCGTATTCATCAGAGACGCCAACGTCATCTCACGATTCCCTCGTGAGATACCCTCTCTCGTTCGTCGAACCGACACGACACGCAAAGAAGCTCGTGAGCGTCGTAAGCAGCGCAAGGAGGAGGAACTCCTCAAGAAAAAAGAGGAAGTAAAACGCCTTAAGGCTTTAAAGCTTAAGGAGGTTCGGAAGAAGCTCGCGATGGTCAGCGAGGAGGCTGGTTTGGAGGATATTGAAGGTACGACGAGCGCATATCAATCATCTGATTGCTCTACTTAGTCTCGTTCACTTTGGAGGTTTGGAAGGCCTCGACCTGGAGGGAGATTGGGACCCAGAGAAACACGATCGCCAAATGGCCGAATTATACAACGACGATAACTTTGACCCAGACGAGTTCGCGGAACAGGATTTAGACGGCCTCGCGCCGGAGGAAGGCGAAGCCGAGTGGAGTTCCTTAACAAAATCTCAGAAAAAGAGGCTAAAGAAAAAGCAAAAGGAGGCAGCGCGAATGGAGGCGGAAGATGAATTCGAGGCTGAGGGGGAGGAAGAGGAGGAGCGCGAACTAGACGCTGAAGATATGCAGGAGCTCGATGGAATGGATTTCAACGATTTGGTTCGCGTCTTGTCTTTCGTGTGACCACTATCTGTTACTGAGTATCTTCCTGTTCGTCTCCCAGATCGGCGACCTCCCCACGCGGTTCAAATACGCCACCTCCGAACCCGTCTCATACGGCCTCACGCCCGCCGAGATCCTCCTTGCGACCGACGCCGAGCTCAACTCGTACATGGGGCTGAAAAAATACGCACCATATCGCAAAGGCAAAGAGAAATGGGACGCGAAGCGTATGGAGCGGCTGAAAGAATTCAAGCAGGCTGTCACGTCGCGGCATTGGGGCGTAGCTGCAGCGGACAAAGAGGGCGCGCCGAAGAAGAAACGCAAGGGTAAGAAGGAGCGAGAAAAGGCGAAAGCCGCTGGAGCTGGAGCGGAGGGGGCTCAAGGCGAAGGCGAGGGAGCTGGTGTTTCGAAAAAGCGGGCATTGGATGAAGATGAGGGAGACCAGAATCTTGAAGCGGAAGGTGAGAGGTCGAAAAGGAAGCGGAAGCGGAAAAAGACTGTTGCAAACGGCAGCATTTCATAGGTCATGCGAGTAAACCCCGCACGACATGTAGCAAAGGTTGCATTCTAATGAGCAGCATATAGGCGTGCATTTACATCAAAAGCAGTTAAACCCTTCCAGGAAGCTCTTAGGAGTATCGGTAATAATCGTTTAGCTGTACATGTGTGGGTGCATTATCATTGTATATTGCATATGAACTAATCATGAGAAGCCTACATCTGTGCACCGTATCGTTCCCTAGCGGCATGCACACGTACTCAATTATATATGTCTTCACACATGGAAGCAATATTGCTTTCACTCATCTCGAGTTAACTTGAATTACATGTTATATTGTAGCATTCAATTCTCGGCGCTCACCCTTGCACGGGCGGTGCGTCCTGTACCAGCGCATCGAGTCTTTGCTGGAACTCAGGGGAGTCTAGTTCGTAAGTAACATTCTTTCCACCAGTCTCGCCTACTTCTTCGACAAAACTACCGCTGGGATCAATCCGATAGCAATGCACAGTCTTCCCGTGGATAAGGAAAGAAGGCCCGGTCCAAGGGCCAGTGGTACGAGTCTTGCCATGCTGCTGCATAGCGTAGCTCTCCAACTGCGCCTTTCCTTCCTCCAAAGGTTCCTTGATCGTTTTGACTTCTATGATGCAGATTGTGACATCTCCCGACTGGTCATCCTCTCCAGTAGGAGCCCTGTTGCTGGTTCGGACAACCATAAAATCTGGCGAGGCTCCAAACCGTGCGTCAGGGTCAACGGGCTGGTTCTGAGAATCGATGGACGGGCGAGCAGTAGATTCGCCTGAGGGCGCAATTTGCCCTGGGGCTTGATCATGAAATTATGGTCCATGTCGAATGCTAGATTCAGGATCGTGTTGATCACCCCATAGGCCGAGTGCTCAAGGCGACGTTCCTCAATATTTGCGGCTCCAACCGCCACCCATTCAGGAAGAGCTAAGAGATAGAGGGGCGTGTTGAATACCGTCGAATGGCCGTGCCAGCAAGACTGAATTCCGAAACTTACGAGGCATAGTATTGGGAGGAGGGCCTAATTTGCTTACGAGCCGCGCTGCGTGATGATTGTTACTATTTATACCAAGAGTTCAGCTTCTTGAAAATGCGAACTGCGAGGTTTGGCTTACCTTGCTAGTTCGACGGTTGTATCACAATCGCAGAACGGCGGTCTTCTCTCTAAGCACTGGCTCAGATTCTCTTAAATAGAGCAAAATCACCATGATAGCGGCCGGGTTCGCGCCGGGTCCATGGCAAGAAAGCATAAAGGGCACATGAGTGGCAACAATGGTGACTGCTTTGTTAGTCGGTGGTGAATAGCGGCCTGCTCTTAGAGACATCCATGCGCATGTGCAAGCGGGACATGCATCACTCTCTGAAGAACAAGCAAAGCCCCGTACTGGTCGCACCTGCTACTCGGCAGTATAGAAGTCGGCATAATGGGCAGCTGGTGAATGACACGAGTCAGCGCTCCAGGGTCAGTTCTATAAGAAACGGGCCCTTTTAGGGACCCTTTGTTATATGCCTCGTGACAGAATAATAGATAAACAATCGCGGCGCATGCACGCACATGTAGTGCATAAATACGCTGTATCGACTCAACTTCTCTCACAATCTCTACAATGGATAACGTTGATATCGACTTTGCAAGAGAGTCAGTACTTCTTCTCAACCCACGCTCGTCTCATGGACGCGGTACTTACTCCATTGGATTTAGCTACCCCCACCGCTGGCGCAATGCTTTTCGGGGCGGTTTCCTGGTCTCAGTGGACGATATCGTTCCTGACCACACATTTCCCGACTTGGAGATGGACCCGGGTGCAACTCCCGAAGAACAGCGCGCGGACCGCGCCTGTGCAGCCTTGATAGAAGCGTGCAGAGCCTTTGAGCACTGCATTCTGCGCTATGACAAGCAGACACCGACCCACCTGTTTTTCCCCATAACTCCCAGGACCTTCATGCCAGAGACGGTGGCTGAGCCTGTGCCAGCGGAGGCCGAAGCCATGAAGAAGAAGCTGCAATCGCTGGATTTCCTGGGCGGTGCTCCATCACTTCATTACGACGTCGTCGTGGTTGCGGCGGTGCATACTATTCCTAAAAAGCCCGCCACTGCCACTGCCACTCACCGCGTCGAGGGGTTTTCTCCTTGGGCAGCGCAGGTTGAAACAGGTTGCCAGCTCGAGGCTGGTTGGCCCGGGAGCAGTCGGGATGGTCCGGCTTCGAGCGGGTGTAAATGCTGGTAAATGTCATGCTGCTCGAGGACGCCTGAGTTCGCTGGATGTACTACATCGTGTACTACATCAGCACATCGGCAAGGCCAGCACACGATGTCACACATAATAATATTCACAGTCTTGGTTTTCATAAGACTCTACAGTCACTTGGGAGTAGTACTAGTCTCAGCTTTGTTACAACACTATGCTATGGATTTATTTGTTAAAACTAGCCAAGGACCAAGTGCTTCAATTCATACAGCTCACACAGTTGACAAAGGAGGTGATTCTCCAAACATTGTGGCACAAGAAGCCAGCGAGTCTACCTAACTGTGTTGTACATTTTCTAGCAAGCACCCTCAGTCTGACAATCGATGAAATATCTGCACTCTGGGATGCTTTTGACGATTTTTTTGATTTCCTGGAATACCCTATTAAGGTGGGAAGAAAGACTAATAAAGTTATAACCGATATATTGATTACTTAATACTATCGCAAGATGTATTTACAATAGACTACTTACTGTAGTGCAGTGGATTTCTCTTGGACCGCTTGCTGGAGGAGAAGATGAGTGTGCTGAGAAGACTGAGGGGACTTTGGAGGAGTCTTTTTTTTTTTTGGTAACGCATGTATTGGGGGTAGCTCCGAAGCCTAAGGCTTATGCGAGCGACTACACTACACAGGACTTTGGAGGAGCTTTTTTTTTTTTTTTGGTTTTTTTTTTTTAAGGGGGAATGTAATACTATTGTCGGCAAGAGACTACCTAAGTAAACATTCTAGATAACTAATGATCAAGGCCCCGTTATGTGAAAGAATGAGGTAAAAGAGGTGACGAAAAGAATTTTTCTAAGTAAAACTGCCAAACATAGGCCTAACTAACTACGAAGAAGCTAGCTACAAAGTCCACGGGGGTCAAGACGCTCTGGGAGGCGACGACTATCCCCTTTGTGATGACGGCGGTGAGAGCGGTCAGAGGGAGTGAGGGCTCAGATGAAATGTGGGGGTACATATACAACTGGGCGGCGGTCTGGTTGGCGGGAGCCTAGTTCCGGTACGTATTGCACTTCATGTGACGCGAGATAGCGACGCAGGAAGTGTTCGGGGCCGAGGACGGCGTTCGAATTGAAGTAGGCTTGGCGAAGACGACGGTAGTCGAGGTACGCCATGGAAACCGGGTAGTAGGGGGTTGACGCGGGGAGTGTTCGTTCAAGCTCGTATGCGAGGACGGATGGCAAGATCTCTTCGTGGTGTAGGGCGTAGAGAGCTAGCGCGTCGCGGAGGGACTGGTATTCGGGCGTCGTGGGGACGCGGCGCCAATTAAACCCATGGGGGAGCCACACCAGGGGTCCCGAGACAGCGGTCAGCGTACCACCTCCATGTGAAGAGGCGGGAGCGGAACAGGCCCGGGAAGTAGTGGTCGAAATCTTGGACAAAGGTACGATTGCCGAGGGGGGGCACGTACCCTGGCGCCCAGATGTGCCGGAGGGGGCAGTCGAAGACGATGTGGGCGGACGACCCGCGAGGGTGTCCGCACTCGCATGCGGGGCTGAACCAATCCTGGTCGGCGAAGATGGCGGAGCCCAAGTAGGCGGGGGCGACGCAGTGGCCGGAGAAGACGCGTGCTGCGTAGCTGAATTCCCTTGCGGGAAGGCGGAGTGGGATAGGGAGATGAAGTCGGTGGGGGCGCATGGCGGTCCAGCCGACTCGTAGTACCGCACCGAAGTGATCGGCGTTGTGGTCCTCGGGGAGGTCGTTGGCGAAAAAGGAGGTGGCGAGGAGCATTCGTCCTTTGGCGTCTGTATGGCGCCACGCGAGGGTGGGGGCCAGAACTGGAGCAGAGATGGCGGGGACGGGGACCGCTTGGGGAGCAAGTCGGGACTTGCGGAACGCTTGTAATGGCCGAAGGCGACGAAGGGGGCGTCGGGCGGCTGTGACGTGGATGACCTTGAGGGTGGCACGTTGGACAGTGTACGCATACGCCCGAGGAGGAGATGGGAGAATGTGCCGACTAGGATGGCGAACAAGACAAGAGGCCAGGAGACGGTTGGTGCAGAAGACTCCATAGGTGGTGAAGCGATGGAGGGTGAAGCGGGGGGATGAGAGAAAGTTGAGAGCGGCACCCGCAGCTATAACGCCTTGGGATGCCTTCTGTCCGTGGATCGTTATTTGGGCAAGAACGTCTATGGAGAAGGTTTGTTTGACGAAGATTCCTATGAGAAGGAGGCCTTTGTCTTCGTCCATGTCTAGTGATGGGCAGAGTTCAAAGGACAGGGGAGCGATGTCCCTGTCGCTGCACCCCTGAATGAACGAGTGAAACGCTCTGTAGGGGTGATCTTCGTCGAATTCGACCAGGGTGAGGGATGACTCGTTCATGGTCGGGGGTTCCCACGGGGGGACCCTTGAGTGGAGGAACTCAGCATAGCCGGGGTTCTCGGCCGGGAGTTCGAGTAGGGCGGCTGCGACTTCCTGGATTACAGGAGGCCCTCTGAGGGGACGCTCCAATGCTTCTGGGAGGAGCGATCGGAGGGGGTGCATGTAGTGCATATTCGTTTTCTGAGTCACATACTTGTGGGAAAGGTAGTTGAGCCAATCTTCGATCCGGGGGATGCCGGTGAACATATGGAGGAAGGCGAGACGGGTGGTTTTATAGCACCCGATGATTAACCGTAGGAATTTATTCTGGAGGATATTGAGCCGGTCCGAGATGCTCTTTTGTCCCTCCCACCAGGCCTGGGAGCCGTATGTGAAGATGGGGCGGACTGTAGATTCGTATAGCCGGATAGCGGATTCCGCTTTCAGGCCGTTCCTCTTCGTCAGCAGGGTGACGTTGTGGAGCGCGTTGGAGGCTTTCCTGCAGACTCGTTTGAAGTGGGATTTCATTGCCGGGTCGTATGAGAAGGTGACCCCAAGCCAAGTGAGGTCGGTTACCAGGGTGATGCCCGATTCAGCCGAGGGAGCGGGTGGGGCGAGGCGGGGAGGACGCATAAGGTGGCACATCTCCGATTTGGTGGGGTTGAGGGCGAGCCCATATTCGGAGGCGATTTCAGAAATCGCGGCGATGATGTCTTCTGCTGCAGACACATTGGGGTGGCAAGTGTGAATGGAGGAGAGGATAACCAGGCCGTCATCGATGTAGAGGATGAAGTCTTGCATCTTGGAAGCGCGGTTGTAGAGGTTAGGATAGGCCTCCTTCAGGCGGGATTCGAAGGCCATGGTGTACAAGACTGCGAGGACCGGGCTCAGGGGGGAGCCCTGGGGGAGACCGGAGGTGGGGCCGGGCTGAGAGATGTGCCCGTCCACCTTGATGCTGCCTTTCCTGTCCAACAGGAAGTTCTGGATCCAGCCGACCGTGGTGTCGTCGAAACCCAGGGAGGAGAGGACGTGTATGAGACCGTTTTTAGGGACGGAGTCAAAGAATCCTTTGAAGTCGAATTTCAGAAGAGTGCAGTAGCGCTGCTTGGCCCTCTCGCGCGTGATGATGTAGCGAGCGCGGGCGAGGGCGTCTGATGTAGAGCGGCCCTGGTGGCCCCCGTATTGGGCGAGGACCAGGCCGAGTTCTTCTGCTTCATGGGCAAGACGGTTTGCTATGACCCTCTCTGCTGCTTTGGATAGGCATTCGAGGAGGGCAATGGGGCGGTAAGCCCTGGGGGTCGAGTAGTCGGGTTTGCCAGGTTTCTGGATAATGGCAATCAGGGCTAGTTTCCAGTCGTCGGGTATGATGCCCGATTCGATGGAGGATTTGATGATGAGGACAATCCAGTCTTCTGCGACTGACCAGGCCTCCCGAAGGGCCTGGTAGCCGACTCCAGATCGGCCCGGGGCTTTGTTCGGTGAGGGGCCGAAGATAGCCGCTTTTACTTCTGCACGGGTGACAGGGATGAACTCCCTCTTGGGGCGGATGAATTCATCAGTGATAGGAGGTTCTGCCAAGTCGTTCCCTTGTGGGGGGAAGAAGGCTTCTCGGAACATTTCTGCTTTCTCAGCGGGGGAGGTGGCAGTTCTCCCATCCTTCTTCAGGGGGGGGGAGGGGTAGGACCTGACTCCGAGGCCCCATCCCTTCAGGTTGTGAACCTTGTCTGGGGGGGTGTCCCTGATGAGCTGCTCGAGGTACCGCTTGCGGGCGGCTTCGAAGTGGCCGTGGAACCGACTGCGAGCCCTAGCGAGGTTTTGGGCGGCTTGTGGTTTAGAGGCTGAGAGGCGGGGGATACGTCGGTATTCCCTAGCTAGCCTATTTTTGTCGTCCCGGAGCAGAGAGAGCTCCTCGTCCCACCAGGGTAGTGGGTTTTTGCGAGTGGAGGCGGGCCCTTCAGCGGATGCCAGGGCCCCCTCCAGACACGTGGTGAAGATGAGGGAGGTTGCTTTTGGGTCGAGCGCCCCAAGTTGGTGTTTGTAGTGTTTGAGGGACGATTGCAGCTCGGTCCTGAACTTCGTCCAGTCGGTGCGCCCTTTCCTGGGGCGAGCCGACGGCTTTCTAGAATTGCTGCACTTGAAACGGGGGTGTAGGGTGACCGTCGTTCCTAGGTGATCGGCTGTCTGTTCGAGTTGGTTGTGGGACCATTCGGCAGTCCAGTTGTACAGGAGACCGCTGTTAACCATGGATAGGTCAAGCACCGAGTCTTTCTGCCCTGGGCGGGCGATGTGGGTGGGGATGGAAGGGTCGTTGAGGAGGTGGAGTCCCTCGTCGTCGGCCCAGTCACTGATCCTGTTGCCAGGGACATGTGACTTAGTGTAATTGACGTCCCAGGAGGAGTGCCTGGCATTCATGTCCCCTGTGATGAGAGTGTCCGCGATGGGGACATCCCAGTTCGTGAGCTTCGAGAGGACGGAATCGGGGGAAGTGGCTTCAGTCGGGGGGCGGTAGACCCCTACGACGGCCAATCGTCGGCCGTGGGCCGAAAAATGAGCGTGGATAATCCCTGGAGAGTTGAACGTGGGATGGATCGTGATCCCGTGGTCAGGGAGGAGCGATTTATTGATGAATATTGCGACCCTGGGGGTAGAGTCAGCAGGGAGGGGGTTCAAGGGCAGGGCGAGGTCCCAGCCGCAGACTTTGACAGTCCCTTTCTTGTTTCCGCCGATGTTGTGCCATGGAAGTTCTGAAACGACCATGAGGTGATGGGTGTCTGATGCCGAATCCAAGACGAGTTGTAAACCGGTGCGAGATGTCTGAACATTAACTGTGCCGATTCTAACGACCATTCAGTGGAGTAACCGTGGGAAGAAAGGTCGTACAGGTAGCTGGAAGGGGGGAGGGGGGGGCCCACTTGGTGGGGTCATCATTCGGGCCGATGACCGGAAGTTTGTTGTAAAGGCACCAGGCCCGGAATTTCTTCACGAGTTCGATGTCCTTGTACTGGGAGATATCCCGAACAGGGTGGCCGGGGGCCCCCTTGGGGATAGCCCGGATGAAGTCGGCGGTGGCCTTGGCTGGGGAGTCAGGGGCTGCCTTCTTTGGTGCTGGAGGGGTCGCCTTCTTTTTGGGGGGCTGGGCGGCCTTCTGGATAAGTCGTTCGACGCACGACTTTTCCCATGCTGGGTGGTTGCCACCGCAATTGGGGCAGGTTTTGGTCGCATGCTCGCATGCTTTCCCTTTCTCGACGCACCCCTGGAAGGAGCAAGCGTGGGAAAGGGTTTCGTGGAATTCAGCGCAGATCGCACAAATGGGATTAGAGACCCCACATCTCCACGTGGGGTGGCCGACTTTCCAACATCGGCGGCACTGGTTGGGGACGGTGGGGGCCGTCGTGAATTCTTTGAAAGTGAGTTGATCTCCCTCTATCCAGTGTGGGTTTCTGTGGAGGAGGCGGTCGGCGACCTCGTCGGTGGTGAGAGAGACGAGGAATAGTGGCCTCTTGTTCGGGTTGGGGGAACGAGAGGAGACGAGCCAGCGAGATTTTTCCCGGACGATGTCGTGAGGATCCAGGGCCAGGCCGGCGGTGAGGGAGAGGCAGACGTTTTCGACCTTAGGGAGGTCGGTTGACTTGGCAGGGATGCCGTGGATTACTAGGTCCCTTGTTGGCCCATGGGTGAGGCAGTGGAAGGAGCGCCCCCCGTGCAGGAGGGAAAGGGCGTTGGCACCCTGTTTAGCCAGGATGTCCCACATGTCGGGGGAGGTGGGAGTGAGGAGTGCGTTGCCGCGGGCAGTCCACGCAATGCCCTTGATGGTGCAAGGGGGGGTCTGGGCCTCAAGGTACTCGTTGAGGGTCTTGAGTGTGCCTGGTCCGGAGAGGGGGCAGTCGGCGTCGTTGTCACGTGGGAAGGCCGGGCTCGGGGAGAAGAGGACTTCGCCGAAGCGCTGTTCGTCGCGCTTCTTTTTGCGGTAGGCCGAGGGTTCCTTTGGGGATGGGTTAAATTTCCTTGGCTTGGCGGTGGACGCTGCTGCTGCAGCGTACGACTGGGATTGGGAGGGGAGGGCGGAGGGGGCTTTTCCCGTAGGGTCTCCGCTGGGGGCTGGGGCCCCCAAAGTGCTCTGGGGGGCCGGAGGCCCCCCCTTGCCTTTGGGGTTGTTGGTGGTAGTTTTCTTTGGGCCGGTTTTGGAGGACTGGCCAGTCTTGGGGATAGGGGCGGCGGGGGTCGGGGTGGACTTGCTAAGGGAGGCAAGCACCCGGGCCAGCGTGTTCTCAATGGCGGTGAGGCGGGCGGGGGTCGGGTCCTCTGGTCTCTTGCCAGCGGGGATGTCTCCGAAGATCCTGTCAAATCCACTCTCTCTGGGGGACTCGTTGTTCGGGGGCATGGGGTGGGTGGAGGTCCAGAGCTCGACGGCTTCGGTCTCGATGGCGGTAATGACTTCACCGAAATCTGGGTGATTGCGGAGAAGGGAGAGCAGGGAGGGGAGTCCGAGCGGTTCGGCAGTGATGAGAATGGCCCCTAGGAAGGACCTGATGAGGGCCTCCCTAAAGGGGGCACCTCTATCTTCGGCGGCGGCGCTGGCGAGGCTGGGCACACCCCGAATGGCTTTTTCGAAGTATGCGCGGTCTCGCTCAGAGACGGGGGGCAGGGGGGGAACGAGGGGGAGACGGATGGTCTCTTCCTGACTGTCGGGGACAGTCTCCTCGTCCGCTGGTGTGGGACGAGCGTAGGGGCTCGGGGACGGGGTGCGGTGTCCCAGGTGAGACGAGGAGCGGATGGGGCCAGAGGACCCACCGCGGTCCGGGTAACCTGGGCGAGGATTTTGCATAACGAAGTCGATGGCAAGCGCTTGTTAGGCGATGAGCTCGAGTATCACAAGTGCACTCCACTGTCTAGGACAGTGCCAGCAAGGCCTGGGGAGTGTGTATCACTGAGTGAACTGGAGGGGGAGGATGCAGGACTTTGGAGGAGCTCTGAGGCCTCCTTTTATACCTTTCCCAAAGCCTGTTTGTGTCTATGTACATTGTGAGCGGAAAACTACATATCTAGTATATACTACTTCATCTGTCTATAATTACTACTTATAGGACATGACTCATCGGTTCTGATCGGTGCCTATTGGTGCCTTAAGGTACCGAGCGGTGCCGAGCATTTCCTATCCAAAGCTAACCTAAGGTACATACTCATAAACCTCCTGCACACTTCTGGTGTTGAGTCGGAAGTGGTAATTAACCTTTAAAGCCTTTGCAAGGGTCTGCGCTCAATCTGTCTAATTAGCCAGTTCCGATCGGTTCCGTCCCTGGAGGCTATGCAGCTATATCCAGACGATCGGTACCGCAATATTAGAAGGCTGTGTGATCCGATTAGGAGCCAATATACCAAGGCTGTACAATCCTAAAGCGGAATCAATATTTGCAGATATTGCTCTGGACGCTTGCGCTTGTATTACATAATGTTTGGTTTACTAATTAAACAACTAATTACTGTAGTAAATACTTGAATACTTTTCCGATGAGATGATCTAAGTATTATCTAAGTATTTACTATATGTAATTCTAATATTCCCACTTAAAACAAACATTACTTCAGTCTTAAACCTATAAGCTCACAAAACTTCTTATGCTTCTCAAATGTTAGTCCCTTAGTAAATCCATCTGCTGCATTCTGGAGTGTGTTAACATATTCTAGTTTAACATCTTGCTGTTCAACATGCTCTCTTATAAAATGAGATCTTGTGCTTATGTGCTTAGTTCTTTTATGATAAACTGGATTGGTAGCTAACTGAATAGCTCCTTGTGAATCCATTTTAATCAGTATTGAACTCTTCTGAGACATAAGTCCTAATTCTGAAAAGAAATGCTTATACCATATAGCTTGTTTAGTTACTTCTGTAAGTGCTAAATATTCTGCTTCTACTGATGATAAAGCTACTGTAGATTGTTTTCTTGAATTCCATGATGTTACTGCTCCTCCCATTATATAACAATATCCTGAGATTGAATGTCTATCATCTCTGTCTTCTGCCCAATCAGAATCTGTGTATCCAATAATAGTATTTTCTTGACTTGGTGAATATTGGATATAGGCATTCTTAGTATGATTGACATATCT
>KL198040.1:21505-33352 GCA_000697705.1 Botryobasidium botryosum FD-172 SS1 | reverse complement strand
TCTTTCTAAGATTAGCTGTATATAATCACATTGATCAAACCTTATGATCCTTTCCTTTCTATTCCTAGTTATTCTCATTCCTAGAAATGTTTCTATTTCTCCTAGATCCTTCATGTCATAATACTTCATGAGTGATTTCTTAAGCTTGATGATTATGGATAAATTATTACCCATTAATGTTATGTCATCAACATATAATATGACAACTATATGAAGAGTTGTGTTCCCCTCCTGTTGATGATAAACATAAATTCCTGCATCTGAAATTAATCTCTTGAATCCTAATTTAAGCAGAGTAGTATGGATGGCCTTATTCCATTCTCTTGCTGCTTGTTTTAAGCCATAAATAGCTTTCTGTAGTTTGCAAACCATATTTTCTTTTCCTATAACCTTATAACCTTCTGGTTGTTCCATATATATTTCTTCCTCTAATATCCCACTGAGGAAGGCTGTGGTAACATCCATGCAGTGTATTTCCCAATCTTTTATAGCTGCATATGCTAATAAGGTTCTAAATGATTCATATCTTGATACAGGTGAGAATACTTCATCAAAATCTATTCCATGAATCTGTGTAAATCCTTTGGCTACTAATCTAGCTTTATATCTTCCATCACTTTTCACAGCATATACCCATCTACATTTAACTGGTTGTCTGTTTTCAGGTAATTTAACTAATGTCCAGGTTTTATTCTTTAACAATGCCTGATATTCTGTATCCATAGCTTTTTCCCACTTGTCCCTATCAGGTGACTTCTGGGCCTACTTGTAAGTAGATGGTATATTCTGAACTGTGTCTACTGCCATTGCCATTATTTGATGAGGTGAAAAAATGCTAATACTAAATATTCCTGGTCCTTCTATTATTCTTTTCTTCACTTCTTCTCTATAATCAGCAAATTTAGCATATAAAGTATCTTGATTAATCTTTCCTTCTTTAAGCTGTTGAACAAGATCTTTCCATACTTCATCTTCTTCTGCTAATCTTTCCTTTTCTAACCTAGCAATTCTTTCTTCAACTGATTCTTGTTGTACTACTGTGTCAGATGCTACTCTTCTAGATCTGGAAGAGCTTGCTCTAGATACAGATTGTTCAGTTTTTCTGGTATAACCTCCTCTTTTCCCTATAGAGGCATCTACTTGAGATATTGGTATATCTCCATATGTACTATCCTTAGTAAGATAAGGATTTTTACCAGCTGTTGTCCTTCTTGATCTTCTTTCAGATGTATCTGAGTGAAGAGACTTATGAGAGATTGTAGGTGATGGTTGAACTGAACCAGGTAATTGTAAAGGAGTCTTCTTCTGTGGAGGTGTCATTACCCTTTGTTGAATAGTGGGTGATCCAACAAATCTTGGTGATGCAGTACCCCTCCTTAAACTAGGTGTGGGAGGTGGAGATTCCTTTACTTCTTCTTCTCCTGAGGAAATTACAGGTGATTGTGATCTTCTAGTAGTTGTATCTACAGGCAATGGTTTCTTTTCACTACTAGGTGTCTTAGGTAATATGATGGGTTCTTCATCATCATCCTCATTGCCACTGAGTAAAACTATCTCCGTAATAAACAGATGAGAAAACACAGCCTATTCTGCCAATAAAACTGAGTGTGATGTCCGGCAAAAACCAGGTGAGGCCCTCCAATTTTTCCCTGGGAGACATATGGTATTTCCACCTTAAGTGGCCGGTTTTACCAAGAAATAAGTACAGATATCCCGGAAGAAACACCCAGCAAAACTCGGGTGATCCACCTAATAAAACAGTAGGATTCACCCATATAATTTGGGCAGATCCACTAGTAATTCTGGGTGATACGCCCTGGAATACCCGGATGTTTTCCTTGTAAATACTGTATGTTTCACCCAGATGGACCGGATGATATGCTTGGAATAAATGGGTGTATACCCCAGAAAAGGTGCTGTTTCGGAGGGATAAAATAACTGTTTTGAAAAATAAAAGAAGTTGTTTCAACCAGAAAAACCAACTGTCTCACTCAAAAATACCCAATGGAATGTGGTTTATTATCAATCAAACTGCATCAGCGAGTGGATTTAAAGACATTTATGTATGTATGACAGGCAATTTCATTTGAATTGGTAAGGGGAAACAACAAGGCCTTGGAAAAGTAGCAAATGGTGCATTATCCACCTTTGAGAATGTCTTCGGTTGTCAGCACTTTCTAATGGTGAAATTAGGTTAGACCGTCTACTGGAGATGAAAAGAAACCAGGGAAAAATTACTTTTGCTTGACGAGCGGCACGCTTTTCCTTATTCTCCTTCCGCTTTGCGGCCTCGGCCATTTTCTTCTCCTCAGCTTGCTCTCGCTGTTCTCGGATTTGTCGCGCGGATGCTGATTCACGAGCAGCACACTAGAGACATATTGTAGTGCTCAGTCCGTGTAGTATTACCAATTTACTTGCCTTGACATCAGCGCCAATTCGGAAAGGGACCGACGGTTGATTTTTCCCGGGACCTCTTTTTTTCAGCTGTGGAACCTTGGAATGTGGGTTAATAGAGTTGGCATCGGCTTTAGTTGCGCTATCATCTACTGGAAGCGGAAGAGGGAGCTAAAGGGATGGATACTGTTAATGCGACACAAATGAGATGCTACAGAGAGAGTGCTTGCTGAATGAGATCTGGCGCAAGACGGGGTGGTGTGATTTGGAGACTTCAGATGGCTTTGTTCTAGCACGGGCTAAACAGAAGGTGAGCTATTGTCGGGGACATGAGTCAAGCTCTTCGGGTGCAAGCTCACTGGGGACGGCCGGGATGGAGGTGGGGCTGGTTTCTTCTTTGGCGAATTATCTGCAGAAACATAAAAACACACTGTCAAAAGTAAGATGGCGCCCACAAATACCTTTTACAAGCTGTCCCTTCGACACAAGTTCATTTGCGGAGGGAAGGTCAGTATCGCTCTCGTCATCACTGTCCTTGATAATAGCACGCCGAGCACGTTTCCGTGGAGGCTTTTTAGTGGCGGCCTCTTGCTCGCCATCATCCTCACTATCAGCTGTATGGTGGGCACTGTCCTGGGCGCGGAAATGGCGAACAGTTGTTTCATTAAAATATGTGCAACCTGGCACATATTTGTTGGCCGCTAGCCTCGGCGTTGAAAGCTCAGGCTTATTCTAGAGTAAAAATGGTCAATAGCGTCATGCTTGGCCAGTGCGTGGGCTAAACATACTGATACTAGTAACTGGACGAAAGTAATGAAAGAGCCGAAGTGTGCGCTGCGCAAGATCCTGTCATCCTTGGTATCTCGTAGTGCTACATTTGTCGTGCGCTTTGGGTCAAACGGACTGGCGAGGCAAGATAGATCGCGTGAATTGGATAAGCAGAATGGGTAGAATTCGGATGGAAGGGGACTATGCCAGGAGCCTCGACGGATAATCGCGGATTGAATAAGCAGGATGGCCCAGTCGCAGAGCACATTGAGGTAGCCAACGGCATCATTGTCGCTAAAGTCTTCATTCCCGGAGATCTCTCGAAAATACCAAAGGGTGGTGCTTGACACGAATTCCAGCTGAAAAGCTGTCCCGCGGTCACCCGAGATCAAAGCACGCGGGTGGAATCCATCTTGCCAGTGATAGTGAAGCTGGACGAGTGCCTCTGTTGCCTTGACGGCGCCGTTTGAGAGCCATTTGCCTCCGAGTGCCTCCTTGAATTCAACCTCTTCATCGCGTGCGTCCACATGGCCCTAGAGCGAGAATCCAGCTTCTCTGTGAGTTGAATGGATTGATTAAATGATAGAAGCTCACATCGTATGCAATTATATCATCCCGTTGCGAGATCGTGACCCAGGCCCATTTCAAGAGGTGCTGAAAATATGGAAAGCGAGCGAGTCGCTTTCCAAACCGGCCTTCGGCTAGATGATATTGAAGTAGTGAGCGCTAGCATAAGCGTGCGGAACATAGTATATTACCTTTCTGCCATGCGGCAGCGCGATTAGAAAAATTTCGGATAGGGAAGTGCTCTTCATTATCTACATCTGCGAATGGATCGAATGGGTAGCTGCCACCGTCATCCTCAACCGGTGTGGGACTGTTGTTATCCTGTGCCATTAGTTCGGCCTCTTCAGCCTCGAGGACGCCGTTGTCAAAATCATTGGCGAGCCGAGTAGGGCGTGCATCGTTATCGGAGGCGTCCGAGGCGGTAGCGGGCTGGGGGGTGTGTATGTGAGCTGAGGTCCGCTTGGGCGAAGAGCCAGATCTGCGGCGCTTTTTCTAACACATACATGTCAGTATATAGTAGTTGCTTTTTTAAAAATAAAAAATAAAAAGCGAAGAGAAACTTGCCTGGGGAGACTGCGTAGAACTCTTTGCTGCGCGCTTATCTGATTCGCTGGCATTCTGCATACTCTCTCGCACACACCACCTGACAAACCACTCGGGTAACTCCAAGGGGACCTCGCGATTCTCATGCACCATTCCAGCGAGCCGTTCATTAACCTGAAAGCAATGCTTTAGCAAGATCTTATGCGGGGCCGTTATTTTACTCACGGCCTTTCGAATCACGGCGAGCTCTTTCCACTCCGTGTCCCCCCACCGTTTATCGCGAGTGTAGTACTTGATTTGGTCGCGGTGGATTTTCTGTGAGAGCCAGACATTAGCATAATGGTAAAAGTGCGAAGAGGGAGCACACACTCTGATCCTGTTCCAACCAGCATAGCGCGAAGCGCTTGTCTTCTCGTACTCTGCCCTCACGCTCCGAGCCAGTATCTTCCCATTTACGGTAGGCGGTCGTGTCATTTGACCCGCCTTGGCAGGACGCGAGGGAGACGACACGTTGTTGTTGTTGTTGTTGTTGCCGCCGCTGCCGCCGTTGTTGTTGTTGTTGTTGTTGTTGTTGTTGTTGTTGTTGTTGTTGTTGTTGTTGTCGTCATCTTTGACTGCCAACCGTCCGTTTTGTCGCCAAACCATTGCGAATTTAGTAGCCTTGTGATTTGAACGCCCCGGTGGCTTTGAGGAAGACTGAGTGCGACTTTCTGAAGAGAGAAATAACGTGAGAAGCCACAATAAAAGTACCATAAGTACTCTTGAATACACTTACGAAGCGACGCCTCAATCTCGGCAAGCTCCTTCAACTTCTGAGCTTTCCGAGCCTCCAGGATCTTGTGCTCCTGGGAGCGCATAAGGTGAGAAAAAGGCGGGGCTTTCCAAGGGCGCGTGCGTGATGGTGGGCCGGTGGCAAAACGAGTTTTCAGCACTCGGGCTACTTGTCAGAGTCGTGCAAGTCCGAAAGGGTCCGGACAGGGTCCGAGCAGGAACGGAGGACCCTCAGGGTCCGGACACGCGGAGAGGGACGTCTGACTTCCGGAGCCGACAGGGATGGGGGCAAAGACTTAGGAGTCGCTGCTGGGCGAAGACAGATGGGGGGAAAGACGAGATACTAACTCTGCTGCACCCCTAAGGGGGCAGCTGGTATATATACATGAAGGGTGGAAATAGGAGTGTGAAAACTAGTGAATGGAGGTGTCAGGAATGTATGGACATAAGGGAAAGAAGCAAAGGAACAATGGGAAGGGGTTTGGGCAGAAGCCCGCATGCAGGGAGTACTAGTCCAAGACCAGTTGGAGAAATAGGACAAACTCCGGACACTCCGGAGGGTGAGGAGGGGCATGGAGTGGTGTGGAGGACCTCGGAGTGATGGTGGCTGCGCCTAGTCCGGAGTCCGGAATTGGGGAGGAGCAGAGCGGAGGTCCGGACTTGGTGTGCGGCATGTCAAGGTCGTGACACTACTTTGTGGAGAGAATTTGTGTTTATTTGTAAGTGAAAGTGGAGCAGGTAATTCAGTGACAAATCAACGCCAGAAAATCAAAAGGACTAGATGAAGATGGCGCGAGCGGTGGGCAGAGACATAATAAACGATCATGGGGAGCGCAAGAATGGTGAAGAGCTCGAGAAGTGTAAAGGACGCAAAATTGTGACGGGTACTGATGATGGAGGGTGCAAGAGTCACGAGGGGGGCGAGAGCGTAGCAAAGGGCGCGAGGAACCGTGGAGAAAGCCAGCCTAGCGGATGGCGCAGGAATGAGAGCGGTGGGGTGTGATATAAGTTGTTCGCCCGTTTGCATAGCGGATATTTTTTTAAACATACATGCAGGCTAGAGAGATGGGGAGGTCAGTAAGTAATGTGAGGCGAGAAAATAGGTAGCGAGACGGTCGTGACCATACCAGTCCATTTATCTTTGCAACCGCCCCGAGCACGTGGTGAGTGGGAAAGAGAATTGCAGAGGCAAACCGCTGCTGGATGCGGGGGGGGAAAATCTGGCAAGCCTGGTGCCGTCGCGTTAACGTGGTCTTCGTTATCGCCCAACGCAAAACCATGCGCGGGGGTTGCAAAAGGCCTAGTCGAGCTGAAAGCTGTGAATGCAGAGAGGGGTAAGAGAGACGGCTGTTGATGAACAAAAGAATTGGGACAAGGACGAACGAGGCATCGCGGGGGCCAACGGTAATTCGTGAGCCTAAACGAGAGGGGCGCGTGTTGACGGAGATGGCATATGGGATCGGGTAGGCGGATTGAGCGCGGCCGTAGGGCGATGGAGGGGCAGTAATGTTGATTGGACTCGAGATGGTGGCGGTAATGGAGGGTTGATGATGGCGGTGCATTGATGGGCGCTGAGCGCTGAGTGCTGAGCGCTCGTCGAATCAACTTGGCCAGCGTTGAGTCTCAATCAAACAAATCTATTGCGACCATCATCCGGCGATCTGGCCTTCAAGCTTCAAGTTCGCTCAGATAACATAACATCGGCTTAGCGATTGTCAAGCCCGAGCGTTGAGTATTCAGCTAACATATAACCACTGATAGTGAGCTAATCCAATCTTCTATCTCTCCTCTCCGTTTTTCAAGTTCATCATTTGCGTGTACACTCTAAAATCAAGCATATCATCCCTTTGCAAATCGGATTTCGACTTGGCAAGCACTTTATTGCAATTTTGCCTTGTCCCACCTAACTTATGGGAACTTTTTGTTAGAGCTCCTATGGCCAAAGCTCGTAAATGCTCATGTGGGCATTGCCCTATCTGTTTTACTCGCCGAAAGCATGAGAGATATCTCCAGCGGAGCACTCGGGGTGTGTTGAGACAGTCTCCACACCCTGAAACACCATCCTCTGGTGGTGAGCAGCCTGCTGCTCCTCTGCTTTCTGGTGAACTGCCTGAGTCGCATGCCCTGTTGCTCGCCTCTGGGCAGCAAAGGAGCTCCTCAGTGCTTTATGAACAGTTTGGTTCTTCCCAGTTGCCTGGGGACCACTCTTCATCATCGCATCCACATGCGAGTACTCCTGTGTACTATCCAGGACGTTTACCTTCAGTGCAGCTCTCCGAGCAGCATCCAGGCTCCTATGCATCTTGGAGCCAGCCATCATCACCACTTCAGTCAATTCCCCGCTCTTCATCACTTCCACCATCATCTCCACCTGAGCTGCCCTATGCCAAAAGCCTCCAGCCTGCTACCTCCCCTGCACCTGAGGGGCTGATACCATTATCAGATGCTGTCCCATCTTCCTCTGATTCTGGGCATCATGGGTCCTCTTTGGATCTTGAGCGCTCTGATCAACCAGATGCAGATATGGTGCCAATTCGCCACTTTCCAGTCATCTTGGAAGATGTTGATGATAATGGCAGTGATGCAGGTGATGATGATGATGATGATGCAGTAGAAATTGAGGCAAGAGTGTCTGTTGCCCCTCTTTCTTTGGAGGAGGAGCTTCTTGCCCAAGAAGATCTCAGTGATGAAGAGATGAGAGAGATTGATAGACTTGTTCAGGCTGAGATTGAGCAGGGTATGCCTATAATTTGTATTACAATCAGCATAATATGGTGCTCACATCACCCTTTTTTACAGGTGCTTGTGAATTGGATGAGGGGGACATCAATTCACTCAAGGCATTTTTCCTGACTATGGATGAAGGAGGTGCATCCACCCTGGCCATGTATAACCACATTCAGTCTGCATGGCCTGAGCTCTCTATTGGGAGCTTCTACAAAACACGCCAGCGTGTTCGCCAGCTTGCTGGCCTTGCTGTGCAGAGCTATCCAATGTGTGTTGACAGCTGTCGTGCCTTTGTAAAAGAGGATGCAATTGAGCGGGCTCGCCTGCATGAATGCCCCCACTGTCATAAGGATGTCTTTGATACCAAGGGCAATCCTTTTCGCACATTTGACTACCTCCCACTTCTGCCTCGCATCAAGGCAATGTATGGGAATGCTAGGATTGCCAAAGTCCTGCAAACCTATCGTTCCAATTACTTTGCAAACAAGGTTGATGATGATTCAGAGGATGTGTTTGATGGTCAGTGGTATGCAGAGCTACTACAAAGTCCAGCATGCTACAAGGGTACCCCTTTGGGCCACAACCATTTCTCTCGCCCCACAGACCTTGCATTTGGGCTTTGGGCTGATGGCTTCCAGCTCTTCAAGAAGGGTGGGCATGATTGTTGGGTCCTGCTTGCAATCAACTTCAGTCTGCCTCCTTCAGAGCGTATGCTGAAGAAGAACCTCATTCTCCTTGGCCTTATCTCTGGCCCCAAACCTCCTGTCTTCATGAATTCCTACATGGAGCCCATGGATGAGGAGGCTGCAGAACTCATGCAAGGTGTTGATGGCATCTGGGATGCACACTCAGAGCATCATATCACAGCTGGGGGCTACTTCATTATTGTTGGTGGTGACCAGCCAGCTATTGCAAAGCTGACAAACATGAAAGGCCATAATGCAATTGCACCATGCCGGACATGTCGCATTTATGGGTGCCTATGCCCCAGTGAGTCTGCATCTACATACTATTATCCTCTCCATGCTCCTGAGGAGTGGGATGGTAGGTCTGAGCTTAGGGCTGCACGTGGAGCTCACTATGATGCAGAACATCTGCCATATCGCACACATGCTTCTCATATGGAGCAGGTGGATAGCATCCTTGCATCCCAAAACCCAGAGTTAGGCCAGGTTGGCTGGGGTATCAATGGATTTTCCATCCTTAGCAACCTCTCCTCCATCAACTTCCCCATGTCATTTCCTTTTGGCATGTTGCACCTTGTCTTCCTGAACACAGTGCCCAATCTAGTGCGCCATGCAATTGGGACATTTGAGAGGGTACCCAATGAAGGCCAGCCCTATGCCATCTCTCCCAAAACCTGGCAAAGGCTTGGTGCTCAGCTGGCAGCATCAAATGCCACTATGCCTGCTGGATTTGGGAAGCATTTCAGGAACATCTCCAAGGAGTTTGGCTTGATGGTTGCTGAGGACTGGTCAAATTTTGTGGTGTATGCTGCAAGGCCATTGTTTGCCACTGCTTATACCAAAGCAGAAAACAGGCCACATTTGGAACTCTGGGATCTCTTGGCAGAAATAGTGGAGGACTGCCTTAAGTTCTCCATCAGCCAGGCTGTGGTTGCATCCATTGGCACTCGTATCAGGAAGTTTGTTACTGAGTATGAAAGGTCTGTGTCTAGGCTATCTTATCAGAAAGTTTACATTTCACTTACTTGTATGGTAGGCTCTATTATCAGTATGACACTGATCGGTTGCCTGCATGCAAATCAACAATACATGGCCTCCTTCATATTCCTGACTACATTGCATGGCTGGGGCCCCTATGGGCATACTGGGAGTATGCACTGGAGCGCTTTTGTGGGCGTACAAGGAAGCTTGTCTTGTCACGTGTGAACCCTTATGCTGGGCTTGCAAACCGAGCACTGATTGGAGAAGAAATCTCAATGATAAATATGAGGTATGTAGCATTTCTTGTTGCCATAGAATCAAATAATAATATCACTTTCTTAGACTCCAGACAGACCTTCTGCCAGATGCACCACCCAGATATGCCTTTCCTTCCACATCTTTTCATCTGCTGCCTCCAGCCAAGGACTGGGACACACGTGGCTCTCGTGGCAAGAGAGACAACAGAGATGATGATGATGATCGAAGTGATGAGGAAGATCTGCAGGAATATGCACTCTTTGTCAAGGCAAGGCCTTTACTGGAGCCTGAGATTGTGGAGCTCCTTGCAGCCAGGATGGCCATGGATTTTGGTCGCAATGCCTCAGTTGCTGACCTGACTTATAATATCCAGCACCTGATTGAAGGTACAGATGCCCTCCAGTGCTGGGGTAGGCTTGCTTGTGGTGAGCGTGGGGATCACATTCGAGCAAAAAGCACAGAAAGTGAGTTCTTTCACCAAAGAGGGCGTGATGCATCCAATGTGAAGGTGTGTGCTGCTTTTACTATAGCTTTTTTATACTACCATTTACTCATAAAGCTTGCACCAAGTTTTGGAAACCCACTGCTCGCCCCTCCTCAGGCACTGAACAAACTTGGAAGATGAAATTTGGCCAGGTTGTGCACTTTTACAGTTTTGAGCGGAGAAGAATTCCTCCAGGCTTCTTTGATGCAAAGGGATCAACAGCCAGGGTTGGAATGGAGGATTTTTTTCAACGGCAGCGTTCTCTGGCATTTGCAGTCATAAGAGAATTCAGAACATCCAAGCATCACATACTGAAACGCCTGCATTATATTTCTGAAGGTCACAACAAGCAGGATGAATATTGTGTGGAGTGGGTCTGGAACATTGATGGGTTGATAGGACTAATCAAGCTGGGAGGAAGGGCATTCATAGTTGATAGGAAGGATGGGCAGGCCAGGGCTGATGAAGAGGAGGCTGGGGTAAAGGCATCCAGACTCATGGATTCAAATGTATCATAATTAAACACAGATGTGCAAGGGATTGATCATTTTGGCAGGTGCATTTTAAATTCAGCCTAGTATGCATGGTAAAGAAGGAAAAACAGACCTCACTTGGAAAAAATGGATGACTTCTGGAAAAAACAGATGCCACATGGAAAAAATGGATGCCCTATGGAAAAAACGGGTATCACATGGAAAAAACGGACCATAAATGGATGAGGTTTTACCCATCCGTTTTTTTTCCGTTTATTCCGGGAGACACCCGATTTTCCTGGGTGGTGTCCGTTTTTTCCGGGGCCTAATTTTACTCAGTGATCATCTTCATCTGAGTCTTCTGATGATGATTTATTTGAATCTGATTTATCAGGCTCTATTTCTTCTTGATCAAATTCTTCCTTAATTGGTTGTTCCTCCTCTTGTTCTTCTGGAGGTTCTTCTTCTTGTTGGTCTTCTAAACCCTCCTTTTCTTCTTGATCAGGACCTATAAATGTCTTATCCTGTTCCTGATCAGAATCATCCTTTGTTGTTGGAGGCACATTAACTGTAGTAGTAGGTAATGGTATGGGAATAACCTTGGGTGCTTTTGTAATCTGACTAGCTAGTTCATCATCTAAATCCCATTCTAAGATTACTTCATTACTCTTACTTATATGATTGGGTTCTACAGGTTTGGGTATAGTTTCTGATTTGGAAGGGCAAATCAGTTCATCAAATGTAACATCTCTAGCTGTAACTATAGTTCTAGAGGATCTATCCCAAAATAACCAACCTTTGGTACCAGATACATATCCAATGAAAGTCATTGGTTTAGAATGTGCTTGAAATTTAACTCTCTTTTCTTTAGGAGTTAATACATATGCTTGACACCCAAAAATTCTAAAATAGGAGACATCTGGTTTGTGTCCTCCTGTCCAAAGCTCATGTGGAGTTTTCCACTTTAATCTTACCATAGGAGTTCTATTATAAATATGACATGCAGTTGCCATAGCACATTCCCAAAAACCTGGTGATAAACCTGAATTAGATAACATGGCTCTGGAATGTTCTTGAATAGTTCTATTCCATCTTTCTGCTCTACCCATCCTGTTGATGAGAATAGGGAACAGTAGTATCCCTCTTAATGCCATGTTCATTCAAATAAGCATTATATGACTTTATTTAACAAATT
>KL198040.1:0-14942 GCA_000697705.1 Botryobasidium botryosum FD-172 SS1 | reverse complement strand
TTTTTTTTTNTTTTTTTTTTTTTTTTTTTAAGGGGGAACGTAATACTATTGTCGGCAAGAAACTACCTAAGTAAACATTCTAGATAACTAATGATCAAGGCCCCGTTATGTGAAGAAAAGAGAAAAAGACGAAGTGACGAGAGAATCTTTCTAAGTAAAACTGCCAAACATAGGCCTAACTAACTACGAAGAAGCTAGCTACAAAGTCCACGGGGGTCCAGACGCTCTGGGAGGCGACGACTATCCCCTTTGTGATGACGGCGTTGGGAGCGGTCAGGGAGAGGGATGCCTCAGATGAAATGTGGGGGTACATATACAACGGGGCGGCGGTCGGGCTGGCGGGAGCCTAGCTCCGGAACGTACTGAACTTCGTGCGACGCAAGGTAGCGACGCAAGTAATGCTCCGGGCCGAGAATGGCGTTGGAGTTGGAGTAAGCCTGGCGCAGGCGGCGGTAGTCGAGGTACGCCATGGAGACCGGGTAATAGGGGGTCGAGGGGGGGAGGGTGCGCTCAAGCTCGAAGGCGAGGACAGACGGCAGGATCTCTTCGTGATGGAGGGCGTAGAGAGCGAGTGCGTCGCGGAGAGACTGGTATTCGGGCGTCGTAGGGACACGGCGCCAGTTAAACCCATGGGGGAGCCACACCAGGGGTCCCGAGACAGCGGTCAGCGTACCACCTCCATGTGAAGAGGCGGGAGCGGAACAGGCCCGGGAAGTAGTGGTCGAAATCTTGGACAAAGGTACGATTGCCGAGGGGGGGCACGTACCCTGGCGCCCAGATGTGCCGGAGGGGGCAGTCGAAGACGATGTGAGCGGACGACCCGCGAGGGTGTCCGCATTCGCAAGCGGGGCTGAACCAATCCTGATCGGCGAAGATGGCGGAGCCCAGGTAGGCGGGGGCGACGCAGTGTCCGGAGAAGACGCGTGCTGCGTAGCTGAACTCCCTTGCGGGAAGACGGAGTGGGATAGGGAGATGAAGTCGGCGGGGGCGCATAGCGGTCCAGCCGACTCGTAGTGTCGCACCGAAGTGATCGGCGTTGTGATTCTCGGGGAGGTCGTTGGCGAAAAAGGAGGTGGCGAGGAGCATTCTTCCTTTGGCATCGGTATGGCGCCACGCGAGGGTGGGGGCCAGAACTGGAGCAGAGACGGCGGGGACGGGGACCGCTTGGGGAGCAAGTCGGGACTTGCGGAACGCTTGTAATGGCCGAAGGCGACGAAGGGGACGTCGGCCGGCGGTGACGTGGATGACCTTGAGGGTGGCGCGTTGGACCGTGTACGCATAAGCCCGTGGAGGAGAAGGGAGAATGCGGCGACTAGGATGGCGAACCAGACAGGAAGCCAGGAGGCGGTTTGTGCAGAAGACTCCATAGGTGGTGAAGCGATGGAGAGTAAAGCGGGGGGATGATAGAAAGTTGAGAGCGGCACCCGCAGCTATAACGCCTTGGGAAGCCTTCTGTCCGTGGATCGTTATTTGGGCAAGAACGTCAATGGAGAAGGTTTGTCTGACAAAGATTCCTATGAGGAGGAGCCCTTTGTCTTCGTCCATGTCGGGGGACGGGCAGAGTTCGAAGGACAGGGGTGCGATATCTTTTTCGTGGCACCCCGCAATGAACGTGTGAAACGCTTGGTAGGGGTGCTCGGAGTCGAATTCGACCAGGGTGAGGGAGGACTCATTCATGGTCGGGGGTTCCCATGGGGGGACCCTTGAGTGGAGGAACTCGGCGTACCCGGGGTTTTCCGCCGGGAGTTCGAGCAGGGCGGCTGCGACTTCCTGAATCACAGGGGGCCCTCGGAGTGGACGTTCCAATGCCTCGGGGAGGAGGGAGCGGAGGGGGTGCATGTAGTGCATATTCGTTTTCTGAGTCACGTATTTGTGGGAGAGGTAGTTGAGCCAGTCCTCTATCCGGGGGATACCGGTGAACATGTGGAGGAAGGCGAGGCGGGTGGTTTTGTAGCACCCGATGATAAGCCGAAGGAACTTATTCTGGAGGATATTGAGCCGGTCTGAGATGCTCTTCTGCCCTTCCCACCAGGCCTGGGAGCCGTATGTGAAGATGGGGCGTACTGTTGATTCGTAAAGGCGGATGGCGGACTCCGCTTTTAGGCCGTTTCTCATTGTCAGCAGGGTGACGTTGTGAAGGGCGTTGGAAGCCTTCCTGCAGACCCTTTTGAAGTGGGACTTCATGGCGGGATCGTAAGAGAAGGTGACCCCAAGCCAAGTGAGGTTGGTAACTAGGGTGATTCCTGACTCCGCAGACGGAGCGGGGGGGGCGAGGCGGGGGGGGGCGCATCAGGTGGCACATTTCCGACTTTGTAGGATCAAGGGCAAGACCGTATTCGGAGGCGATGTCAGAGATCGCGGCGATGATGTCCTCTGCTGCAGACACGTTTGGGTGGCACGTGTGGATGGAGGAGAGGATAACCAAGCCGTCGTCGATGTAGAGGATGAAGTCTTGCATCTTGGACGCTCGGTTGTAGAGGTTGGGGTACGCTTCTTTGAGTCGGGATTCGAAGGCCATGGTGTACAAGACCGCTAGGACCGGACTGAGGGGGGAACCCTGGGGGAGTCCGGAGGTGGGGCCGGGCTGGGAGATGTGCCCGTCCACCTTGATGCTGCCCTTCCTGTCGGACAGGAAGTTCTGGATCCAGCCGACAGTAGTGTCGTCAAAGCCCAGAGAGGTGAGAACGTGTATGAGACCGTTTTTGGGGACGGAATCAAAGAATCCTTTGAAGTCGAACTTGAGGAGCGTGCAGTAGCGCTGCTTGGCCCTTTCGCGCGCGATGATGTACCGGGCGCGAGCCAGGGCGTCTGTTGTGGAGCGGCCTTGGTGCCCGCCATATTGGGCGAGGACCAAGCCGAGCTCTTCCGCCTCATGGGCGAGTCGGTTCGCTATGACCCTTTCGGCTGCCTTGGATAAGCATTCGAGGAGGGCGATGGGGCGGTAGGCCCTAGGTGTGGAGTAGTCTGGTTTGCCAGGTTTCTGGATGATGGCAATTAGGGCTAGCTTCCAATCTTCGGGGATGATGCCCGATTCTATGGAGGATTTGATGATAAGAACGATCCAGTCTTCTGCGACAGTCCAGGCCTCCCGGAGGGCCTGGTAGCCGACGCCGGAGCGTCCTGGGGCTTTGTTCGGCGAGGGGCCGAAGATGGCCGATTTGATTTCTGCGCGAGTGACAGGGATGAATTCTCGTTTAGGGCGGATAAATTCATCGGTGATGGGAGGTTCTGCGAGGTCGTTTCCTTGTGGGGGGAAAAAGGCTTCTCGGAACATTTCTGCTTTTTCCGCAGGGGAGGTGGCGGTTCTCCCATCTTTCTTAAGGGGGGGAGAGGGGTAGGACCTGACTCCCAGGCCCCATCCTTTTAGGTTGTGGACTTTATCAGGGGGAGTATCCCTGATGAGTTGTTCGAGGTAGCGTTTGCGGGCGGCCTCGAAGTGGCCGTGGAACCGGCTGCGGGCCCTAGAGAGGTCTTGGGCGGCTTGAGGTTTGAGGGCGGAGAGGCGAGGGATGCGGCGATATTCCCTGGCCCGCCTATTTTTGTCGTCGCGGAGGAGAGAGAGTTCCTCGTCCCACCATGGGAGTGGGTTTTTCCGAGTGGAGACAGGGCCTTCGGCGGAAGCCAGGGCCCCTTCCAGACATGTGGTGAAGATGAGTGAGGACGCCTTCGGGTCAAGGGCCCCTAGTTGATGTTTGTAGTGTTTCAGGGAGGACTGGAGTTCGGATCTGAACTTCGACCAATCGGTGCGCCCTTTCCTTGTGCGGGCCGACGGTTTTCTTGAGTTGCTACACTTGAAGCGAGGGTGTAGGGTCACCGTCGTTCCTAAGTGGTCTGCTGTTTGCTCGAGTTGGTTGTGGGACCACTCGGCTGTCCAGTTGTAGAGTAGCCCGCTATTGACCATGGAGAGGTCAAGTACCGAGTCCTTTTGCCCGGGGCGGGCTATGTGGGTGGGGATGGAGGGGTCGTTGAGGAGGTGGAGACCTTCGTCGTCGGCCCAGTCGCTGATCCTGTTCCCAGGCACATGCGATTTGGTGTAATTGACGTCCCAGGAGGAGTGCCTGGCGTTCATGTCCCCTGTGATTAGGGTGTCCGCGATGGGGACGTCCCAATTGGTGAGTTTTGAGAGGACGGAGTCGGGGGAGGTGGCTTCTGTAGGGGGTCTGTAGACCCCGACGATCGCCAGTCGTCGGCCGTGGGCCGAGAAATGTGCATGGATGATCCCAGGGGAGTGAAACGTGGGATGTATCGTAATCCCGTGGTCGGGGAGAAGCGATTTATTGACGAATATAGCGACTCTGGGGGTGGAGTCAGCTGGTAGGGGGTTCAAGGGCAGGGCGAGGTCCCAGCCGCGGACTTTGACAGTCCCTTTCTTGTTGCCGCCGATGTTATGCCATGGGAGTTCTGAAACGACCATGAGGTGGTGGGTGTCCGATGCCGAATCCAAGACGAGTTGTAAACCGGTACGAGATGTCTGGACATTTACTGTCCCGATTCTAACGACCATTCACTGGGGAAACCGTGGGGAGAAAGGCCGTGCAGGAGGCAGGGAGGGGGGCGGGGGGGGCCCACTTCTTAGGGTCATCGTTAGGGCCGATGACCGGAAGTTTGTTGTACAGGCACCAGGCCCGGAATTTCTTCACGAGCTCAATGTCCTTGTACTGGGAAATATCTCGGACAGGGTGACCCGGGGCTCCTTGGGGGATGGCCCGGATGAAATCGGCAGTGGCCTTGGCGGGGGAGTCAGGCGCTGCCTTCTTTGGTGCTGGGGGGGTCGCCTTCTTTTTGGGGGGTTGGGCGGCCTTCTGGATGAGTCGTTCGACGCACGACTTTTCCCAGGCAGGGTGGTTGCCACCGCAGTTGGGGCAGGTTTTAGTTGCATGTTCACACGCTTTCCCTTTCTCGACGCAGCCTTGGGATGAGCAGGCGTGGGTGAGGGTTTCGTGGAACTCGGCGCAGATCGCACAAATGGGGTTGGAGACCCCACATCTCCACGTGGGGTGGCCGACTTTCCAGCATCGGCGGCATTGGTTGGGGACGGTCGGAGCCGTCGTGAATTCCTTGAAAGTGAGTCGATCTCCTTCTATCCAGTGGGGGTTCCTGTGGAGAAGGCGGTCGGCGACCTCGTCCGTGGTGAGGGAGACGAGGAAGAGGGGTCTCTTATTGGGGTTGGGGGACCTGGAGGATACGAGCCAGCGAGATTTTTCTCGGACTATGTCATGTGGGTCCAAGGCCAGGCCGGCGGCGAGTGAAAGACAGACGTTCTCGACCTTGGGGAGGTCGGTGGATTTGGCGGGGATGCCATGGACTACGAGATCCCTAGTTGGCCCGTGGGTGAGGCAGTGGAAGGACCTTCCTCCATGGAGGAGGGAGAGGGCAGTGGCGCCTTGTTTGGCCAGGATATCCCACATGTCGGGGGAGGTGGGGGTGAGAAGCGCGTTCCCGCGGGCGGTCCACGCAATGCCCTTGATGGAGCAAGGGGGGGTTTGGGTGCCGAGAAACTCATTCAGGGTCTTTAGGGCGCCTGGGCCGGATAGGGGGCAGTCGGCGTCGTTGTCCTTGGGGAAGGCCGGGCTCGGGGAGAACAGGACTTCGCCGAAGCGCTGTTCGTCGCGCTTCTTCTTTCGGTAAGCCGAGGGTTCTTTGGGGGAAGGATTGAACTTCCTTGGCTTGGCTGTGGACGCCGCGGCTACGGCGTATGTTTGCGATTGGGGGGGGAGGGCAGGAGGGGGCTTGTCGGCAGTGGTCCCGCTTGGGGCTGGGGCCCCGGAAGTGCTCTGGGGGGCCGGAGGCTCCCCCTTGCCTTTGGGGGTGTTGGAGGAGGGTTTCTTGGGGCCGGTCTTGGACGACTGGCCGGTCTTTGGGATGGGGGCGGCGGGGGTGGGGGTGTTCTTGCTAAGGGAGGCAAGGACCTGGGCCAGCGTATTCTCAATGGCGGTGAGGCGGGCGGGGGTGGGGTCTTCTGGCTTTTTGCCAGAAGGGATGGCTCCGAAGATCCTGTCGAATCCGCTCTCTGTGGGGGATTGGTTGTTCGGGGGCATCGGGTGGGTGGAGGTCCAAAGCTCGATGGCCTCGGTTTCAACGGCTGTGATTACTTCTCCGAACTCTGGGTGGTTGCGGAGGAGGGAGAGCAGGGATGGGAGTCCGAGCGACTCAGCGGTGATGAGGATGGCCCCTAGGAAGGACCTGATGAGGGCCTCCCTGAAGGGGGCGCCTCTGTCTTCAGCTGCCGCGGCGGCGAGGCTGGGCACACCCCGAATGGCTTTTTCAAAGTATGCGCGGTCTCGGTCGGAGACAGGTTGCGGGGGGGGTACGAGAGGGAGACGGATAGTCTCCTCCTGACTGTCGGGGACAGTCTCATCGTCCACAGATGGGGGACGAGCGTAAGGGCTCGGGGACGGGGTGCGGTGTCCCAGGCGGGACGAGGAGCGGATGGGGCCTGATGACCCACCACGGTCCGGGTAACCTGGGCGAGGATTTTGCATGGAGGTGGTCGATGAAGAGCGCTGGTTAGGTGATGAGCTCGAGTATCACAAGTGCACTCCACTGTCTAGGACAGTGCCAGCAAGGCCTGGGGAGTGTGTATCACTGAGTGAACTGGAGGGGGAGGATGGGGACTTTGGAGGAGCTCTGAGGCCTCCTTTTATACCTTTCCCAAAGCCTGTTTGTGTCTATGTACATTGTGAGCGGAAAACTACATATCTAGTATATACTACTTCATCTGTCTATAATTACTACTTATAGGACATGACTCATCGGTTCTGATCGGTGCCTATTGGTGCCTTAAGGTACCGAGCGGTGCCGAGCATTTCCTATCTAAAGCTAACCTAAGTGTCAGGGATGGAGACGGAGGCCAAGGGCCAACGACGGAGGACTTAGGGGAACGATAGGAAAGCACAACGTCGACGGGGAGCGACGCGGAGTGGGTGGGAACCAAGGTGCGAGCACCAGGGAGGAGGAGGGAAAGGCGCTTTGTAGCGTGAGGAATTGGAGTCTTTTTTATTTTTATTTTTATTTTTTTGTAACGCATGTATATTAGAGCCCCGAAACCTAAGGTTTATGTGGGTGACTAAATCTGGGATCTAGCCTACATGACTAATGAGATAGAGGAAACTGAGGGGGGTTAGTAGCCGTCGACCTAATCCACTACGCTAAGTACAGGGGGAGAAGGAAGTGAACCGCTGCCCTGGGGAGGGGGGGTCCCAATCGTTACCAAGCCAAAGCGCTTGGTGAAGGCGTTGGTGGCTTTGAGCCACTCGATGAGCGAATCGAGCTTGTCGGTGAACAAGAGCGAGGTGTCGAGATCTCCGTCGTCGTCGAGGAGGAGGTGCTTAAAAGGTGCCGTGATCGGGCAATCGAGGAAGACGTGCGGGATGTCCTGGACATCCACCCCGCACGGGCAGGAATATTCCGTATCCGGGATATTCCGAGACTTGTAGTAGGACCCAACGAAGGTGTGTCCTGAGGCAAGGCATGCGAGCGCGGCCGTTTGGGAGGCCGGGCGCTGGAGGGCGATGAAAGTGGGGTAGGAGGTGTCGGTGGCCTCCCGGATGAGATCGAAGGTACGGAAGATATGGTCCTGGGGTATATGTGCCTCGAGGTCCTCCGCGAAGGACTGGGCGAGGATCTGCTTGATTTTGCGGGTGGTGACCCGCCTGGACTGGCAGTGGTCCTGAAAGGAGGCCGGGACGTATGTCGGCGGGTGGTAATAGAACGCCTTCTTGGGGGGGTGGAGTACGTGCCATTTGTTGATCACGAAGATGTGGAAAATTCGCTGGGAGTCAAGAATACGGCGGCTCGCCAGCTCGTGGAGGTGGGAGTGGTAGACCGTGCGGCGGTTGGGGTGGACGAGCGAGTCGACCAGAGCCCTGTTAGCAATGACTAGTGCGATGTCTTGCACTAGGAGGTGCGCCGGCATGTTGGCCATGGCGTCGATCAGTGCGAGAATCGAGAGCACGATCTTTCTTGTGGGGTGGGAAGCGAAGTAGTATGGGATCCTCGAGACGTAGAGCTCGACGACCATATTCAGGTGTGCGTTGAGGGGGGGTACCCCTGTCATGGCGAGTGTGACCCATGTGCGGGTATTGCGGAACATGCCCAGGCATCTGTTTAGGAGCCTGTACTGGTAGGAATTCAGCTTGTCGCCGTGGGCAGCCTTGTCGGTCCACCACGTGGGGGCCGAGTATGTGAGGATGGGGCGGATGGCGCCAAGGTAGAAGCGTAGCGCGGCGGCGGCGGAAACCCCGCCGCTGAGGCGCTTGATGACGAAGAGAGGGTGTAACGGTATGGTGATCGGCTCACTGGCTGACAAGAAGATATGATGGATGAAGGGTGAAGACTGCAGCTGGATGGTGAAATGGAATACAAGGTCGTCGGCGATGGGGTCGGCGGAGATCACTCTGATGATAGGGGCGGAGTTTGATGAGGAGTCACTACTCAAGGCGAGTAGATCAGTCAGGGTGAGAGTCAGTGGAAGAGCTATGATTGCGATGGGGGAGAATACAAGAGGCTGCTTGGGGGAAATCCCTCCGAGCAGCCCTCCTTCTTATATACACGCGTGGAGAGTTATTATTAGTATCTACTGTACCTATCCGTCCTCTCCTTGTGCTGTTCTTCTACTATTCTTGGAATGATCTCCTTGCAGCACATCCTCTTCGCGGAGCAATCCCTTCTCGGATTTTGTGGAGTGGGAACCTTAGCTCTCGGACTGATGCAAGGATCCATCCTTTTCCGGATACTTCCAATCTAAGGTTCATCCGAATCTAATAAGTATTCTTATTCGCACGAGTGGAGTGGGAATTCCCAAACGTACTTCTTCCTATAGTGTCTCCGGGTTCCCATTACTGTATTCCTTGAATAACCGGAGAGGCGGAGAGTTATTGAATTGGCGGATGCAAACATCATACGCTTATGTTATGCGTTAGCGTAACAGAGGGGCCATGTTGTTGTTGGCCTTCTTGAGGATGTTCGCGACATGCGCGTTGAAGGTAAGCTTCTGGTCGTAGTCGACCCCGAGCCAGCGCATTACTTCCACGACGTTGAGGCCGGGGAGAGGGGGAGGGGGGCTGCGGCCATCGGGGAACAGCCACATAACTTCGGTCTTCCCCGGGTCAATGGAGATGCCAAACGAGTTCGCCCATGCGTTGAGGGCGGCGAGGAGGTGCGGGATCAGCTCAGCTATACGTTCCCATTTATTTCCGGTCCACAGCACGAACAGACCGTCGTCGACATACATCAGGAGCTCCTCCAGATGCGCGTGAGAAATGCCTTTAATCTTGGACAGATAGCGGCGGACAAAGGGTTTGATATCACTGGTGAAGATGATAGCAAGGGCAGGCGAGAGGGGGGATCCCTGGGGGATGCCCTCCTCGATGTCGAATTCGTCGGACACTATGCCGTCGACGTGGAAGGTGGTACGCATACCGTCGAGGTACGCAGCGATCCATTGGACGAGGAATTGGAGTCCTCTTTTTTTTTTTTTTTTTGGAGTAAAGGGTGTAGCATTGCAAATCCGAACGAATCAACTAAGTAGGGAGCACAAAAATCTACATAGGTAACGAAGACCAAGGCCCTTGAGCGAAAGAAAACGGCGTAAAAAGGGAAAGGAGAAACAAGATTTTACAAAAGAGTTTGAGAGTGAAATATGCACGCGCCCCAGAGGTGACCATGAGAAGAAACTATCTAAGGTGTAAGTCCATGGGGGTCAAGAAGGTGTGGTGGCCGACGACTATCCCCTGTTGCCCGGTCGTAGGGAAAGAGGGAAAAGGAAGAGGGATGGAGGAATCGGACTTCCAGAGCCCGGGAGGGGGAATTTGTGGAGGGGGAGGAACAAGACTAGAGCCGGTCGGAAGACGGGCCTAGAACATGTATCCCCTGGCTGCAGGGCCATAGGTGGGTTGGGAGGTAGCGTTGGTGAGATACCTATCAATGACTGCGCGGACTGACGGGTCGCGCTCGTGACGGAAGGCCGCTCTAAGACGGTAGTAATCGTAGTAGGTGTCGGCGAGGGTGACTTCGAAGTAACCCTCGGCACGGAGGTTGTCGACGAGGTCAGTGGGGGTGTATTCCTCGTACGCGCACGCATGGATGGCGATGGCGGTTCGGAGAGAGGCGGTGGAGTAATTATGGGGGATCTTCATCCACTTGAAGCCATGGGGGAGGCGCACCTGGAGTCCCCAGTACTCTGTCTGCAAACCACCTCCAGGTAAGGAGGCGGGAGCGGAACAGGCGTGGGAACCAATGGTCGAAGTCCTGGACGAAGGACCGGCTGCTTGAGATGTGGGGGGCAACGATTTCACCCGCCCATAGCGCGCGAAGGGGGCATGCGAGGGCGATGTGGGCGGAGGAGCCTGAAGGGAAGCCGCAGGGGCAGGCGGCGGAGTAGCCGAATAGCCCCATCTTGCCGTAGTAATACGGCGATGGACAGTGGCCCGAGAAAACTCGGGCGGCGTAGGTGAACTGCGTCCCGGAGAGGTGGTGGGGGATGGGGACCTGTAGTCGACGAGGCCGCATGTTGATCCAAATGACGCGCAGGGAGGCGCCGAAGAGGGATGCGGAGTGGTCGAGCGGGATGTCGTTGGCGAACAGGGAGGTAGCGAGCAGTGCACGACCCCGGACGTCCGTGTTGCGCCAGGTGAGGGTGGGGGCGAGAGATGGAGCCTCGTGTCGATAAGGGAAGACGAGGGGGTCGAGTGGGTCGAGTTGACGGAAGGCCTTGAGGGGGCGGAGTCGTCGGGCGGGTTGCTGGACCGCGGTGACGAAGAGGGATTTGGCCGACGATCGTTGTTCGAGGTAGGCGTACGCGCGAGGCGGTGAAGGAAGAATGCGGCGAGTAGGGTGCACGCATAAGCAATTGGCCAGAAGGCGATTTGAGACGAGGAGTCCATAGGAGGGGAATCGATGGAGTTCGAAGTCGGCGTCGTTGAGGAGGAGGTGGAGGGCGCCGGCAGCGATAACCGGTCGAGAGGCGAGGTGGCCGCGAATCTTTAAGCAGGCCAGAGGTTTGACCGCAAATGTTTGTTTGACGAGGACACCCAGACGGAGGATGCCCCAAGTGTCGTCGGCTTCAGGGCCGGTGGAGGGGGTAAGTTCGGCTACCAGGGGGGCAACTTGTGATTCCTCACAGGAGCGGAGAAAGTCATGGAATGGCCTGTACGGGTGTTCAGGGTCGAAGGTGATTTTGTCGATCGAGGAATCGAGGTGGAGGGGGGATTCCCAAGGGGGCACCCTGAGGTGCATTTCTGTGGCGAAGTCATCCCCAAGGTGGGGGGCTGTTTCGGAGGGGAGGTCCAGAATCGCAGCAGCGACCTGTTGGATGACCGGGTTCCCCTGAAGAGGGCGGTCCAGTGCATCCGCCAGCAGGGGGCGGAGGGGGTGGAGCGAATGCATGTTAGTCTTCTGGATGACGTACTTGTCCGTGAGGAAGTCCATCCAGGTGTTGACCGGCGGGATGCCGGTGAAAGCGCTGAGGAGGTTGTTACGGGTGGAGTTGTAGCAGCCTGTGATTCTTCGAAGGAATCGGTTCTGGACAATGTTCAGTCTCCTAGAGACATTCTGCTGACCTTCCCACCAGGCTTGGCAGAGGACCCCTGAAAGCCCTAATATATGTCCGATCCGAAAATCAAAAATTTCGGAGGTAAATAAAGCCAAATTTCGACTCAGGGGCACATAACATTAGCCAATTTCCTAAATTTAGTCCTCAGACATTGTCAATTTTTTGTGCAAATTTTCGGAGTTTTGGGATCATACATTGCTCCAGACTAACCTTTTTTCATTTTTTAGGATTTTTTCCCCAATTTCCAAGCATTTTAGACCTTCAGGCATATGACATAGGTGGTTTTTGCCCATTCTAGTCCTCATACCTCTGCCCAAAATTGCACCATTTTTAGACTTTCCAGCACCAGACATCTAGATTTTTTCCCCAAAATTAGGAGATCCAGCATATCACATTTCCTAGGGCTTTCCAGGGTCCTCTTGGCAGCCATAGGTGAAGGTGGGGCGAACGACGGAGCAGTAGAGGCGAATAGACGACTCCACCTTGATCTTCCTGCGGGCGGTAAGAAGCGATATGTTGTGAAAGGCATGGTTGGCTTTCTTCAGAACCCTGTCCAGGTGAGGTCGCAGGGATTGTTCGTTTGAGAAGGTGACGCCTAACCAGGTAAGGTGGTCGACGACCGTGATGCCAGAGTCGGCTGGGGGGGCCGGCGTGGGCTTTCTCTTTTGGCTGATGAGGTGGCACATTTCCGTCTTCTTCTGGTCGAGGGAGAGGCCGAACTCCGCAGCGGTGCGGGTGATAATGTTGATTGCCTTGACTGCCGCAGCAACGTTGGGGTGACACGAATGGCCAGCCGATAGGATGATAAGCCCATCGTCCATATACAGTATCAGATCCTGGAGTTTGGAGAGGCCGTACTTGGGGAAGTCGGTCTCGAGCCTATGCTGGAAGGCGAATGTGTAAAGGGTAGCCAGGATGGGGGAAAGCGGGCTGCCCTGAGGGAGGCCGAAGGTGGGGCCGGGCTCCGAGATGTATCCATCAACCTTAATCGAGCCTTGGCGGTCGGAAAGGAAGGCCTGAATCCAGGTAACGGTTGTGTTGTCGTATCCCAAGTGGCGAAGGGCCTGGGTGAGGCCATCCGTCGGGACCGAATCAAAGAATCCCTTGAAGTCGAACTTCAGAAGGGTGCAGTTGCGTTGTTTCGCTTTTTCCCGGGCGATGATGAACTGGGCTCTAGCCAGCGCATCGGTTGTGGAGCGTCCCTGGTGGCCGCAATACTGGGCAGGAACGAGGCCAAGACGTTCGGCGTCATAGGCGAGGCGGTGGGCCATGACCCTTTCGGCAACCTTGCTAAGGCATTCGAGGAGGGCGATGGGGCGGTAGGACCGTGGGGAAGAGTAGTCGTCTTTTCCCGGCTTCTGGATGACGGCTACGAGGGCGATCAGCCAGTCTCCTGGGAGAGATCCTGACTCAATCGATTCCCTAACAATGAAGAAGATCCAGTCTTCGGCGACGTCCCACGCCTCCCGAAGGACGCGGTAGCCGATCCCGGATTTTCCTGGCGCCTTGTTCTGAGAAGGGCCAAAGACAGCTGACTTAACCTCCTGCCGGGTGATGGGGGAGAAGGGGCGAGTGGGGCGGGCCAACTCGGGGATAGCTGGGATATTAACCGGGGCGCGTGCCTCGGGAAAGAAGGCCTTTCTAAAGACCTCGGCCTTTCCCTCTGGAGAGGAGACGGTGTTCCCGTCTACGACCAGGGGGGGGGAGGGGTAGTCTCGGTTGCCGAGGCCCCATCCTGATAAGTGGTGGACCTGGTCAGCCGGGGTAGTGGCGATCAGGTGGTCCAGAAATTTGCGCTGGGCAGCGTTGAAGTGTCCCTTGAAGCGACTCCGGGCAATACGGAGTTCTTCCATGAGTTTGGTCTTGTCCGGGTGGGACCGGGGGAGCCGACGGTATTCCCTGGCTAGTCGCTCCTTGTCGTTGCGAAGCAGGGTGAGCTCGACGTCCCAGAAAGGAAGGGGGTTTGAGCGGTTGGAGGTGGGGCCCTCTGCCGAGGCGAGGGCGATTTCGAGGTTCGAGCCAAAGATGGCTGCCGCGCGGAGGAACTCGTCCCTGTTCAGAAGGTGTTTGAACGGGGTGAGGCATTTTTGGAGGGTGGAGCGAAAGTTGGTCCAGTCGATGGCCCCCTTACGGTAGGTTTTAGGGGGTTTGTTTGTGGAGCGCTCCTTGAAGCGCGGGTGGATGGTGAGGCGGGTCCCAAGGTGATCGGAGGGATGGCCGATCACAGCGTCTACTTCCCACGTGGTTGTCCAGTTGAGCTGGAGGCTTCCGTTAGTGAGGGTGAGGTCAATAACCGACGGCTTCTTGGTGGGGTCAGCCGGGTGGTAGGTATGGATCGAGGGGTCGTTTTTTAGGAACAGCCCCTCGTCATTGGCCCAATCTTTGAATGCTTCTCCTTTGATGTCGTCAGCAGCCGTGACGTCCCAGGAGGAGTGGTGGAGGTTGAAGTCCCCCATGATGATGGAGTCGGCCAGGGGAACATCCCAGGCCCTGATCTTCTGCAGCATGTGGTTTTCGTCTGAGACAGATCTCTCGCTTGGGGGGCGATAGAATCCAAAGACGTTTATTCGTTTCCCATGAGCCGAGATGGTGGCGTGGACGGCGTTTGGGGAGGCGAAGGTGTTGGGATTCACGGTGAGGCCGTGGTTGGGAAGAAGTTTCTTGTTGACATAGATGCCGACCCTAGGGGTGGAGTCTGCAGGCATGGGGGAGAGGGGGAGGGCGAGAACCCAGTCTCGGTGTTTGGGGGCACCTTTCCTCCCGGCTCCTATTCTAATCCAGGGTAGTTCGGTGACTACCAGTACATGATGGGTGCCCGAAGCGCGATCCAGTATGACGGTTAATTCCCGGTTGTGTTGGTGGAGATTTATGTTTCCTAGCCTAAGCACCATTGTTGACGGGGCCAATGGGTGGGAGGAAAAGCGTTTTGGAGGTGGCGCCCGGGGGGGGGCGACCACGAGACTACTCCCGCGGGGGAAGTCTCAATAAGGGGAAGCTTGTTGAAGAGCGCCCAGAGCCTGAACTTCTTGACCAGCTCCAGGTCTTTGTACCTTGAGATATCACGGCTGGGGCAGCCGAGTCTTCCCTTGGGGATAGCGCGGATGAGGTCCGCGGCTTTTCGGAGTGGCGAGTCCACCGCGGCATTCTGGGGGCCGGGAGACTGGGCGCGCTTCTTTGGGGGGTTGGCGGCCTTCTGGATCTGGCGCTCTACGCACTTGCGGTCCCAAGCTTCGTGAGCGTCCTGGCAGTTTGGGCACTGTAGGGTGAAGTGTGGGCATCTATCTCCCATGATATTGCACAGTGGTTGGTGGCACCTGTGCGAGGTAGTCGCGTGCCCGTCTGAGCAGAGGCCGCAGACGGGAGTCTTGACGCCGAGGAATTGGAGTCCTTC
>KL198039.1:375774-468215 GCA_000697705.1 Botryobasidium botryosum FD-172 SS1 | reverse complement strand
ATCCGTCATGGAATAAGGTAGTCTGATCAGAATTCTGTTTGATGGGGCCAGCTTTGATGCTTTTTGCGCAAAATCCAGCTCAAGCCCAAGTCGGCGAGCCTTTCCGAGGCAGTGGGTTCGAAATTTTCGGTGATTTTCGGCGCGAGGAGTGATTTTAAAAAGGTGAATTAGGCCGTTTTTTGACACGTATCATGCAAACTCGTATGTGTAGGCATACAATTAGTGAAAAATCTTGCGTACGGAAACATTTTTTTTGGGATGAGACCTCTACAGGAGCATTCCAGGGTCCTGCACAGACCCGCTTCTCCCGAGTATGCCATACAGAAATGAGGGATCAGGATCTTGATTTTGTCCTCGTCATCCTTCATTCTGGCGAGTGAGCAGGGCGTAATTGGTATCAAATTCAGCGAGGTTATATATCTTCCCAATGATTCTGAGCGGGCACTCCATGCCAGACCTTAGACGACGGCGAGATGGACGTTGATACAGATCAAGCGCAGGACGAGCGCTCGTGACGCGCTTGTGTTTGCGCGTGTTTGCGCCACGGGGCGGATACATTAATCGCGTGTCTCGCAAGGTCTCGCAACTCACCACTGCTGATACATCTTTACTTTGGATCAAATCGATATCGAGCGGTATCTCTCTATGCTCGCCTGAATTTTATCTGCCTCTTGGTTCAAATATACTCTTTCCGAAGCAGACACGTTTGCGCTAGCGGGAATTGTTGGAAATTGCGCTTTCCAACGGAGACTTTCGGCAAATGTTCAACAGGAAATCTTAGGGGATGCTCACCAGCGGCGCGGTTGTGGCCCGCATACCGCCCGTCCTTCCGCCTGATTCAGACAAATTCCTCTGGTGGCTTGGTGTGCTATATGCGCGAATCAAGGAGGTCTCTGCGATCTTCTGTAGACCTGTAGTTCGACGAAGTTGAGGTGTCAAGAGTGTGACACCGAGGTAATGTCACGGGTGTGGTGCTGGATTTCCTCTCTCTTTTCTTTTCTTTCTAACTCATCTGTTTCTGAGGGCAACCCTTTGGTGCCATAGCTCATAAACCGGTGCTTACGAGCACCTCTCATTTCTTCACTCCACAAGTATGCTTACTGAGGTTTTTATTATATTGTCATCTCACTCTAATTTTCATCATCTTCGCTGCTGGGTGCTTGGTATGTTTACTTGAGGGCCATGCGTGTGTATCTCTTTTCAATATACTATTATATTAATGTTTTGACCGCGACACATCTGATAAGCTAGCTAAAACAATCAGACGATGTGTCGGGTGCCGAGTAGATACTTGCATAAGAACCAATCAACTCTCAGCTCCCAAGAGCTCCCAAGTCCCGAGTCGTTGCAATTGTCCACTCACCACCAACCTGGACATCTGCAAAAATCGTGAACGAAGAAACTTAGCGATGCTAATATTGGTACTCTGGCACCTTATCCTTCTCACTGTCCTATGCTGCCACCAGGGCCCCACTAGCACGAGGAGCACTACATCCATCTTATGTGGGTCTCGGGTCCAAGGATCGGCCAATATGCCGTCTTACTCGAACTCATCTCTCGACGAGAAGATGCCATACTTGGAAAAGGAGCTTATTGTACCAACCAAATCATTTCTAAACTCTGGTGACTATTACTACTATCTTCCAACCAGTGTCTTTCTCTTGGGCGGCACTGGAAATTCAATCACGGGTGTTCATACACGGCGCACGCAGCCAAGAGTCCCATTCTAGCTTCGGATGAGACCTTTGCTACCACCTTCTACCTCTCAAATTCCAGCTACCTGGACCTACAGAGCGACCTGCTTTACAAAGACGACTCCGGAATATCATTGAGCCTGCGCTGCTCAAAGACCGCCGCTGATATAGCCTTGAGGTAAGGACTACACGGATTGGTGCTATCTTCTTCTTGTGCGAACATGGCTTTCATAAGCCTCCGTCTGTAGAATTACGGCATTGAGTGCGCGGCACCTTGAGTGCAGCTGCTTGCGAAGGGCGAGACGAATTTGGGATAAGTCAAGTGAAAGGCAAATAGGTGCCGATGTTCAAACCGTCATGACCAATCCGAACCTAGACTCGAAGTCAAAACGGGGTCGTGTAGAGATGAGATTGTGTTGGCGTTTGCTGGTTCGCTACTACTATCTTATGTGAGTGATGCTAATTATAAGTGTGTATGTTGCGCATAAGAGCAGTGGCGGTCATCATCCTGATCATCGTAAGCGCAGAAGACTACCCCTCCCCACCTCACCTGAAGCTGCGGCTAGTCTAGGGTGACAGGCGCCCACAAGTTACTTATAATAAGCGGCGGCGGGCCCATATGACGTTGATAAGTGCTGTTTTCTTTTGAACGGAAACCCACCTACAGAGAATGACTTATAGATGCCGTGCACCTCGATGAACTGAGCTCGCGGGCCAGATTATTATAACCTTGCATAATGGACAGATTGGCTATAGAATATGGATGCGATAGTGATATAAGTGATATCGTTTGGCTGGAGCGGTAGTGTTCTCCTTCGGCTCGAACTCCGACGGCTCAAGTCGACTTTAGCCGTGGGAAAATCAAACGGCTCGGCTCGAGATGGCTTATCTCGATTTCGAGCTGTTCAGGCACAGCTCTATTCGGCTCCGGCTCAAGTCGACTGAGCAGATGCCAATTTTTGCTTACAAAACACTGCTGAATATAGTTAAAGCTTATACTAATATGGTGTTACAGCGCTGTTCATAATCATACGGAATCTCAAAATTTCGTTTTCTCGATGGACCCTCAGGGTCGTTGCCCTTTCGGACATGCGAACCGGGCATCAGGCCGCAAGTTTGACTTACATAAGGTGGCTGGTCCTTTGCATGGACCCAGAAGCAAAAGCACCTGGGATAATGGATAGTTTACCTTTGTTTGCTTCGCTTAGTAACTCTCTTGCACCCGTTCTCCGCCCAGCAGTCGGGCATGATTTTTTTGCACCACAGCACATTGAGGGCAGTAAGAATAACACAGGAACCATCAGCTTATTAACATGCACTCTAAGGCATAAAAAAATTGGAATGGAGAGGGGACATGCATGAGAAACCGAGCGTGACAGTAATGGTGAACTTACTCAAACTTCACCACCACTATCATATTCGGGCTTTTGTGCATGAAGCAGCCCCCTATTTTTCACACAAACACACGCAGGTTAATGAAATAGTCTTTTCTGTGTTATCCATGCTGCCTTCAATATGCTGTGGTGCAAAAAAATCATGCCCGACTGCTGGGCGGAGAACGAGTGCAAGAGAGTTACTAAGCGAAGCAAACAAAGGTAAACTATCCATTATCCCAGGTGCTTTTGCTTCCGGGTCCATGCAAAGGACCAGCCACCTTATGTAAGTCAAACTTGCGGCCTGATGCCCGGTTCGCATGTCCGAAAGGGCAACGACCCTGAGGGTCCATCGAGAAAACGAAATTTTGAGATTCCGTATGATTATGAACAGCGCTGTAAGAGCGAACGCCGGGAACTGTATCTGCGTAAACAGCGGGTATGATTGCACGTCGTAGAGAGCTCATTTCAGGTTTATATGCCCAGAAACAAGGAGAAAAAGCCAGCAAAACCAAAGACTCAGTACTGACAAACAATTGACCATGAAACATATAAAAAAAGTACGTAGAAAGTGTTCCTGGTTTTGTGCAGAAGGGGAGGGAGCCTCCGGGTATGCGATTGGGCAATGGAAGCAGCAGAGATGATTGGGTCGGAATCACGGGAAGAGCAGCGTAGAGAGATTAGGGGAGCTACGAGGACTATGTAGGAGATTACGATAGCTCATTTTCTAGCCAGAAGCATTACTGTAGCTAGCCAGCCCGTTCGCACAGTTCACGGATTGCCGAACGTGAGTGCATGATCTTGTTTTCATCAATAAGAGTGGTCGCGGATGAGAATGTCGTGTTGAATGCATGTGTGCTGAGAGAATTTTAACGCCGTTCCCATGGCTTGAAGTCCATTGTAGAAGTGCTCGGCGCGCGTTTGGGATCCCGGGATGACTCGTAGTACCGCTCCGCCATCATCGATAGACAAGTGCGCCACAGTAGTGACTAGAAGGTAGCCCTAGGTATTCTTTGTCAGTAAAGCGGTTATCTTACCTGACATGGCGGTGGCAGCAATGCATTGTCATTGCTGGCAAGCTGTCCTGGTAGCGGTAGTATTTGAATGAGCCAAATACTAATTGTACGTCGTGAGGTCGCTAGAGAAGTATTGGCCAACGCGATTGCGAGGGTATACGGCCTATGACTTGCAAGGGAATGGCAATATTGCGGTACGAGTGATTGGCGGACCGCTGAAGTCAACAAGAACGTTGTTCGATCGAGCGCGTTTGGTGAGTCGTGACCGTGCGCGTTGAAGATGACTTACGTAACAGCTTAACAGCTCGAGCCGATTTTAGTCGACTGTGTGGGAAATTCCCTGAAGCCGAAGCTGGTCTGAGCCGAGTTGGTCCTGAGCCGCTGACTCAGCAGCCGAAGCCGAGCAGTTTAGCCAAAGGAGAACACTATGGAGCGGCAGGGAAGCACCCAAACGGACTTAGGCCGCGTTTGAAGCCCGTGAATCTCCGGTGGCTGTACAGCGATCGACGACCAAACTTTGTCGCCGCTACCGTCGTCTGTACTCACCACCATGCTGCCCCATTCACGACGCTCGCACTGGCGAAGAGGTTGGCCTACGGTAAACTGTTACGGAGCCATGGGGACGCGAGTTTCCAGCAACCGGGACCCTTGCACGCCGCCCGCATTCCGATAACGTCACCACTGTCTCACTTGAAAATCCAGCACACCTGAGACCTCGAGCTTCGTTCTGGGCTGGACCGCCTCGTCGCTTCCGCAATGGATGCCAAATATGCCGATACAAGGAAGGGGGTATATGAACCTCGCGAGGGGGCAAGATTTCGCTCCCCAGCTTAACCCGCTACCACCATCATCTCGCTCCCGCTTACCAGCCTACACGCGACTTGATACTTCTCACCCATCACAACAACCATATAACAAAATGTTCCCGACCATCATCTCCTCCTCCGTCGTCGACGATGTGTTCACCGTCGCTCGTCCCGCCCAAAACCCGAGGGCCGGTGCCGTTCCCTGCACTCCCCCTCGCCCCACTTCGGCTTCTCGCGTCCCTCCCGGGCGTCCTCAGGTCCAGCGCACGATCCACTACGCGCTCGCCAGCAAGAAGTATGCCCGTGCTGCTCTTCCCGCATTCCCCTGGGCGTCCGCCGGGGCTCCCTCGACTCCTCCTCGCCCCGCCGCCACCTCTCCCGCCTCTCCTCCTCCTCGTCCGCGCGCTCCTCCCGCCCCTCGTAAGGCGCGCGCGTACTACGTTTCCAAGGAGGCCACGGCCATGGCGACGTGCGAGACCAGTGCTGCTCTGCTTCCCTTCCCTCGCTTCGTCCACCAGCTCGAGGGCACAGGGGAGCCGAGGTCACCTATCGCGGCTCGCGTTCGCGGGGTGTCCAGGCTCTGAGGGGTTTTGGGTGGTTCGGTAGTGGGCTTTGCTGCAGATCGGCGATTTGCCACGCACGCGCGCAACGGTGAGCGAGCTCTTTTTGTCGCTCTGGACTGCTGACAACACGCTTTGTTTCATTCGCAGGTTTTTGCCACTCGGCGGAGGACTTGAAGTCGGAGACTGGAGGCGTGCTTGGTCATCAATCGTGAGCGTACGTCATCTTCCTCTATCTACGTCATCACTTGTATCGGCGGGGGACGGGATTGGCCGGTCTCAGATCCTGCCTTTGCATTTGAACCAATCTCTTCTTGCCGTTCCATATGAGCTTGGCTAACGGAAAACACCTTCTTCCGCAGGATTTGTACCAATCTTGGCGCCCACGCGCGGGGATAACTTGAGCGTAAGTCTTCTCTCTTCCCATCGGCCTCGGCGTTGGGTGCATGCATTGGAATCGGCCGCCGTTTGCATGCTTTCCTCGTCGGGGTGATGGCTTCAAGCTATCTTCGTGCATGACGCTAAAGAAGTCCTCTTACAAGATCTACTCGGGCCCCTTGTGCTTCGGCACAAGGGGCACTCCTTATCGCGGCGAGCTCGGACGGTTCCATATATAATAACGCAAGGTGTGAGTCACTTCTCCCTTCACTTCAACGTGCGCTGTGGAGAGGGTGGCGACCGTCGTTGGCCGGCTTCGGGATCCTAACTCTACTTCAGCTCTCATTATCCTCGTCTTCTTCAACCGCGGCTGACAACTTTCATGTCTGTACTAGGTCTTATTGCGCTTTCGGGCGCGGATTTTTTGTACGTTGTGAGTCTCATTTTTCTGCCCTGAGCTTCGACACCGGGGGTGTACACTGGCGGCCACCTGCTGTACAGTTCTGGCGTTGTTGTGGGCCACGTTGTTGTTTTGAACATCGATGCTGACGAACGCTACTGCTTTCAAGGTGTTGATTACCGCCCTCTGTGCACAAGCACAGGGGGCGGACTCGCATGTCCATTGGGAGCCGATCATCTCGGGGGAGGAGCGAGGGGCGACTTCCCGCTGTGTCCCATTCTATCTTCTGCTGTATGGTATGTTCGCGCCGCCGTGCCCCAGCTCTATCGTAAAGCTCATATCTTGGCCTTCGCACTCGTAGGTGTTTTTTCTCGGGCGCTTCTCTCGGACCTGCAGTTTCTTTTCTTCATTTCCTGTCCTGCCTAGAATTTCCTCGTCTCTCTGTCTCCTCTCATCTCTCGTCTCTCTATCTTCTCTCATCTCTCTCCCGCGAGACCCATATAGAAGCTCGCACGTCCCTGACCAGGATAATCATACTTGCCCACACCCCTTGACAAGGGGCCTTTCCTTTATCTGTATATAATACTGTAGGCTGGCTGGCGCCGCGCGGCATCATGCCTGGGGGCGAGTGCCGTCTGCACTTGGCAGAGCGTGGGGGGTTGGCCGCCTCCGCGCATCGAGAATGCCACTAGCTGCAGGCGGCCTTTCCGCTAGATGTTTTCCACCCCTAATATCAATGTTATACTACACTCCACGGCCGCGTCGCCACGGTAATCTCTTGTTGTCCTATAGCTAACATTCTGACGGTGGAGGGTGCCAGCGCAATCTGAGAGTATGTAGAGACAAGAGTCGCAGAAACGGGGCTTCTTGTGAGCCAATGTTCTGCGGGCCGGTGGAGCACATATCGAAGTTATCCGTGTGCCTACTTGATAGGCGAAATACACGCGCCTGATCAACACGCATGATTGCAGGTAGTACCAGGCCATATATATGACAGGGCTGACGTCGTGGCAGCTCCCCGCATGCGTCGGATAGTCTCGGCATTCAATTCGATTGGGATGGCCAGCAAGGAAAGTTCGGTTCGATGTGAGTTCGTTCCGAAGTCACGCATGCGACATTGTCAAATGCACCGTTTCACGCTCTCGAGTTTGTGCCTACAGAGTATATCCCATTAATCCCAAGTGCTCCAGCGTTGTCCTCTGACTCGTCGCGCCAATTACAATCTATACAACTGGATGAATCTTTCGCGCTTGAAACGAGCTAAGCTCATCCACTGTGTACGAAAATTGGCAAGCGTGGCTAAGCTGTTGTCATACAAGCGCGTGGATCCATGAATTGCAGCGAATTGGGGCCCAGAGTGCATCGCGAGTCCATAGAGATGTCCACATGGGATGTAGGTTGCTCCACAAGGTGCTTCTTGTGCAAGGGTCGCAAACTTGGTGACGATCCCTGACAGCTGTGAGAGGTGGTACACACCCGCGCCTGTGGTGTACAAGCTTCTGTTAATAGCAGTGAATATTCCAGAAAAGCGAGCGTGCTGAGTAGAGGGTATGTCCAAGGAAACGAGCGAGAGCGGGATTCGGAAGGAGCAACAGCGTGTTCTCCTTGACGACTGAATTAGGGCGTCTTAGCCAGATTAAATAGGGAAAAGGGGGCCAATATAGCGTTTCCAGCGGCAAGAAACGAGGGACGCCAGACGGAGCTTACTGTTCTCGCGCGGCCTACGCATCACGCCTGGATACCGAGCGCAGCAGCGTGGAAAGCGTTTGTGAAATTTCGCGAGCCCTCATTGGCTGCTCGCCGGCGCTACTGCAACGACAGACAAGTAAAGATTAATAGGGGCAGGACGAACATCGATCATCCGAGCACATATCCGCGCCGCACCATTCCAGCAGGCGACTCTCTGGGGTCGTCGCAGAGTATATTTGGCGTGAGGGCTCTCGTCGGATGTGAATTTTTCTTCATCTTCTATGAAGAGCGAAAATGTGTGCGGTGTTGTGGACAAATCGATCGAGGCGTAGATAAACTCATCTTTGACGTTGGTGGTGAGTGACGATTTGGTGACAACGCCTCGGCCCAAATTCATTATCTCCGGTGGCTATACAGAGATCGACAACTGAAACATTGTTGCCGTCGCCGTCGCCAATTCACCACCATGCCGCGCGTTGGCGATGCACGCACTCCCCAACCGAACGCGAGCCGGAGCACAAGTTGCGGAGACAGCGGATGAGCATCTTCGGCCACTGGGATACTCGCACGCCGGCCGCGTACCCATAACGTCACGACTGTCTCAGATATACCTGACACCCCGAGCTTCAGGCTGGCCCGGACCTCCTCGTCGCTTGCGTAATGCGCGCCAAATATGCCGATACAAGAGAGGGGGTATATGAACCTCGCGAGGGGGCAAGATTTCGCTCCTCAGCTTAACCCGCTACCACCATCATCTCGCTCCCGCTTACCAGCCTACACGCGACTTGATCACCCCCACCCACAACAAACTTACTATCGAAACATGTTCTCCACCATCATCTCCTCCTTCGTCGTCGACGATGTCTTCATCGTCGCACGTCCCGCCCAAAAGCCGAGGGCCGGTGCCGTTCCCTGCACTCCCCCTCGTCCCACTTCGACTTCTCGCGTCCCTCCCGCGCGTCCCCAGGTCCAGCGCACCGTCCACTACGCGCTGCCCGGCGAGAAGCAGGCTCGCGCTGCTCTCTCCGCACTCCCGTGGGCGTCCGTCAATGCTCCCTCGACTCCTCCTCGCCCCGCCGCCACCTCTCCCGCCGCTCCTCCTCGTCCGCGCGTTCCCCCGGCCCCTCGCAAAGCGCGCGCGTACTATGTTTCGAAGGAGGCCGCGGCTATGGCGGCTCGCGAGGCCAGCGCCGCTCAGCTCCCCCGTCCTCGCTTCGTCCATCAGTTCGAGGGCGCGGGGTCGCCGATCGTCGACTACGCTGGCCTTCGCCGGGAGCTCAAGTTCTGAAGAGTCATGGGAGTGTTTCAGGTGGGGTTTGATGTAGATCGGCGCTTCAGAGTCGCGCGCGCACGCAAAGGTGAGCGGTTTATTCGCCACTCTGAGGACGGCTAAAAGCACTCGTTCTGTTTCACCTGCAGGTACTGAACTCTCGGCGGCGATCGACGCAAGACTTGAAACTGAGAGACTTTGCTTGGTCATCAATCACGGGCGTACGTCATCTTTCCTTATCTACGTCATCACTTGTATCGGCGGGAGACGAGATTGGCCGGTCTCCGATCCTGCCTTTGCATTTGACTTCCTTTCTTGCCGATCCATACGAGCTTCAATGGCTAACGAATCCTACACTTCTTTGGCAGCGTATACGAGTCCGCGTCGACCCCGCCGCTGCGGATATCTCCAGCGTAAGTCTTCTCTCTTCCACCATCGCCTCGACGCTGGGGGCGCGCAGCGGAACGGCCGCCGCGTGTGCGTTAACTTCGTCGGGGCGATTGTTTCAGACCATCTTCTCGCATGGCGCTAACAACGTTGCCTCGCAAGGACTACCTGTGCCCCTTGTGCTTCGGCACAAGGGGCAACTCCGTTACGGCGGTGCAATTGGGGACTTTGACATATATATGGGGTAAGTCCAATGCCTTTCGTTGATTATCTGCAGTGGCGGGAGCGGTGACCGCGGTTGGCCGGCTTCGATATCCAAACTCGGCATTTGCTTGTCATTCTCCCAGTTTTTTATTCGCTTTACTCACGACTTCTTTGTTATTCCAGACTTCTAACGCGGACGCAAATAACGTAAGTTTATTCTCTTTGCCGTGAGCTTCGGCATGGGGGTCACATGCTGGCGGCCACCGGCCTCTGTATACCTCTCTTGCTGCTGCGAACGGTTTTCCCTTTCCAAACGTCGACGCTGACCAATATAACTTCTTTTCTGCAAGGATCCGCCCCCTGTGCGAAAGCACAGGGGGCTGCACCCTCCGGGGATCAGCGCTGATCTTTAAATCGTGCTCGTGCTTCGCCGGTGCCTCTGCTTGGTACGTCTATACTGCCTGCTTCGTACTCTCTATTGGGCTCATATCCACCGCCGCATATCAGTTTCTCTTCCGTGCTGCCTGCCTATAGATCTGTAGTTTCATATCCTCTTGCCTTGTCTCCCTATAGAATTTCTCTCATCTCTCTCATCTCTCATCTTTCCCTCTCTTTCTCTCTCCGAAACTCGCGAAATTCGCGTAGCGGTTCGCACCTAATTAGTCGTCCCTGACGAGGACACCTCCATTGCACACGCCCCTTGACGGGGGGCCTTTCCTTTACTCTACTGTACATACTATAGACTGGCTGGTGCCGCACACGGCGCCATGCTTGAGAGCGGGTGCTGCCTGCACTTGGCAGAGCGCGGGGGTTGGTCGTCCCCGCGCCTCGAGACTGCCATTAGCTGTAGGCGACCTCTCCGCTAGATATTTTCTCATATGTTACCTGCGCATACCTGCTAGTCTTTCCCTTTATCATATATGTCTTGACACACAGACCATGTCTTGCTCCTCGTTCTTGTCCACCGTTATTTCGACAGTGAGCGCGGATTCCAAGTATAGGGCCCCATGAAGCAAGGCTGAACAAGTCTAGCGGGCTTTGAGAGTGGCACATCATAACTGTGATGTACTGGGCGATCCATGACCCGTTGTAATCCTTATTGCAATCAAGTTTCTTTGGCGGCCTACGCCTAGCGAGCAATATCACTCCCGGGTTTTTGTAGAGCACGAGTACGTGCATGGATCCAGTCGCTTACGTTTCATCTTGATCCTCTGCATTCATCAAGTTCATGGCACTTGGGTCCCGTCCGCGGCTGCCAGCGTGAATCCCGGGCCGAAAAGGTCCATGAGTAAGTACCAGTACTAGTGCCAGTGGGCTCGGGTGAACGTTCGTCCCTGCGGCACGCATTGGACATCCCATACACCGCAAGACTCTGGGTATTGATATTCTATTCCTGTATGTAACGCATCAGTAGAAATATAAAAGTACACCTTTTCCCGCAAGCGATAGAGCTAACAACGATTCCATCATGCTTATGATAAAGACTCTGAAAGGCTATATAACGCAGGGCTAGCCAAAACTCTCCGTGTTATGTATTCCATAGGGGATAGTGATTATAATGACCGGTAATGAATGGAGGAACGGGAAGCGCTTTATATCTTCAATGGAATGATCGTGCGGGTGAATCCTTCGAAATGAAGTGCTGATGCACCATACAGAGTTTACTTACTTACTAAACGCAAATTGAAATATTAATTTGAGCGCCATAGATCCAAGTCAGCCGATACATAATCCAACGGCCGCGATCCGAGGTACCCGAGTTTCTCGAAACTGGTGTACTGAGCGTTGAGGATATCTTAATGTATGAATTCGAATGCGTGCCATTGGGTTAAGTACCGGTAACGATTGTGGTGGCGAGTGGATGACCCCCGTCGCGTGTCACATATGTCACACGGAAGCATCGATATTGCAGCTCTGAGCCTCTCCACCCACCATCAACTTAAGCTCTGTCCTCTCGTATGTACCACCATCTATGCTAGCCTGATACTACTAGGTACCACAGGCTATTACCAGGCCCTCAATACGGTGCGGTGCACATGTCACCCCCATCCGGCCTCGCGGACTGGGCAACATCTTGTTTATTTACGCTGCTCAAGCCCGTCCTTCGAAGATTGATACTGTCCAGCCCCTGGAATCAATGCTGGCATGGAGCAACCGCTACCCAGAACAACGCACGCAAGCCACCGAGAGATCATGTCTCTATATCACGCGAACACTCTGGTTTGCCCGCTCCCTCTGTCGGTTGGTCGAGAACAGAGGAATACTGCCCTCGTCTCGTTTGATGATGAAAAACAAGACACTACCTCTTCGGCAAGTTTCCGTTCGATTTCCTGCTGAACTACACTGATATACAAAGCTGCTATACGTTGCTTCAGGGCTTGCTTGCTTAAACCGGAAGTGTGACTGGGGGTCGGCGTGACCGCTGGGTGTTATTAGGACCACGTTGCAGACGCGCACAATCTCACATACGGTACCACCATCTCTTCGATCGCCATTGACCTCGTAGCAATTACGTTGCCCCGATAACGCTCTCTTCACGCAACTCGACCCAATCTCGTACCACGCCTCCCTCCGATCTTCGCATCGCAATGGCAAACAATACCCCCTCGGGCCTTGGCCATCTTGAGCGGCTATTGCACGAGCGAGGTGGTAGCGAAAGCGGGGCTGCGATTCCACAACTGATGCGACGTTCTGCCATGTTGCCCGACCTTTCAATGGTGCGCATGTTATTAAAACTTGGCGCGCGCCTCGACGAGCGCGATAAAGATGGCCGCCAACCACTTCATGATGTGGCGCTGTATCAATTTGCCGGTGTACTAGACAATTCTTTTCATGCACGCCCAGAGATAATGCGTACTTTATTGGACGCCGGTGCTGAACTGGATTCTGAAGATGAAACTGGCGACACACCACTTTCCCTCGCCGTGAATGGCGGTCTTGCTGCTTCTGTTCAATTCCTTCTCAGAGTAGGAGCTGACCCAATAAAACATGGCCAGACAGGTTGCCCAGCTCCCCAGTATTTAATCGATTATTTCAGCTGCGCCAACGAGGCCGACGCTATATCCACGCTCCTAGCAGCATCATCTGCAGACGTGAATGCTCCAGATGAAAACGGCTTCAGGCCATTGGAACGCGCCGCTTGGCTCGGGTCTCCCGCAGCCGTTAAAGCGCTTGTTCGTGCTGGGGCCGACCCTAATTTGCCTGGGAGGCGTGGTCTGCGCGCCTTACACTTTGCAGCAGAGCTTATGCATCATCCCGACGGCAAGGACGCCATCGCTACGCTCCTCAAAGCAGGCGCTGATCCAAATGCCTGTGGCAACCATAACGCCACCCCTCTCCTTTGGTCTGCATCTAAGGGTTCGCCGACAGCGATTTTAGCCTTACTCGAGGCAGGAGCCAACCCATCTCTTCTTGACCAATATGACAATAGCCCCCTGTCCTTTGCGGGTCAGCTGATGAGCCATTCTCGTGGCCACGAAGCAGTGGCTGCTCTTGCCGAGGCAGCACCTGCCACGCTGAACATAACGGACATAGAGGGGGGCACACCGCTCCATGCCGCAGCTTTCCGCGGATCCCCAGCCGCCGTTCGTTTTCTGCTAAAAGTTGGTGCAGATCCCAGCATTGGAAAGGCACCCGACTACGACCCGGCTCTGCTGGCGGCAGAGATGATGCGGTACCATGATGGCACCGACGTAGTAAGCGCAATGCTCGACATGGGCTGTGATACTCGTCAGCCAGGTCGTGTTGGGATCAGCTTGCGTCAATTTGCACTTTCTACCAACTCCCTTCCTCTCATCAAGTCTGTCCTCACGCGGGACCCAGACGTGCGTGTTCGCACATCTGCTCAAGTTTGGCGCTGACACACTACGCTCTACTACGCATAGCCCCTGGATACTGCTGTACGGACAAAAATGCGGCACATACGAGAGGTAATTTTCACTATCTTACACGCCTGTCACGTCGTCTCAAAATTTATGCATTCAGACATATCTAGCGCTACCATCGGACTCATCCGACGCCACTGAATTGCTCGCGCTGCTCTCATACCTATATTCTATCACGGGCTACTACCCCTCTGTCATCCTCGACCAGCGCGAAGTTATTGTGGTGCCAAGCCTGCACCCCGTGGGTGAAGGTGGTTTCGGCGAGTGCTGGAAAGGGACTTTCCTTGGTAACCATTCTGTTGCTATGAAATGTACCCGTAGTTTCGTTCCTCAGGAAGCAGCGATAAGGGTGAGTCCTTTATCGATCAGGGCTGAGTGCTACCGCGGCCGCGACGCTCACCTACGCTCATTCATTTTAATCGTCGATAGCGCAGTTGGCGTGAGGTGGAGATCTGGAAGACTTTACGGCATCCGAACGTTCTTCCCTTCCTTGGGTCCCTCACTTTGAGCTCGAAATTGTACTTGGTGTCCCCGTGGATGGCCAGCGGCGACGCAAGAGAGTTCGTAAATAGGTATCCCGATATAGATCGTGCGAGTATAGTAGGTCCCGCCCCTAGTTTGATCTGCTTGATCTAGGCGGTTGCGCGATTGACCACCAGTATCGGACTGGCTCTTCTATAGCTCTTACAGGCGGCGAAGGGGCTCCACTACCTCCACACTCGCAACCCAGTCCTCGTTCATGGAGATCTCAAAGCGGTGTGTCTCGTCCCCATCAAATGATTGCCTCGCCATCGCCACTCATGATCAATGGTTCCTCGTGAATTTAGGCAAACGTTCTTATATCAGAGAATGGTACTGTGCACATCGCTGACTTCGGTCTATCACGATGGGGTATTAGCGGATTCAGCCTAGGATACTCTGATGCGTGGCGCTTCGCGGGCAACGCGCGCTGGCAAGCGCCCGAGCTGATCCGCGGATTAGAGGATGGGGACCCGGAGCGGCGCACAACCGAATCAGATGTATTTGCGTTCGGAAGGTTTATGACCGAAGTACACCTTCCTCTCCTCCTTCTCGGAGTCATACAGAGAGGGCACTCATTCCATTCTCCACATCGCAGATATACACAGGGGAAATTCCGTTCTCCTCTTTAAGCGATTTCGCGGTTCTCGTGTCCCTGCTGAAGGGCACGCTACTGCCAAATCGACCGACGGGGCCCGAGGTAGTTTCGCGAGGGTTAAACGACATCATGTGGCAGCTCATAACAGACTGCTGTCATGAGGACCTTGCCCGCCGGTTGACTGCGCAGGCACTCGTCTCTCGGCTTCAGCACGGCCCCGGTAGTACATATGACGGAGACGGACATGTGTCCTCACGGTCAGGCGTCCCGCGCGATGCTGATTCTGAGTCGGATGCACCACATCTGGTAGCTTCTTCTCAGTTGAGTTGGTATTTTATGCGCGGTCGCAGGAGGCCTGCATGTTTTAGCCGCGAGCCAAATCACGCAAAAGCCTACACGCCCTTCGAGTCATTCCCAATCGTCTACAATCTCGACGATATGATTGATCTTTTCCCGTCTCTGGCACATCTGCCGGCAGTCTTCGTGCCCCACGACGTCCTCCATGAAGATTGGGGCCGTTGCATGAGCGTGGGCCTCTTTCTCTTATACCTGTTAAGAGGTAATTGCTTACATTGGTTCATGCTTCCAGGATCTTACTGATGCATGGCAAGGCAAGAGGGGAGACCTAGCCTCCCACCGTGGCCATGCGGTCGCTGTCCTTATTGACGAATGGAACTCATCCTTTTTCCTTACACGCAGTGTCGAGTTGGTTCTCTATTGTGGCCGCAAGCAAATCACAGCTCTAGGTGCCGGAGGACAAGTCGACGAGCAGCTGTTGCGCTACCTCTCATCACCTTCGCTGTCTTCCTCTCTTCTTTCCTCGACCGGCGACAACTCTTCTGACGGTGAGGACGAGGAAGATGGATACATGAGCATCTTCGATAGCACACGAAGCAGTCGCAGCTGGGCCGAAGACTTCAACCAAAAATCTGATCACAAGGAAAAGAGGCATCCAAGGAAGCACGAGGACAAGGCAAGGGGCACAGGCGAGGACCGTTATGCCCTCTTTGCGATATGCATTACGTCCAGGTCGATGTCTACGGCCGACATTAGTGGTGGTCAAAGTGGCCGATGGTGGTCTTTTGGGCCGGTCCCGAGTAAACCCTGAGGTGTTGATTTTGGGTGCCCAGAACTCAAGGCAAACTCGCACATGTGTTTCAAAAGCGACTCGCGAGTCGGTTTTCCATCGATTCCGATTTTTGGCCTTCCGAGGATGTATCCCATGGTTAGGCACAAAGCACCCCAAGATACCAGTTTCCTCTGCCTTCTTTTGTTTAGTATTAGCCACTCAGGTGTCCTCTTTATCTTTATCTTACTTGTACTCATAATCCTAATCAAATTAGCTATAGAGACTAGTACACAATTGGCGTGTAAGTCACCTTAGCTCTCGGAAACGATGGTCAGAGCTAAGTACGTAAGGTGGCATGAAAAAAAAAAACAATTAAAGCTGAGTTTCAATTCTGGTAACCGGCCTTGGGCGAAATGCCGGACTCGCTCTCCTCAACATTAAGTAGCCCAAGCTCTATCCAGAGTTTAGGCTGATTGGAGGTTACTATCTGCTGCCCACAAGGTTGAAAAAAGAGCATTTATTACTTCCAGACTTACAGAGGCGGAAAGGCAATGTTTCAGCCCAGGCACTCGACAATAATAGAACGCGGAGGGTTGGCCGCTTCCGCGATACGAGACTATCATTTGCAGATACCATAGCCTTTCCGCTAAATGCCCCCCCTCACCGTGCTCTCGCAGATGATCCGTTCACCTTTTCCCTTCTCGCATGAAGTCCACATACAAGCTCATAAACTTATTGAAGGGGCGTGCCTAGCGCTGCCAAAGCGAGCAAGCCGAAGACAATAGACAAGATATCATACGCGACGCGTGAAAGCAACAACTGCTGAATTTCCCCGTGTCGCATTACGTCCGTGCCAGACGGAGGGGCTGACCAGTAAGCAAACTGTAACATTTCCGCAAAGCGTAATAAATACACATGCCACATCTCTTACCGCCCCCTTACATCCTGAAAACGCCAAAGTTGCCCTCGTTCTTGACTCCGCTCCTCGCGCCAATATTCCGTCTCGAGGCTTCTTTAGCGGCCAATGCGAGTCCCAGTCCGACGACGTCGCGGGTATCGGTAGGCTTGATGATGCCGTCGTCCCAGAGGCGCGCGGACCCGTACAACGCGTGAGACTGCGCCTCGATCTTGTCCTTGAGTGCAGCGTGCTGAGAGGGGTCTCTGCAGAAGGAATCACATTGTCAATTCTGCCCAAATGTGGCGTTCATATAACATACTTGGAGACGGTCGCCATGACTTGTGATAGCTGGCCCGAGCCCATGACGGATACTTTTGCCGACTACAACATATTCAGATGAGTACGATTGAAATTCCTAGGAGAAAAATTAAAGGCGTACCGGCCACATCCAGAGGAAGCGTGGAGAGTACTGTATACGAAGTGTGTAAGAGCGCAGAACCGAGGAGTAGCATTCGCTCGGCTTACCGCACGACCACACATGCCGTAGTTACCCGCTCCGAATGATCCGCCCACAACGACAGTGAACTTTGGCACGTCGGCGCAAGCGACCGCACGAACCATCTTGGCCCCGTCTTTCGCGATACCGCCTTTCTCCGCTTTCGATCCCACCATGTAGCCTAGTCAGGAGGCAACAGGGGATAAATTGCCTATACAACTCTTAGCGGAATGCGTGGGCTCACCAGTGACGTTGACCATGAACAAGAGAGGAATTCGTCTCTGATTACAGAGTTGGATAAAATGCGTGGCTTTCAGTGCGGAGGGGGAAAATAGGATGCCGTTATTTCCTATAATCCCCACAGGATAGCCGTGTATATGAGCAAATCCCTGCAAAGGGTGCAAGCAAAGGGCGCAAATATTGAGGCTAGGGTCATCAAGAAACTGCTTGTATACTCACAGTAACGATCGTGGGGCCGTACTCTTTTTTGAATTCCCGGAAACGGCTCCCGTCTACGACTCGCGCGATAACATCCCGCATGTCGAATGCCTGGCGAGTATCTGATCCCACAATCCCGTGTAACTCTTGCGCTGGGTACAGGGGAGGCTCAGAAGGCTGCACGGGCTATTGGGTTGCGATGAAGGGACGTTAGCAGCTGATGATGATACAGCTTGACTTCACTGCTTACACCGGCAGGGGGTACTTCGAGACCCTCCAAATCTCTGACAACACCTCTTGCGATGCTTATAGCATGCTGGTCATCTTTGGCAAGATGATCTGTGACCCCGCTTTCCGAGGAATGCATCTCACCACCACCGAGGGTCTCGTCGTCGACTACCTCACCCGTGGCAGCCTTTACCAATGGCGGTCCAGCAAGGAAAATATGTCCCTGTTTGGCTACAATGATATTCTCGTCCGCCATAGCAGGGACATAAGCACCGCCTATACAAGGATAGGAGCACTAGTGAGCATACTGTCATTTACAGAATATGCGAGAAGGCACACCTGCGACTGAAATCCCATGCACGACTGCTATTTGTGGAATTCCTAGGCTGGACATTTGAGCCTGAAAAGGGTATCAGGTATGAATGGCACTACCCGCACGAAGTTCTTACCATGTTATAAAACAGCCTTCCAAAGTGGTCCTTGTCTGGAAATACCTATGGCAAGAGTTTGGCAAACGCGCTCGGTACATGGATTTTATGACAACTTACGTCCGCCTGGTGAGGTAGGGCAGCGCCGCCTGATTCCACTGTTGGGGGCTTGGTTTAGCTAACACTACGCAACGTAGCAAAAAGTCTAGCTCACCAAGATAAATGCAAGGAAGTCCGTTCTCCTTCGCAATCTCCTGCGCTCGAAGGTGTTTCTTGACCTAAGATTCCAAGCGTGAGATATCTCTTGCGCATCGACAACATAAACTAGTGACTCACGGTCAGTGGATAATAGCTTCCACCCTTCACACTTGCATCGTTAACAACAATCATGCATTCGCGTCCAGAAACGCGCCCAATGCCGGTAATTATTCCGGCACCGGGGACCGACTCTCCGGGATACACTTCATGCGCCGCGAGAGAGGAGAGTTCCACGAAAGGGGAGTGTGGGTCAAGCAGAAGAGCCAACCTATGCGACCAATTAATGTCCCTCAAACGCCCAGTATTACAGCGAATAAAGCGTACCTCTCTCTAGGCGTTTTCTTCCCCTTGCTAATCATCCTTTCCAATGCCTTTGGTCCACCCCCAAGCCTAGCTGCTGCAATTTTGGATTCCACGTCCTTCACCAGCGCGTCCATTGCTGCTGACTTCGCGAGGAAGTCGGGCGAGGATGTGAGCACCGTGGATGGCAGCACGCTCGAATACAGCCGTCGTTGCACCGGTAGCTGCGTGAGAGCTCGCGAAAAAAGGCGCGTCTGGATAAGGCGAGAAGACATGATGGCAGTTGAGAGCAGCGAGTTGTTCGAGTGCAACGCCTGTTCCGGGCTGGTGGTGTCGGTGAGAGCTCAATATGCCACCCCCGAAGGTCCGGAGCAGCGCCAGCCGGACGGATCCTCGGACCTGGGTCAGGTGATCTGCTGCACCCGTCCGGTTACGTAATCTGTCGTTGCTTCCGGTGGACCGGGAAAATGTCACTGGACGAATATTAATCTTGTTTTCAATCATCGACCGCCAACGAAATGCTGAGCGCGATTGCTGCCCGGAAACTTGCTGCTGTTTCCCAGTGCTCTGCCCAGCTCGTACGCTGCTCACCGCCGAAATCTGCAGCTCCCCAGCCTGTCCCGGTCTCTCACGAGAACCCTACCGATTCTGCTCCAGTGGCACCTGCGGCGCCTGCTTCATTCCCTTTGACGCCAGCGCGCAAGCGTAAGCGCGTCAGCCGAGGCAGCGATGGCGCGGCACGGAAGGTGAATGTAAACAAAATCGACATTGGCGGAAATCGTGCGGAATACTCCGCGAGGAAAGCAGAAATTCACACTCCTGCGAGGATGTCACCAAATCGACTTATTGAAGACGCTCCCAACGACGATGACTTTATGAACATGGATGACTCGGAGACAGGATATAACGATACGCCCACAGCGCCAGAGTGCGTATCCTGCTGCCTTGGAGTTGTGGTTAAATTTAATGGCTCCTGCATGATAGTCCCGCGCCCTCTGTATTCTCTACGTTTTCTGGCGTCGCACAGAAAAACCTGTTCCCCATGGATAACGAAGAGCTGCTCCAGTTTAATATGCATACCTCGTCGGGTCGTTCTGCCATTATCATCCTAGAGCCGTCAGAGTCTCTAGCGTTCATTGGTACCGCTCGATTGACCTTATTGCGCGGATTTATTTCGCTGCTGGGTGTCCCTCTCCACCCATCCCTTGACCCGCATCCAGTATACGCCCCGAGGTCCCACCCGGTCCCCATTTTAACCTCTCTGCCTAATTCACCTCGGGGGGACACCGAGCTGCCGCCGCGCCTGCAAGCTTACTGCGGGCCAGAGTCTTCGGTCGTATTGATACAAGAGATGCTCACCGGTGTGGAAGGAATCGGGACTATATGTAAATCCTTCGAAAGAGTTTTCGACAACGATGACCTCGAGTTAGACGAAGCATGGAGAATCCATGGCTTTACACCGATTGTCAGTCTATCGCCCTCAAGATAAAGATATTTTGTGCTAATGTCACGGTGCTGATAGCCACCGAATATACTGCCGCCACGAGATCTTCAGCCATTTGCCCTCCCACCATCATGGCAAGCGACACTAGATCTCCTCATTCCTGAGGAATCTCAGGATATGGACGAGGATACGAGCCTTGACCCTCTAGTCGCCCTTGTGAAAGGTCCGAAAAAATCGGGAAAGAGCACATTTGCTCGGACACTTCTCAGTCGCCTTACCACTCGGTATGTTTGATTTCTTCTACAAGCGTTTCCCATATCCCTCCTAGTGCTCAAAGCTTACTCTCGCAGATATCAAAAGGTTGCATTCCTTGAATGCGATATGGGCCAGTCTGAGTTTACTCCAGGTGGCATGGTTTCGCTCCATGTCATATCTCGCCCTGTCTTTGGTAAGTACGGCCAAACCATGCTGCAGGTGGTCCGTCTGAAAATAAAGTTTACCTCTTTGTAGGCCCACCGTTTACGCACCCCTCCGTACCATACCGAGCCCATTACGTTGGAGCATCTACGCCCCGCTCTACTCCCGCGCATTATCTCTCCTCCATCCTCGCTCTCCTCCAAACATACCGCCTCGAGCTCCAATATCCCATCCCAGGCGGCGAGGAAGAGGACGATGACCGGATATCATCGATCATACCCCTCGTCATCAACACACATGGGTGGGTTAAGGGCCTGGGCGCGGATTTGTCGAGGGATATTGAGGAGGCGGCAGAAGCGACGCATGTCTTCTTGCTCGAATCCGACGCGCCGGACGACAATAGCTTCAACGATTTTCACCACCATCCCAATCAGACCCACACGTCTCGTCTCAAATCACCAAAATTCTACTCGCTGGAGGCAATCGCCTCTACGCCGCTCGCACTGCGGTATACACCAGCGGACCTTCGGGCGCTTTCCATCATCTCGTATTTCCACGCCAATTTCACATCCGACGCACCACACATTGCAGACTCGTGGTCGACGGCGGTCCCGCTGTGTGCTCAGCCGCCATGGGAAGTCGACTGGAGCGTTGCACTTGACCAGGTCGTGCTTGTTGGATCAGGCTCGGAGGACGTGACGCCGGCTGAGCTCCCTCAAGCGCTAGCGTGCGGGCTCGTTGCGCTCGTTAGTGCGGAGGCAGACGCAGACGCTCCCGCCAAAACCGAAGCGTCGCTGATTCCGTACACTCAAGGATCCTCCTCCCCACCGCCTTCGACATCACACTGCGTCGGCCTCGCCCTCATTCGCGGTATCTCCCCATCGACTCACGCACTCCACCTCCTCACCCCGCTCCCACCCGTGCTCCTCGGAAAATGCCGCGTACTCGTGAAGGGTGAGCTGGAGATGCCCGTGTGGGGCCTCCTGGATCACCGGAAAGAGGAAAAGGGGAAAGATCTATGTGGGGTAGAGTGGAGCAAGGTCCCGTACCTCCAGTGGGGTACCATGCAGGGCGTGGGCTCGACTAAAAAGAGAGTCAGGAGGAATCTCATGCGTCGCGGGCAAATGTAGTCAATCAAGAGAAATTGCGCTTGATGCGCGGCTACATATAATGTTATTTTATATCTTTGCGGTGGGTCAGTGATAAGTACTTCGTTGCTTGGGACGATAGCCGAACCAGGGGATTAAAAAGCATGGAACCTTGTAGCCGCTGACTCAGTTCAGGAGCTGGTAGATAAGCCAATGTGCCGGAGCGATGTGCTTTGCGGTATGACGGGTCCAGGATACAGACTAATATGTCATCGTTTAACCACAAAAACATACAGGCAGCATACAGAAAGAAGGAAATCGTGAAAGAGATGCTTAGAGCTTGACCGCCTTGAGACCGTGTTTCCAGAAAGTGAAATAAGCTGCAAAAAGAAAGTGGAGGATCAGCGAATGGGCGGCGCCGGGTGAGATATGGGGCGTACGAGTAATACCATCCTCCTGGATGATAGCAGAGATTAGATAAACAATGAGCATTTGAAAGGAGATAGGGCGGTGGTGGTCTTACCCGATAGTTGAGAAGGGCCACCATACCCTCTGCGCCAGTCGCTTCGACTATGTGGGTCTCGCCGGTATACTAGGAAGAGGCATTGACATGAGACCATGAAAGGGAGCTAAGGGCGAAGCAACCAACAAATTCGTAATTTTTAATGTTCTCTAAGATCTTGTTGAGAGAAGCCTGGGCGCCTTTCTTGAACTCGGCTGCTGCATCTTTATCGGTCTCTGTGAGTTTGGCAAGCAGCGCCTTTGAGTATGACTAGAGCAAGACGAAATGGTCAGCTCGAGCTTACGCCAGGAGTTCTGCTGGCCGCACCTTCATGTATGACTTGTATGACTTTGCGTCAAAGGAGGTGGGCTGGAGGCGGAAGGAGTGGACGACGTTGTTGACTTGCTGGGCACCATCCTCAAGGGCCTCGGCCTGCTCCTCCGCGGACGGGTTACCGCCAATGTCGACCTCGCCCTCCTTGATAATGATCAGGGCGCAGTCAACCTCGTAGAACATGCCATCAGTCTCCTTTCTGTATACAAGCATTAGGCGCTGAGCAGATGGACGGATGAAGAGACGACGGACACTGGGAAGGCATCGGAGAACATCTCCGAACCGGTGAGGATGTCCTCATACAGAAGCATTGTGAGTGCTATGGAACGTGTTCGACGATCAGGAAAAGCAGCGCGGATGGCGGGGGACGGGGCGAGCTCACAGCAAAAGTCGGTGGAAGAGGGGAGATGGCTGCAGGATTTCGCCTCCTGGAGTGAAAAATTTAAAGATGATCGATCGCAGTGATAGCGGCACGTGCCCACGCTCACGTAATTATTGTGTGACCGTCACACGCGCAATTGTCACAGAAATTTGCTCGCTCGATATTGGACGCGAAGGACAGGTTTGCCGACGTCGCGCACAGTGCCGCCCACACTTCTCGGGCGACTTGCACGGAGAAATCGTGCGATATGGAATTCCAGCCCACCGTCCTTCAGCGCCATCCCCGCGCGTCCAAGACGCACTCGCCAGAGTCGCGCTACTGGCGACGCTTCAAGCATCCCGTCTTCGTGAAAGAATATGCCCCAGTCACCTCGGTCCATTTCGCACCCACGACACCCCATCGGTATGCTGTGACTGCCGCTGCACGGGTTCAAATTTACGCGCCTCGCACGCAAAAAATCACAAAGACGATCGCGCGCTTTAAGGACGTCGCAAGGAGCGGTAATATCCGCCAGGATGGAAAGCTCGTCGTGGCTGGCGATGACACAGGCCTGGTGCAGGTGCGAATCTCATGCGCTGATTATACGTCTAGAGCTTGATATCTTCCTTAGGTCTTTGATATTAATAGTCGAGCGATCCTCCGGACACTGGACGAGCACAAGCAGTATGTACCACCTCACCCGCGTAGGAACCCTCTTTCATGACCAGGCCCACCCAGACCAGTGCACGTTGCTAAATTCTCACCCTCAAATTCCACTCAAATCCTCACATGCTCCGACGACACCACCGTCAAGCTCTGGGATATGCCCACCCAGTCCGTCCTCCACACCTTTACATCCCACGTCGACTACGTTCGATCGGGCCTTGTCTCCTCCTCCAACCCTGCGCTCATCCTCACCGGATCATACGATGCCACCGTCCGGCTCTTCGACTCCCGAACGGGCGAGTGTGAGATGACCATGGGTGGCGGAGAACACGCCGCACCCGTCGAGGACGTTCTCATATTCCCCTCGGGTACAACAGCCCTCTCCGCTGCCGGCCCAATCCTCCGCGCGTGGGACCTCGTCGCTGGAGGTCGTTGTGTGCGTGCAATGTCAAATCACCAAAAGACTGTCACATGTCTTGCTTTTGACGGGCGCGCGAGTCGGTTGCTCACTGGCGGCCTAGACCAGATGGTAAAAGTGTACGATGTCAGCACTTACAAAGTTGTGCATACCATGCGGTATCCCGCACCTGTGCTTTGCCTTGCTGTCTCCGTGAGTTACGGAGCACCATTCTTCAATTCGTTCTTGCTAGCTTATCGTATGCTCCAGCCCGATGATACACATATCGCAGCTGGGATGTCTGATGGAACATTCTCCATCCGACGGCGCCAGCCCAAACCCTCCGAAACCCCCGCGCCGTCCACAGTCCGAAAAGACACATACGAATTTTTCCTGGGTGCAGCCAACATCGGCGAAGGCACCATAAAAGGAAAAGGAAAAACAAAATCTAAACCCGTCGGCGACACCGACGAATTCCGAGTCGAGTCCAGGCGGAAGAAGAGGCTACGCCAGTACGATAAGCTGCTCAAGGCGTTCAAGTATTCTGCCGCGCTCGACTCTGTCCTCGAAAAGGTGAGAGCTGACTTGACCCCGGAGTTGGGGGTGCATTGATATACCTTACCCCCCTTTGTGCTATAGTCCATCCCACCAACTACAAAGTTCTCGCTGATAGCGGAGCTGATCCACCGTGATGCATTGAAGGCCGCGCTCGGCGGCCGAGACGACGTCCTCCTCGAGCCCATCCTCCACCTCCTCGTCCGACACGTCTCCGATCCGAGATTCGGGGAAATGGCGTGTGATGTCGCCGGCGTCGTTATTGGTGAAATAATTTTTCACTCAGTTACCCCCTTGCAAGCGTGGAGCTAATGCGCATTTGCTCACCCCATTGCGATCAGATATGTACTCATCCGTACTGGGCCAATCGCCACTCATCGATGCATTATTCGTACGGTTACGACGAAAAGTAGAGCAAGAACTCAAATTCCAGCGGGAAGTCGTTCGGCTGCGCGGCGCACTCGACATGATCCTCGCCTCCGCCTCATTGGCGTCCCCATCCTAGGCAGACGCCAGTCTCGAAAGTATTCTTACTGTATCCAAGTTATAACCATGGAAAATACAAGTGGTGTGTAATATTCGTCAGCAACCTTCTAAAAAGTCAACAAGGGCCTGTAAGATCATCTTTTGTGGGGGCGCGTCGTCATCTCCACGAATAACGTCGGCTTCGTCGCCAATGTTATCTCGGAATTGGATCAGGACTTGGATGATATCACGTAGGGATTTGTTTTTTCGCCCGAGCATCAATTGTGCGTGGCCCCGGATCTAAGCAATCGAATTAGCCAACGGAAAACCTGGGCTTGGGCGCGATAACGCACCCCATCATCTTCCATACTGATCCACCCAAGTATGTAATCGACAGTCTGGAGGATGTGGAGCCCACCGTCTAGCCGCCGTAGATACCATAAATCCTCCTCATCCTGTCCAACTTCTTCGCCCTCTTCCAGAAGTTCCTACAGGGAATCATATCTTTGTAAAAATTCCTTACATCGTCAACTCGTGACACCCACCTTCTTTTCCCGCTCAATCTCCTGATTCGTCACAGCCAGCCGCCCCTCGGCATGCTCCCGAATCTCGAGTAGCCGGTCTACTTTCTCGTAGTCGGACTCGACAAATTTAGTCAACAGCCGCACGCGCGGAGGCGAATCAGAGGCGAGATTCGTGAAGAGGCTCGACATTATTCCGAGAACGTGCGTCGTGTCCTCCGAGACAGGGCTGGCAGACTTCTGCTTCTTCGACTGTGTACGAGGAGATGGAACATATTATTCGTGTTTGAAAAGAAGGGGGTCGAAGCTGAGTGTGTACCTTGCCCATGAATAAGGAGAATAGAGTCTTGAGCCCTAGCGCCTCGACAAAGGCCTCGCAGTTTGGTGCACCCGCAGGTCCTGCCAAGGCATGGTCAAGTGCCTTGATTGATCGCGACCTTGCCAATAGCTTTTCCCTGCGAGGAACGATCCGTGGTAAGCGTTGTGAGCAACTCAAGACGAGTAAAAAAATACACACTTCATCATTATCACCATGAGATCGACGCCCTCCTCGTGCAAGAAAGCCTTCTTGACCTCCGGTTCCATAAGGGCCGAACAGAGAGCATCAAACACATTCTCCATGAACTCGGTCTCGTCCGCCGTGGGCGGATCTCTCCTTCGGTATTGCTGGTAAAGGTTCGGGGGCCCATTGAGGCCTTGCCTGCCAGCATGGTAGAAATGAGGCACGAACAGCCACCTACCGATAGCACTTTCAACGCAGTCTCCACGCCATTGTGTTTCGCCATCTCCAGCCGATTTTCTCGGTCGTTCTGGAGGAGAATCGCGAGCAGCTCTGATGCATATCCCCGGTTCTCGTCGTACGTTTTACTAGTAATGCGGTTCAGCAGCCAAGGAAGGATGGTTGTCTTGTTTACGATTGTTCGTGCGAGCGCTGGCGAGAAGCCAACGAGATTCTCAAATATACCTGAAAGCGCTTGGAGTCAATACACCTACAGAGCGGGAAACGACGTTGTGTTGACCTAGTGTATGGAATATTCCTTGACGATCAGATTCTTGAGCTTCATCCAGCCGACCGAAGTTTTGAACCAGTAGCTCAAATATCTGATTCTCAAGCTTTACAATATTCCTTAGGGCCAATTCCTTGAACATGGACAAACTAAGACTCACCAATGCGTCGATCAACACTTTGAGCGTCTCTTCTTTGCTTTCGCCTTCTTCATTTTCATCAATTTGGTCGCCGACATCCTCGTCAGTTAGCTCGTGGACAACTTCAACCACGTCAATCGCGATGTCAACGTTTTCGTGGGTGAGGAGGTCAACAAGCTTCACGACGGTGCCAGAGCGCACAAGCTCGGGATAGGCGAGTGCAGGTGCTTGTGCAAGTGGGAGTAGAGACTTGAGCGCCATGTCTAAATCTGACTCGGAGTCGATGAACCTAAGCAGAGGGCGCGGTTTAGTTGGATAGTCGAAAGCTAAGGGGTGCGCGGGACTAACTTGGTTGGGTCATTGGGGTATTTCGATCGCTGGTCTTGGTTCTTGGACACGGCGCGCTCGAAACGCAGAAGTAGTCTTCGTATGGATGTGATATTCATTTCTTCAGGCTATCGGAGATGCGCCAGTCAGTACCACGTGAGAATCAATCGAAAAACGCGGGACTCACGTCGTCTTGTGCACCCTCCGCCCCACTGCTGTCGAATATATTGAGGATCTTCTTCTGCTCGTCCGTCAACCCGCCGCCAAAAAAGCGACCATCTTCGTCTTCCTCCGCAAAGTAGTCTGCGTCCCCACCAGGAGCAAAATTACCATCTTCATCCTCGTCTTCATTCACGTCCTCTACGGTGACGGCGCGACCCTTTCCCTTGTTCACAGGCGGACTGGGCGCGACGGGTTCTTCTGTCGGGGTGTCGAATTTCATGCGCTTGAGCATGTCTACACGCAGTTCCCGATCTACGTGAGTTATTCGAGTAGCGGTGCGGAATACTGAAGTTTCACCTGGTGTTGGATTTGCTGGCATCCGGCGCTTTGCCGCGCCAGAGGGTAATTTAGGAACCTTGAGAGTTGTGCTGTATTAGCTTGGGCGCTCGGTAGAACACAATGTATAGTAACCTTAAAGAGCTTGTCGATATCCATGCGGGCAGCGCTTCTACTTCAAGCTTGAGGACGTGGTGATAGACTACGCAGCAATATACAGGTTTGAAGTTGGTGGTTGTCGACGTCGAGGCTCGTCGAGGGTGTGTGTGTTTGCATCCGCTGCATTCGTCCTTCGCGCTCGCCCATTGCCAACCCCTTGATCTCCTTGTAACTTGGAATCACAGACGATTGCCACACCAGAATGGGGCTTCCCCTGCGGACCATGGAACAGACTGATCCTGGGGACCTTTGAGCATGGAAGATCCCACTCGGACTTATCAGAATTCAGCAATCCTAGATGCTATGGCTCTGAACTTCCTCAAAAAAGGCCGTTCTCTCTTTCAGGCACTTTCTATTGGCGCAATCAAAGCTGCGTCGTTTATCTCAATGGCTACTGTCAGCTATCAGACGTGCGGAGGGACCAGGGCTTGCGCACTCTAATCTTGCTCTCTGCCCAAGGACGGGTTTTTGCTTGGCGAGAAATGCACTGGCAAATCGTGACGGAGTGCACCTTCGCTGTATGGGCATGGCGGCAGGCCTCAAGGCCTCCGACGGCGTTATCAAGTCGGCAAATGAACTTCAACTGCCCTGGGGACTAAACAGTCACTGGGTAATTTCAAGCCGCTTATTTTTCTGATCTGTGCGTGGAGACTGCGTATCCCGCTGCATACATCCGGTAAGGAAGGCATCGTCTAGATCAGTGCAGTCAGACGGAAAGACATCTAGCGGAAAGGTTATCTGCAATAACCGCAGAGATAACCCCTCCGCGCTTATTCAAATGCAAATACCGTCCGCCCGGAACGCCACATCCTCCGCCCACCCACCACCACCCCTGCATGTCTATATTATCATATGTATACAACGAGATAGAATAGAGAGATAAAAGAGAGGGCCCCTCGTCAAGAGGAACGACCAAACGGAACCGTCCTCGTCGGGGACATTATAGAGCGCCAGGCGTTATTTAGTACGAGTCATGGGTAGTTTAGAAAGAGAGAGATGAAGACGGAGAGATGAGGAGATAGAGGAAAAGTCTAGGGAGGAAAAGAAAGAGGGCAGAGGAAACTACAAGTCCGAGATAAAGGAGCGAGAGAAGCCTGGTAGATCGGCAGCCCAGTTATGAGTGCGACAGACAAAAACTCGAAGCAAAAAAAGGAGCCGACCATGGCGACACGTCGACGGCGAAAACGCGAGCTATCCCTAGGGTTGCCGCCCCCGAGAAGTGGCCGCCCCCTGTGTAAAAAGCACAGGGGGCGGCAGAACCTTGAAAGGGTAAAGTGATACGTGTTAGCACCAATACTTAAAAGTACGGAAGCCGTTCGCAACGGCGACAGGCGTGCGTAGCTGGTGGCCGACAGCACACACCCCCGCCCCGAAGCTCGCAGCAAAAAAAACTAACTCACATTATCCTACATCCGCGCCCGAAGGCGCGAAATGGCCTGGAAGAAATGAGAAGATCATTAGCCAACTGGGCAAAGGATAAGGACGGAAAGCATATGTCGAGTTTGGTTTCCGAAGCCGGCCAACGACGGTCTCCACCCCCGCCACAGCAAAGGATCGATGAGAGGGAAAGCGACTTACGCTCAGCTCACACATACCGAAGCACGGCCCGATCCCACCGAGTGCCCCTTGCGCCGGAGCGCAAGGGGCACGAGTCGATCCTGTGAAAGGACTTTGTTAGCGTCATTGAAGATAGAAATCTGAAGCTATCATCCCGACGAGAAAAGCGTGCACGCGGTGGCCGATTTCCGATGTACGCTCCCAACGCCGAGGCTGATAGGAAGAGAGGAGACTTACGTTGGCGTCCTCCTCACGCGTAGGCGCCAGCGTGGATACAGACCCTGCGAAAGATTATGCTATCCGTTAGCCAAGCTCGTATGGATCGGCGAGAAAGGAAGTCAAATGCAAAGGCAGGATCGGAGACCGGCCAATCTCGTCCCCCGCCGATACAAGTGATGACGTAGATAGAAGATGCTGACGTACGCTCGAGGTTGCTGACCAAGCACATCATCCAGTCTCAAGTTTCAGATCTCCCCCGCCTGAGTCGCAAAACGCGAGGTCACCTGGAGATGAAACAAGTAGTGCTGTCAGAGGTCCTGAGTGGCGAAATAAATCCGCTCACCGTTGCATGCGCCCGCGTGGCCAGATCGTCCGTCTACACGAAAGGCCACCCAAAAACACTCTCCGCTCGAAGACACTTCAGAACTGGAACGTCCCACGAGCCCGGGTGATCGGCTCCTCTGTGCCCTCGAGCTGGTGGACGAAGCGAGGGAGGGGAGGCAAAGCAGCGCAGGCCTCGAGGGACGCCATGGCCGCGCCCTCCTTGGAAACGTAGAATGCGCGCGCCTTGCGAGGGGCCGGAGGAGCGCGGGGACGAGGAGGAGGGGTGGCGGGAGAGACGGCTGCGGGACGGGGAGGAGTCGAGGGAGCGAGCGCAGTCGTCCAGGGGAGCGCGGGAATCGCAGCGCGGGCCTGCGTTTCACCGGGGAGCGCGTAGTGGATGGTGCGCTGGATCCGAGGACGCGCAGGAGGGACGCGGGAGGTCGAAGTGGGGCGAGGGGGAGTGCAGGGGACGGCACCGGCCCTCGGCTTTTGGGCGGGACGCGCGACGGTGAACACATCGTCGACGACGGAGGAGGAGATGATGGTGGAGTACATGTTTTGATAGTAAGTTTGTTATGGGTGGGAGTGATCAAGTCGCGTGAGGCTGGTAAGCGGAAGCGAGATGATGGTAGTAGCGGGTTAAGCTGGAGAGGAGCGAAACTTCCCCCCTTTCGAGATTTATATACCTCCCTCCTGTATCGGCATATTTGGCGCCCATTACGAAAGCGACAAGGAGGTCCGGGCCAGCCTGAAGCAAGTCTCAGTCTCAGTTTACAAAATTACATCTGAGTCAAAAACGGCTGCATGATAAGTATTTGTATCGTGCGTGATACGATTGATCTTCGGAGGGGCCCACACAGGTTCGCGTGCCCCCATCCGTCGCACGTTTTCCTCTCGTCGCGTCGCCCCCGCGAGTCTCTTGGGCGCGAGCAGACTTTGGCGTTGAGTATCGTTGACGACGACGGCCGCTGATGACAGGTTTCGATCGCCGATTACTGTATCGCCACCGGAGATTCGCCGGCTTTACTAATTTTCGTCCGATTCCGTCCCATATCCTAGAGAGAAACCTTGAAGGCAAGGTCGAGGATACTTGCGGGTCGACGGCCGGGCTTGTGGAACAATTGATGCCGAGAATAAGAGCTTGGTTGTAATAGGCATGGTGCCGCTAAGTAGCACTTATTGCTCTTACGAACTCCGGACCTTGAGTTTGAATCCTCCTCGTACTTGGACTTCCGCGTTAACAAAGACTTGCAATGGGCATGATACCCATGTAAAACCTGCACATGAGCAAGCTCAGTAATCTTAAGTAATATCCGACCGTGCTGGGACGTTGGCATCAACGGTCAAGCTGGTGTGTTTTGCATCCGCCATTCGTGAACTTTCCCTCATCGCCAGATGGCTGTCGCTGTATCCTCGGGTAAGTATACATAGTCTACAGGGCCACAGGACACGGTTACTTTATATTTACACTGTAGGCTAAACGCCAAGTACTGTACTTATACATTGCACGGGGCACAGTAGTGGATCATGATCAGCGGGCCAAGAAACATAATTACAGGTGCACGGCATAACGAAGACTAGGTAGAGTCGCAGCTCAAAATCTTTTCAGCCTAAAGACAAGCCTCTGCGCAGACATGCGGCGCGCAGGCTCCTTGCGGCAGCAGTCTATCACGAGCTGCCACATCTCGTCATTCAGCCCCCGCGACACTACCTCCCACCCCGTCGGCCGCTTCGGCAGCAACTCCCCCTTCAAGCAGGACACGAGAACCGATAGATCATTCACTGATGGGAACGGGATCTCCCCCGTGTATATCTACACCGCGCATAACGCAGGGAATGGAATCAATTATCCGTTTCGCAAGGTCCCGGGGGGATAAATGAGAAAGACGCACCTCTATGATAAACCTGCCAAAAGCAAATACGTCCGACTCAACTGTTCGTCGCTCCAGCTCTCCATCATCAGAGTCTCGGAGCAGCTCTAGCGCTAGCCACCTTGCGTTGCCTGCAGCGCGCCATGTGTCAGAGTATCCGAGACTCATGCCATCGATGGCCCAGCGCGCGAGGCCAAAATCAGCGATGCGCGCTACACCATCATCTGATATAAGGATATTGGCCTGTATTTGAATGAGGTCGGGTTCAGATCTAGGATGATGGATCTAAGAAGAAAAGACGTACCGCCTTGACATCCCCATGGACGAGAGGCGGATTGCGCGTGTGGAGGTAACGAAGTCCCCTCGCCGCTTGTAAGACCTACCGAAAATCCAATCCATCAACGGTAAGCGATATCTGACCATTCTGAGATTCGGGGAAAGACGTACTAGGGGCGTACGCTGCACATCGGGATACCGATTCACAAATTCCCTTGCATCCCCGAACCCCATCCAAGGGGGGACCAAATATAGCTTCGAGGCCAGAGTGATAGACCCAATAAAGGGATGGACATTCGGGTGCCGCAGTGTCTTCCACATCTCCAATTCACGCAAGGTGTGCTAACAGTTGCGAGAATTGAACGTCGGTGAGCGCCGCGACTACAGAACAGAAGATTCATGCAAGGTGGATTCACCCTCATCGCTACTGGCTGAGGAATGACACTCCGGGCACATTTCAGTACAACAGCATGCACATCGAGGAACGTTCCCTCCCAGCACTCGCCAAAGCCCCCTTCACCCATGGGGCGCGACATTGGCGTTAGGCTGATTTCATTTGGATCCAGGACGATAGAAGGGTAGTAGTTCGTGATAGAGTATAAGTAGGAGAGTAGCTTGAGAGAATGTTTGCCTTCAGGTGACGAAGGTTGCATTATATATGTCTAAAAAATGTGGATGGTTAACACGTCATGAAGAATGCGCAAAATAAGCGAATTTACCTCTCGCAGCTGCCGCATCTTCTTCTGTAAGGACTTGTCTAGGGGCTATAGGCGCACGATATCAAATCACGTCATGTCAGCGCCTCCTTCGGCATTAAAGTGCGGAAACGTACATCAGACTCCCTTCCAAGGACAACCCTTATAAGTGAAAGGGAGTTGGTGGAAAGCGCAAAATCGCGCAAGGTGGACCCAATCCCGAGGTCACGAAAACCCATGTCGAGCAGTACACCTACTAGCCCAGCGCCGCGCCGATAGCGCATCATCTCCGCGGCAAGATAGACGAGAGGAATAACGGGGGGCCCCGCGATAGTGCGATCAGCGCCAGCTTTCAGCAAAAGACGAGCGGCAGCCGGGGATCCACACATGATAGCCGAATAAAGTGGCGTACCGCCGCCGCCCGACATGCTCACATAATCCAGCAACCTAGGCGCAGCTTTGATGAGGGCCGCCATCGCTTCGTGGCCGCGGGGGTCGCACATTAGTTGTGCGGCACAGTGGAGGGGAATCTCGCCCTCCTTGTCAGGGAGGGACGGATTGGCCCCTGCCTTGAGCAAGGCCAGGACCGCTGCCGCCGATCCCTTGGCTGCAGCGCAGCTGAGGGGAGTGACGCCGGCTTCGTCCTGAGCGTCCGGGTCTGCGCCTGCTTTGAGAAGAGCAATCACGGCGTCCTCGCCGTCGGGGTGGCACATCAGCTCTGCTGCAAAGTGCAAGGCGCGCACACCACGCCTCCCGGGCAGATTAGGGTCGGCTCCAGCGTGAAGCAGCGCCTTCACGACTGCGGGTGAGCCAAGCCAGGCGGCACGTTCCAGCGACCTGAAGCCGTTTTCGTCCGGGCCGTTCACGTTCTCGAATGCTGCCAAGAACCCGGCCACAGCATCGGCCTCGTTGGTGCAGCTGAGAAAGTCAATGAGATACTGGGAAACCGAGCAGCCATTCCGGCCGTGCACCGCTGGGTCGGCTCCAGCGTTGAGAAAAAATCGGACAGAAGCGGCAAGACCTTTGTGCATGGCGAGGGAAAGGGGCGAATCGCCATGCTTGTCTTTGGAGGCCACGTCAATGCCGGCATCCACCAAGATACGCATTACCTCAAGACGTGCATCAAGGCGGTCGCTTTGCACGCAAGCGAGGACACTTTTCGCGACAAAATGAAGCAGCTGACCGCCATCAGCGTCGCGCGAGTCGAGTGACGCGCCAAGCTCCACCATGAGCTGCACCATTGGTAGGTCGGACATGGCGGCAGCGCGCCACAGTAGCGCCCTCTTGATCTTGTCATTGAATGGTCCCATGCTGCTCCCCTCGCGCAAGAGCCGCTCGAGATAGTCAAGGCCCGATGGGCTATCATCCGCCGCTGGAAGGTCAGAGGAAGATGTGGTACGGGAATAGTCGGATTGTGTGGAATGGGAAGACATATTGGTGTAGCGTAGCCTCTAGATCTGTGAGGCGGCTTTCAATCGTGGAAATAAGAGATGATAGTGGTGGCGAGGGCTGCGTGCGCGAGTATATAAGACTTCATGCACATGGTTCTCGCCTTTGTTGGCACCAACGGAGTGGTACCCGCATCGGTCGGACATCGTATTCGAACCACGCCCAAAGAATATGTTCAAACTACGTATGCTGTCCATAGCGTGCAATTGGCCGAGCCCCGTTAGATAGAAAAGAGCGGAGAGAGTCGAGAGAAAGGGCGCTGCCGTCACGCAATCAAGCAAAATCAGCCAGAAAAATCAGGTTCATCACTGTCTTGATTGGTGCTACTCGAGAGCGATGAGCCCAAGAAAGTAGTACTAGAGACGGTGTATTGCACTGGAGCGAGCGGCAGGATAGCTATATGTCTGGCGCAAGGGAGCAAATGCCCCGTTTGCTTCGATACGCTGGTTTTCGCCACAGATGGAGTTGCGCCTAGTTGCGCCTGCTTCCGCGCCGCGCGTCACGACGAGCCACGCGTCGCCGTCACCATGGTCACGCAGTACTCACCACCACCAACCATCGCTACTTCCAAAGCTCAGGGCTATGGTCTCTACTCGGCAACAGTCTCATAGTACTTTGCTCTGGTATTGAAGCGTCGAGAGAAAATCGGTTCTTCGGATCTCAGCCGCCAGCTTCGGGCCCGGTACTTTGCGCGATACCAAAGTTGGAAAACCCATGGCAGTCTGCCAGTGAAAGGCCCATACTCGAGCTGGCCGCGAGTATCGACAATCTCTACGTTATGCGTCAGCCGAGAACCTAGTGCCTTGTTCCCACCGCAGGAGAACCCACTGCGCTCTTCATGTGTACGCTGTATTACACATTCGCGTGCCTGCTTGGACTGACAAAATCCCACTAGCGCAAAGTTTGCATTCTCTGTCGTCAAAGTGGTATTGCAGGCGACGAGCACAGCGCTACGATAAATGTGCCATATGATGGCGTCGCCATTGAGTGTAGTGTGCGGTTACAGATGAAAATATTTAGCGGAGGTGTCTGCAGCTAAAGGCAGTCTCGGCGAGCGGAGGCGACCAACCCCCCGCGCTCTGCCAAGTGCAGACAACACCCGCCCTCAGGCATGGCGCCGCATGTGGCGCCAGCCAGTCTATAGTATATAATAGAGATAAGGAAAGGCCCCCCGTCAAGGGGCGCTTGTAATAAAGGTGTCCTCGTCAGGGACGCGGCCGTAATTCTATGCAAGCTTCTATGTGGGCCTCCCAGGTTTGGGAGAGATAAAGAGAGTAAAAGGAGAGGGCGAGAGGGATAAGAGAAATTCTATAGACAGACAGAGACGAGACGAGAGAATCTGAAACTACAAGCCCATAGGTAGGCAGCATGGAAGAGAAACAGACATACGGCGGCGGATGTGAGCCGAATAGGGATTACGAAGCAGAACAACAAAAACGTACCAAGCAGAGGCACCGGCGAAGCGCACGGCACACGATTGAAAGACGAATGTTGATACTCGAAAGGCATATGCTCCCTGTGCTTTCGCACAGGAGGCGGATCCTTGCAGAAAAGAAGTTATATTGGTCAGCGTCAACGTTTGGAAAGAGAAAAGCCGTTCGCAGCAGCAAGAGAGGTATACAGAGGCTGGTGGCCGCCAGCGTGTGACCCCCATGCTGAAGCTCACGGCAAAGAGAATAAACTTACGTTATTTGCGTCCGCGTTAGAAGTCTGGAATAACAAAGAAGTCGTGAGTAAAGCGAATAAAAAACTGGGAGAATGACAAGCAAATGTCGAGTTTGGATATCGAAGCCGGCCAACCGCGGTCACCGCCCCCGCCACTGCAGATAATCAACGAAAGGCATTGGACTTACCCCATATATATGTCAAAGTCCCCAATTGCACCGCCGTAACGGAGTTGCCCCTTGTGCCGAAGCACAAGGGGCACAGGTAGTCCTTGCGAGGCAACGTTGTTAGCGCCATGCGAGAAGATGGTCTGAAACAATCGCCCCGACGAAGTTAACGCACACGCGGCGGCCGTTCCGCTGCGCGCCCCCAGCGTCGAGGCGATGGTGGAAGAGAGAAGACTTACGCTGGAGATATCCGCAGCGGCGGGGTCGACGCGGACTCGTATACGCTGCCAAAGAAGTGTAGGATTCGTTAGCCATTGAAGCTCGTATGGATCGGCAAGAAAGGAAGTCAAATGCAAAGGCAGGATCGGAGACCGGCCAATCTCGTCTCCCGCCGATACAAGTGATGACGTAGATAAGGAAAGATGACGTACGCTCGTGATTGATGACCAAGCAAAGTCTCTCAGTTACAAGTCTTGCGTCGATCGCCGCCGAGAGTTCAGTACCTGCAGGTGAAACAGAACAAGTGCTTTTAGCCGTCCTCAGAGTGGCGAATAAACCGCTCACCTTTGCGTGCGCGCGCGACTCTGAAGCGCCGATCTACATCAAACCCCACCTGAAACACTCCCATGACTCTTCAGAACTTGAGCTCCCGGCGAAGGCCAGCGTAGTCGACGATCGGCGACCCCGCGCCCTCGAACTGATGGACGAAGCGAGGACGGGGGAGCTGAGCGGCGCTGGCCTCGCGCGCCGCCATGGCCGCGGCCTCCTTGGAAACGTGGTACGCGTGCGCCTTGCGAGGGGCCGGGGGCGCGCGGGGACGAGGAGGAGTGACGGGAGAGGTGGCGGTGGGGCGAGCAGGAGTCGAGGGAGGATCAACGGACGCCCATGGGAGTGCGGGGAGAGCAGTGCGAGCCTGCTTCTCGCCGGGGAGCGCGTAGTGGATGATGCGCTGGATGCGGGGACGCGCGGGAGGGACGCGGGAGGTCGAAGTGGGGCGAGGGGGAGTGCAGGGGGCGGCACCGGCCCTCGGCTTTTGGGCGGGACGTGCGACGGTGAAGACATCGTCGACGACGGAGGAGGAGATGATGGTGGAGAACATGTTTTGATAGTAAGTTTGTTGTGGGTGGGGGTGATCAAGTCGCGTGTAGGCTGGTAAGCGGGAGCGAGATGATGGTGGTAGCGGGTTAAGCTGAAGAAGAGAAAAGCAGGCCCCTGTCGAGGTTCATATACCCCCTCTCTTGTATCGGCATATTTGGCGCGCATTACGCAAGCGACGAGGAGGTCCGGGCCAGCCTGAAGCTCGGGGTGTCAGGTATATCTGAGACAGTCGTGACGTTATGGGTACGCGGCCGGCGTGCGAGGGACCCAGTGGCCGAAGATGCTCCTCTGCTGTCTCCGCAACTTATGCTCCGGCTCGCGTTCGGTTGGGGAGTGCGTGCATCGCCAACGCGCGGCATGGTGGTGAATTGGCGACGGCGACGGCAACAATGTTTCAGTTGTCGATCTCTGTATAGCCACCGGAGATAATGAATTTGGGCCGAGGCGTTGTCACCAAATCGTCACTCACCACCAACGTCAAAGATGAGTTTATCTACGCCTCGATCGATTTGTCCACAACACCGCACACATTTTCGCTCTTCATAGAAGATGAAGAAAAATTCACATCCGACGAGAGCCCTCACGCCAAATATACTCTGCGACGACCCCAGAGAGTCGCCTGCTGGAATGGTGCGGCGCGGATATGTGCTCGGATGATCGATGTTCGTCCTGCCCCTATTAATCTTTACTTGTCTGTCGTTGCAGTAGTGCCGGCGGGCAGTCACTGAGGGGACGCCAAATCCCACCAACTCTTTCCGCGCTGCTGCACTCGGTATCCAGGCGTGATGCGTAGGCCGCGCGAGGACAGTAGGCCCCTCCTGGCGTCCCTCTTTTCTTGCTGCTAGAAACGCTACATTGGCCCCCTTTCCCCTATTTCATCCGGCTAAGACGCCTCAGTCGACCCGTAAAGGAGAGCACGCTGTTGCTCCTTCCGAATCCTGCTCTCGCTCGTTTCCTTGGACATAGCCTCTACGCAGCACGCTCGCTTTTCTGGAGTACATACTGCTATCTATAGAAGCTTGTACGCTGCAGGAGCGGGTGTGTACCACCTTTCACAACCGTTAGGGATCGTCGCCAAGTTCGCGACCCTCGCACGAAAAGGCACTTTGTGAAACAACCTACATACCATGTGGACATCTCTCTGGGCTCGCAATGCATTCTGGGCCCTAATTCGCCGTACTGCATAGATCTGTGCGCTTGTATGGAAACGGCTCAACCGCGCTTGCCAATATTCTTACACATTGGATGAGCTTAGATTGCTTCGGGCGCGAAAGATTCATCCATGTAGTGTGGATTGCAATTTGCGCGACGAGTTAGAGGATAACGCTGGAGCGCTTAAGACAGATGGGATATACTCCGTAGGCGCAAACTCGAGACCGTGGACAGTGCACCCGAAAATGCCACACACGTGACTTCGGAACAAACTCACACCGAACCCAACTTTCTCTCGCTGGCCATCCCAGTCGAATTGAATGCCAAGATCATCCTCGCGTGCAGGGAACTGCAACGATCTCAGCCCTGTCATATATATGGCCCAGTACTACCTGCAATCACGCATGTTGACCAGGCTGCGTGTATTTCGCCTATCAAGTGGGCACACGGATAACTTCAGTGTGCTCGACCGGCTCGCAGAGCATTGGCACACAAGAAGCTACGGTTTCTGCGACTCTTGTCTCTACTCTCAGACTGCGCTAGTACTATCCACCGTCAGAACGTTAGCTCCAGGACGACAAGCGAAGCATATCGTGCCATACTTGTTTATGAAGGATAAAGAAAATAGAGATGACACGATTGATATTAAAGGTGGAAAACATCTAGCGGAAAGGCCGCCTGCAGCTGATGGCATTCTCGATGCGCGGAGGCGACCAACCCCCCGCACTCTGCCAAGTGCAGACGGCACTCGCCCCCAGGCATGACGCCGCGCGGCGCCAGCCAGTCTATAGTGCTATATACAGATAGAGGAAAGGCCCCTCGTCAAGGGGTGTGAGCGAGTATGATTGTCCTCGTCAGGGACATGCGAGCTTCTATATGGGTCTCGCGGAAGAGAGATGAGAGATGAGAAGAGATAGAGAGATGAGGAAATTCTAGATAGAACAGGAAATGAAGAAAGGAAATTGCAGGTCCGAGAGAAGCGCCCGAGAAAAAACACCTACAAGTGCAGAGGCCAGAATATAAGCTTTACAGCAGAGCCGGGCCACGGTGGGGCGAACATACCATACGGTAGAAGATTATAACGGAACACAGTGGGAAGTCGCTCCTCCCCCCGAGATGATCGGTTCCCGATGGACATTCGAGTCCGCCCCCTGTGCTTGCGCACAGAGGGCGGTAATCAACACCTTGAAAGCAGTAGCGTTCGTCAGCATCGATGCTCAACAACAACGTGGCCCACAACGACGCCCGAACTGTACAGCTGGTGGCCGCCAGTGTACACCTCCGGCGTCGAAGCTCGGGCAGAAAAATCAGACTCACAACGTGCAAAAAATCCGCGCCCGAAAGCGCAATAAGACCTAGTACAGACATAAAAGTTGTCAGCCGCGGTTCAAGAAGACGATGATAGTGAGAGCTGAAGTAGAGTTAGGATCCCGAAGCCGGCCAACGACGGTCGCCACCCTCTCCACAGCGCACGAAGTGGAGGGAGAAGTGACTTACACCTTGCGTTATTATATATGGAACCGTCCAAGCTCGCCGCGATAAGGAGTGCCCCTTGTGCCGAAGCACAAGGGGCCCGAGTAGATCTTGAAAGAGAACTTCTTTAGCGTCATGCACGAAGATAACCTGAAGCCATCACCCCGACGAGGAAAGCATGCAAACGGCGGCCGATTCCGATACATGCACTCATCGCCGAGGCCGATGGGAAGAGAGAAGACTTACGCTCAAGTTATCCCCACGCGTGGGCGCCAACGTTGGTACAGGCCCTGCGGAAGGTGTTTTTCGTTAGCCAAGCTCATATGGAACGGCGAGAAAAGATTGGTTCAAATGCATAGGCAGGATCTGAGACCGGCCAATCCCGTCCCCCGCCGATGCAAGTGATGACGTAGATAGAGGGAGATGACGTACACTTGAGATCGGTTACTAAGCACGCCTCCAGTCTCACAACTTCAGGTCCTCCGCCGAGTGGCAAAAACCTGCGAATGAAACAAAGAGTGTTGTCAGCAGTCCAGAGCGACAAGAAGAGCTCGCTCACCGTTGCACGTGTGCGTGGCGAGTCGCCGATCTGCAGCAAAGCCCACTACCGAACCACCCGAAACCCCTCAGAGCCTAGACACCCCGCGAACGCGAGCCGCGATAGGTGACCTCGGCTCCCCTGTGCCCTCGAGCTGGTGGACGAAGCGAGGGAGGGGAGGCAAAGCAGCGCGGGCCTCGAGGGACGCCATGGCCGCGGCCTCCTTGGAGACGTAGTACGCGCGCGCCTTGCGAGGGGCCGGGGGAACGCGCGGACGAGGAGGGGCGGTGGGAGAGGTAGCGGTGGGGCGAACAGGAGTCGAGGGAGGACCGGCGGGCGCCCACGGGAGCGCGGGGAGAGCAGCACGGGCCTGCTTCTCGCCAGGGGGCGCGTAGTGGATCGTGCGCCGGACCTGGGGACGCGCGGGAGGGACGCGAGAGGTCGAAGTGGGGCGAGGGGGAGTGCAGGGGACGGCACCGGCCCTCGGCTTTTGGGCGGGACGCGCGACGGTGAAGACATCGTCGATGACGGAGGAGGAGATGATGGTGGAGGACATGTTTTGATAGTAGGTTTGTTGTGGGTGGGGGTGATCAAGTCGCGTGTAGGCTGGTAAGCGGGAGCGAGGTGATGGTGGCAGCGGGTTAAGCTGGAGAGCAAAATCTTCCCCCCTCGCGAGGTTTATATACCCCCTTCCTTGTATCGGCATATTTGGCGTGCATTACGGAAGCAACGAGGCGGTCCAGCCCAGAACGAAGCTCGAGGTCTCAGGTGTGCTGAACTTTCAAGTGAGACAGCAGTGACGTTATCGGTGTGCGGTCGCCGTGCAAGAGTCCCGGTTGCCGAACATTCACGTCCCCATAGCTCCAAAACGGTCCGCCGTAGGCCAACCCCCTCGCTGGCGCGAGTGTCGTGAACGGGGCAGCATGGTGGTGAGTACAAACGACGGTGACGGCGGCAATGTTTGATCGTCGATCGCTGTACAGCCACCGGGGATCCACGGGCGTTAAGCGTGGCCTAAGTCCGTCTGTGTACTTCCCTGCCGTTGCAGCCAAACGACATCACTTATATTACTATCGCATCTATATTGTATAGCCAATCTGTCCATGTGCAAGTTTATAATAATCTTGCCCGCGAGCTCAGTCCATCGAGGTGCACGGCGTCTGTAAAGCAGGCCGCTCTGTAGACCCAGGTAGCCAGAAGTTGAGAGGTAGCAGGTGGCAGCAAAGGTCTTATCCGGAGCTAGAATGGGACTCTTGGCCGCGAGAGATGAGTTCGAGTAAGACGGCATATTGGCCGATCCTTGGACCCCAGACCCATATAAAGAAGGTGGATGTAGTGCTCCTCGCACTCGCGGGGCCCTATTGGTAGCATAGCACAGTGAGAAGAATAAGGCGCCAGAGTATTGGTACTAATATCGCCAAGTTCCTTCACTCACGGTTTTTGCGGATGTCCGAGTTGGTGGTGAGTGGGGAATTGTAACCACTCGGGACCCCCAGTGGCGCAAATACGCGCAAACAAAAGTGCGCCCCATGAGCCGGGCGCGACGAGCACTCGTCTTGCGCTCACTCCGAGTCTCAGTGCCAACGTCCATCTCGTCGTCGTCCACGATTTGCCATGGAATGCCCGTTCGGACTCGTCGAGAAGGAATATATACACCCTCGCTGCACTTGATACCAATTATACCCCGCTCTCTCTTCAGAATGAAGAATAACGAAAAAACCAAGATCCTGACCCCTCATCTCTACGTGGCATACTCGGAAGAAGCGGGCCTGTACATTTTATGATCGCCTATGACAGACATGAACTCTAAACGCAACGTACTCGGGTCTAGGTGATATTGCTCAGGTTGCGGAATGCTTATGTCGGGCGGAACCTCAGCCTCGCCCAAATACGGTACGTATAACCCTGTAGTACATTGATCATCTCTCTATTTTTTTCTTCGTAGTCACTAAACCGAGTGCCGGCCCCCTTCACGCCCCATGGATTCCCCGTGCCCTTGCCGATTTGCCGCCAGTGCGCTCACGTAATCCGTACGAGGCCAATCTTCTTGGATGCTACGATACGCCCGACGACACCCCCCACCTGCATTAGATCAACACGATAGCCAAGGTGCCCTTTGCCGCACACGGCTATAGGACCTATTTTGCGCTCAGTACGTTTGATAGGTATGCTTGTCGCCCGCACTCATGAACGTGCCTCTCACAATGTCGGTTGTCGGTACCGCGACCCGCTGCCAGTTGACGCGTCAGATGGATTCTTGTGGTGCGCGCCCTTATCTAAATTCGGCTGCCCTTGAAAGCGTCGCATGATTTCCTGCTTAATCCACCTCCCGCGTCCTCAAGCGTCTTTCTCTCAACGCTATCCAAAGGCGCTGGACAACACAGACTTTCTTGATGGGTCAATTCGGGAACTGCACCGGGCAAGGTGTCGCTTTCCAAGCCTCAAACCTCTGTTTGTGCTGGTTGAGCCCTATCGACTCTTCATGGCACTCGCGCGGGGGCATTTCCCGGAGCAGCTTTGCAGGCGTTGGACATAGTTCCCGGGTTCGCGATCCCCCTATACGAAGGACTTCTTTGCGAGTCTCCGAAAAACTCAAGCTCTTGTCTCTCTTGGCAGGGCAAGCAGTCCGTCACAGAGGCAATAGGTTGGCGGGAACATGATCACTATTTGTCAGTATAGGGAAAAGAGGGAGAATAACGTGACGGCGTGGCCGTCGTGTAGCATAGTATTATTAAAGATGAAAAACATCTAGCGGTGTAGTTGCCTGCAGCTAGTGGCAGTCTCAAGGCGCGGAGGCGACCAACCCCCCGTGCTCTGCCAAGCGCAGACAACGCCCGCACCAGGCATGATGCCGCGCGGCGCCACCCAGTGTATATCATATATACAGTGAGATGAAATAGAGGATAAGAAAGGCCCTCGTCAAGGGCATAAGCAAACACTGGCAGATCTAGAGCTGTCCTCGTCAAGGACGCGATATTAAGTCTAAGCGAGTTTCTATATGGGTCTCGCGGGGCTCCGAGAGAGAGAGGAGAGAGATAGAAACGAGATGAGGAGATTCTAGTAGAGAGAAGAAAGACAGAGGCAAGAACTAAAACTACGAGTCCGGGGCAGGGGCCGAGATAGAGGAGTAGGTACCCAAATATGAGCCCGATAAGAAAGCTAAAGAAAGAAGGCAAAGACCTACTAAGCAGCGGGAGACAGCAGAGGATGACCATGAGCTACTATCCCGAGGATGATCGGACTCTGAAGGGCACGGGCCCCCTGTGCGAGAGCACAGGGGGCGACGACCGACACCTTGGAGGAAGTAGCATCGGTCAGCATCGAGGTTTGCAGACAGCAACACCGTTCGCAACAACGCGAGGGATGCACGACTGGTGGCCGCCAGCGAACACCTCCAGCGCCGAAGCTCGGGCTGAAATAGAATAAACTCACGCTCTATCGCGTGGGCGCCCGAAGGCGCGAGGTACCTGAAATGAAGCTCGAGGTCGTCAGTCAAATGCGAAGAGACATGGAGGCTACAAGCTGAAGACGAGTTTGGATTCCGAGGCCGGCCAACGACGTTCACTGCCCCCGCCACAGCAGCTCACTACACTAGAGGAAATATGACTTACGCCTTACTATGTGCACAGAAGCTCCCGGTCCCATCGCGACGAGGAGTGCCCCTTGTGCTCCGGCACAAGGGGCACGAGTGTACCTTGTGAAAGAGATTTGTGAGTGTCATGCGAGAATACGGCATGAAGCCATCACCCCGACGAGGTAAGCGTGCACACGGCGGCCGATTTCCGGTGCATACCCCCAACGCCGAGGCCGATGGCAGAAAGGAAGGACTTACGCTGAAGCTATCCGTCGGCGGAGGCACGAATGCGGAGCTGTTTCTGCGAGGAGAGATTGTTTTCGTTAGCCAAGCTCGTATCAAAGAGTGGAAAAGAAAAATTCAAATGCAAAGACGAGTCCTGAGACCGGCCAATCCCGTCTCTCGCCAAAGCAAATGATGACATAGTTAGAGGATGATGACGTACGCTCGAGATTGCTGACCAAGCAAGATATCTCCGGGTTTCTGGTCTCAGATCCTCCGCCCGTGTCTCGGAAATGCCTGCAAATAAAACAAGGAGTGTTTTCAGCAGTCCCAAGTGGCGCGATGACACCGCTCACCGCTGCGCACGCCCGCGTCTCTGAACTGTCGATCTATATCAGGCCCCATCCAAAAGGCCTCCAACACTAGTACTCCTCAAAACTTGAGCTCCCGGCGAAGGCCAGCGTAGTTGACAATTGGCGACCCCGCGCCCTCGAACTGGTCGACGAAACGAGGACGGGGGAGCTGAGCGGCGCTGGCTTCGCGAGCCGCCATCCCCGCAGCCTCCTTGGAAACGTAGTACGCGCGCGTCTTGCGAGGGGCCGGGGGAACGCGCGGGCGAGGAGGAGCGACGGGAGAGGTGGCGGCGGGGCGAGGAGTCGAGGGAGCACCGGTGGACGCCCAGGGGAGCGCGGGGAGTGCAGCGCGAGCCTGCTTCTCGCCGGGGAGCGCGTAGTGGACGGTGCGCTGGACCCGGGGGCGCGCGGGAGGGACGCGAGAAGTCGAAGTGGGGCGAGGGGGAGTGCAGGGAACAGCACCGGCCCTCGACTTTTGGGCAGGACGTGCGACGGTAAACACATCGTCGACGACGGAGGAGGAGATGATAGTGGAGAACATGTTTTGATAGTAAGTTTGTTGTGAGTGGGGATGATCACGTCGCGTGAGGCTGGTAAGCGGGGGCGAGATGATGGTGGTAGCGGATGAAGCTGGGGGACTAAATCTTCCCCCCTCGCGAGGTTTATATGCCCCCTTCCTTGTATCGGCATATTTGGCGTGCATTACGGAAGCGACGAGGCGGTCCAGCCCAGAACGAAGCTCGAGGTCTCAGGTGTGCTGAACTTCCAAGTGAGACAGCAGTGACGTTATCGGTGTGCGGTCGCCGTGCAAGAGTCTCGGTTGCCGAACATTCACGTCCCCATGGCTCCAAAACGGTCCGCCGTAGGCCAACCCCCTCGCTGGCGCGAGTATCGTGAACGGGGCAGCATGGTGGTGAGTACAAACGACGGTGACGGCGGCAATGTTTGATCGTCGATCGCTGCATAGCCAGCGGAAATAGACAGGCTTTGAACGCGGTCCAAGTCCGTGTGGGCTGCTGCTCCCCCGCATCGCTGCAATCCATTAGTATTGGTACTCTATAAGTATCTACAGCTATGCTATTCTATATCTTATCGGTTCATCACACTAGCTTCCATTAATGTTTTCTTCCTGTGAGCTCAGCCTATCGAGGCACTCCAGCCGTTTTCAAGCTTCTCGACTTGCAAAGCGCCTGTAAACCCTAGTATCTCAAAGGAAAATAGCATGAACAGAGTTTGGCTAATGTGCTTGATATGGGTCCCCCAGCCGCCTACATAAGCACCGCGCGAGCGTGCGCTATCCTAGGATAAGGGCACTTTGTGGGGAGGGGCGATCTTTCCGGCTTGCTAGAATCATCAAAGATCAATCCGATCAGCCCATCTTTATCTTACACAACACGTTTCGACTGCGGGTTTTGGTTCGAATCGGCCACAGTGACCTGGGCTAGCTGGTGGCTGCCAAAGCTACCCGGCTACGCTAGCGGAGAGCTTCATGCGTGACACCTGGCTTGTCTCAAGATCGTCTTCCCCCCGCTGAGTAAGTGCGTTCGAAGGTAACGCGCACTCGGCAGGATCCATAACACGACAGGCGGGGTAGCCTGCCCATGCAAGAACCACAGTAGTTCTCATCTCAGTGCTCTAACAGAAGCAGCCTCTAGGCAACGGGGCATTCAAAAGACCTTGGTGCTTTCTCGGAAAGTAGCTCCGTTCTGTAATATTAGGTGGCTAGGAAGTTGAGAGGGTGTACTTTTGGCCGTGCGTATCAACACGCTATCTTGAGATTCCAGTGCCCAAAAGAGAGTCGCGCGGAGCAGAAGGCATGTGGGAAGATAACAGTATTGAAGCCTTTCAGATAGTATGATTAACGCAGTGATAGGTTCTTCCTACATCTATATGTCTGCGCCAGGTTTCTTTTCGTCGATAAAAGGCGAGTCCGAGATTGCTGGCAACACCTACTCCAATATCTCCGGCTCCTAATCTAAAAAGCGTATTTTCCGCAGCAGCGGGGCCCTAGTGTTCACATAGCACTACGAGCGAGATACTCAAGGCGTGGGGGGGGGGGGGAGTATTGCCAAGTTTCTTCGATAGCGGTTTTCGCAGATGTGAGCGGTGGTGGTGAGTGGAGACTGTTCCGCGGAACGCATCGTGCACGCGTGTACACGTAGCGTACATGGGCTCGAGTTCTCATTCACCATCACGCGGATTGATACCAACATCGGTTATGCACTAGTACTAGCTCTACTTGCGCCCATTATCCAAAGTTCAATGTGAGCAAATGGGCACTATTATCGTGGATCTCTGCTTTTAGGCCGACTACCCAATGGCTGTGGACACGAACAAACTCTATCGATTCATAGTCGAGCTGGCCGTCGTTTCCATCGTATATTCGAACCTGTTCTTCGAGGAGCACCCAATCCTTTGGGTACGCACGCACATCGGCTATTCCTGGCGTGCCGCTTCTCTTGCTTGCCGCAAGAGATCCCAATACCAGTAATCCTTGGCGCGTATACTCTACGTGTGACAAATTCGCCTCCCCTCGCATGGAGTCAGCATTTGCCGCTCGTCTCCATTGCCATTACTCCTTTCCGTATCTTCTCCGATAGGCGCCTTCGTAGACCACTATCTCTCCGAGCCTTGCGCAGTCTCCTCACTTGTCAATTCCTTTTGCTGCATTGTGAGCAATTGAAGCCCCGGTCCTCACCACGCTGTCGGGCCTATCCGAGCCAAACCCTTCGACTTAGCGCTGATACCTGTAACCGGAATAAATGCTCTGCACGCGTTTTCATGGTTGCAGGAACTTTCTCCCACCGCACTTGGAAATTCTATTCGAGTGGCCATTGGGATTACAGCTCTTTTTCTCTACCGTTCCTCACTCGACGCTACGCAGGGATATTGATGCTCAGCTGGCGCTTAATCCTCGGCTTCCAGAAGAAAATAAGAATGGATGGCCTCGCCCGTTTTACTCCGAGCGATCTCTTCCAGTTGTATCCTTCGTGGAATTCTTTGTTGTGCTAAATGCTGGGATGCCCTCCAGCTATCGCCAGTCACGGTTATTCGTGGAAAGACTTACAAAGTCTTCACACGGGGGCTGTACTATATACCGAAATCAATGTAATGTGTAGCACAGACCCCTCGGCTCGAATGCAGCCTTTGTGTCAAGTGCGTATCAAGAGAGCTACGGTCGGTGGGATCTGCTCCCGCTGATTTTCTTTGGCAATTCTCGGGAAGCTGCCGAACTGGGACTCCTAAAAGCATGCCTCTTTTTGCGCCACGCTTTATTAGATATTGTGCGTACCTTGCATCAGAACGCTAGCCTTGAATCATTAAAATCGGCACGCTAGACATGGCTTGATTCTCGAATGTGATTGAAATACCCACTCTGGACTGTAAGTGGTAGCAATGTCATTCTGGATCGCTCGGTAGAGTGCTCAACGCCATGTTTCCCTCAAGGTACGAGGATATTATTCTCGCGCAGCGGGTCCACTCTCTTCGAAGGCATCACGGACCGTCTCGAGCGAGATTTGTCACGGCTCGCGCTGGACATGGAAGTCTAAGTCATCGCAGGTGCGGAAAAAAGTATCTGGCGTGGGTTGAGGGCTCCAGACTTGGTAAGTTGTCGCGCTTTATGATCTTCTTCAAAGTATGTGCTACGTACTTAAATTGCATAAACTGCAGCTTCCCAGAGCAATTTCTCGGATCGCTGCTTTCTAAAGCAGAATATAACGAGGGTGGCCCTGGCAGGCATCATTTCGAAGCGTTTGGAGTTCCGGCCCTATACCTGGCCAATCAAGCACTGCTCCCCCTCCAAGTGTCCGGGCGGCCAGTGGCGTTGCTGTCGATGTTGGCCATACTGCGACTTGTGTTACTCTCATTCACCAGGGTAGAGTTCTCACAGATGCCGTCGATAAATCGCCTGTCGATGGTCACAGCATTACCTACTACCTTGAGAAGTTTTCCAAAACGCCAGGCCACCACTTCTTCCTTATATCCGAACATGAAACTGTTTGGGACATCATGCTCCAAGACCAACTTTGCTACGTCGCCCCAGACCATGACAAAGAAATGATGATAATTTCTGATGGCAAGACCTACGAGCTGCCCAATGGCCAGGTCATCAAAGTCGGCGGTGATGCATGGTAAGTTCCTCGGTTGTGACCCCGTTAGCCGCATGTTTTTTTTATGTAATGTGGTCTCTTTCAGTTTCAAAGCTCCAGAACTCCTTTTCCATCCGAGCCTATATCAAATCAAATCCGACGGTTTATCCGAGATAATGTCAGTAAGATTGGCCTTCATGCTGCGTAGATTTCCTCAACTCATCCCACCATGACCTGCGCCCCAACGCGTCCCTTTAGACTTGATTCGATTAGCAAGTGCGACGAAAACATGCGATCTGAATTGTAAGTGGTAGAAACGTTATTCCGAACCACCCAGTGTGCGTGCTCAACGCCGTATCTCCGAAGGTACGGGAATATCGTCCTCGCAGGCGGTTCCACTCTCTTCCCTGGCTTCAAGGACCGCCTTGAGCGAGACCTGTAAAAGCTTGCACCGCCAAATACAAATGTCTTGGTCATTGCAACTGCGGAAAGGAAAATTTCCGTCTGGATTGGCGGCTCCAAGCTTGGTACGTCGTAGCACTTCAAACTTCAAGTCTCGCGCTGACAGATAGGCTACATACACCACACGGAATTTCAGCTTCTCAGAGCAGTTTCCCAGCTCTCTGCTGTTCTAAAGCCGAGTACGACGAGTATGGCGCCAGTGGCCTTCAGCAGAGTACGTATTCGCTTCTTTGGTGCTTGACTTGAACCTCACTAAGTTTACTACCTCCGTGCTTTATAAGAGTTCCCGCAGCGAATGAATTTCTAATATCTTTATTCGATCTTAACCGTAAAATCATGGATCGATCCTGTACGGGGTCAGTTAACTGGAAAAATCGCGTGAGAAACAGCGGCGACTGCTTCGTGCTCGGAGTCTTGCTGTTCTGCTGACGTGGCAGCGCTGTGGGGCTGCCACCCAGTCAGGTCCACAGAATTTAAGCTGGCTTGTTTTCTGGTGCGAAGACTACTTAGTATGTGTGCTCGGTGCGCAAGCAATCCTCGTCGCGCTGCTCGCTTGAGACGCGCGGAGCACAAAGCGCAGGGCGGACGGTCACGTGATGTTTGTATTTGTGAAGGGACGCGTCGCGCCCTATAAATAGCTTCCGCGGGTGCTCCAGATCGTTCTTCACTTCACCCATCATGCGTGATGGACACAGGTCTCTGGCACGGAGCACCGGCGGCCAGTGGGCGATGGTCAATCCCTTCAGCTACGTGCGACAGGATTTACACATTGCCGCTGTTCGCCAGGAACTGCCTGTACACTGTGGAAGGGGCGCGCGCGATCAAGATTCGACTTTCGACACGACAACGGCGGGCGGAGGAGGGCGCTGAGGGAGGAGGCCAACCGAGGGGAGCCTGGGGGGACACTTCCCCCGTATGTTTATTCCTTCTCATCGCGTCTTCACCCAGAGGCTAACGTTTTTGCTCTTATATCCCCTCGCCTCCACGGCGAGGGGGATGCCATCAGGTACCCTCCTCGCCACCTCATACTACGCTTCCACCTATCATGTATATACCATGCTCGAACCATTCATGAAATAAATTACCATGCCTACGTTCACAAAATGAGATGAAAGCAGCAACGACGCCACCGTCGCTGTCGAACATCGGTCACTTCGAACAAGTCCACAAAAATGCTCTTAGAAAACAGCTGCGTCACGAAAAAACGCACGCTACACGCGTTATTCGACTTTGGCTGCACTGTGATGTCCCCTCGCACATTGACACCCACCGAACAGCGTCTTCCTGGTCGTGAGTCGTTCATTTGTGGGGGAAATTATTCCTACAATACGCGTAGGGCGAACTCGACTATGATTCTTTCGCGTATGGTGTCGCTGCCCTAGGATAGTTTTTCTGTCATGAGTTTGAGGTTCGCGCCTTTGTCGCTCATAGTCTTCTACTCTGACTGATGGACCTCCACCCTTCGTCAGTAACTTGCTCCCATCACACATTCTACACCTCACCTCAGCGGACTGCGGAAATTCCTTGTATCATCGCCCCAGCCTTAAAGTGCAATATGCTAGGATGACCCGGTTAGAGCTGCCGCCTTCAACGTTGAATCAAGCTTCCGCTCCCCCATTCCGGAGCTCTTATAGGGAAAGACAGTTCGTTGGAGGCCTCTAGGCGTTATTAATGGCAGGCACGAGCATCGTTCTTGCGCTGTACTATGCCTGCATTCCGTTTCTGATCCTCCTTTTTCTGCTTCTTTATTACCACCATGCTGCGCTATCAAGCTATCAAGGCCCTTGCTATCGCTGGAGAGATGTCCTCACGCAACTCGTGTGGGCTTGGGAAAAGGGTGCGTGCGCAATCATCTGTTCTATTTCGGGCGACCTTCTCTAAATGTATTCTCTGCGGAATACAAAGTTCGGCAGGTGTTCCAGCTACTGTCAGTCACGGCTGTCTGCGAAGAGACCTACAAACTCTCCACCTGGGGGCTGGATTCATCTGCCCAAGTACGCTGCATTACAGAATAAACTACCGACGCCCAATCAATTCTGACACTTGGCACAACACGTGCGCCTCTCCTTTAGCTTAATCACCCCCACGGCGGTCACCCGCATTTATACCCAGCATTCAAGCTTCTAGTAGAATCGGACACTGCAGTTGAATTATTTATTAGCATAACACCCAAGCTGTGGCCACGACGCTCTGCTAATTCGGAGCCGACTCAGGCATGCATTTCGCGCCTAGTAGATTCTATAGGCCTGTGCAAGCTGCGTCGATGGACTGCGTATGGTGAAGATTTCACTATATCCGTATTTAGCGATTCTGCTCACCTTGATGACTTCCTTCAAAGGCCATCAACGCCAGTGCGATGGATAGGGAGACTTTGGCTGGAACTCCACCCATCGCCGATCCTGAATGTCCTCGGAGAGCGGGGGTCAGTGGATTCTGCCGCGCCATTTTCTTCCCACTATCTGAAGCTGCAGTACTTGCTGTTCCTGGCCGCGCGAAGGGCAATATGCCCCCTTTGCATACGGCTAGTATTCTTTTGTTACCGGACATCAATATATTGCCTCTCAACCTCTCGATCGGCTCTCCTTTATCTCGCGCGACTAGAAGACTAAAATTGCAAAGTTCCTCTCGAACGTTGTATTTTATTTCTCCAGACATGACTTCTACGTAGCTCTTTCACTCCATATAGGTAGCCCAAAATCTAAGGCTGTCGTCGATACTTAGATCACACAGGCGTTTCCGAGTCCGTGATTCTTGCACAAAGAATCCACTTGTTCAACGACTCGGGTTCTTGAATCCTTCTAAACAAACCCTCCTGCTGGGTTATATCTTGGCACTACAGCAATGGGCCGCTGTAGGGAAGTGCACTTTTTGCACTATGAAACACTTAGTGATTAAGGATGACGACATGACCATTGACTATCATTAGAGATGGAAAGCATCTGGCGGGGACGTTGCCTGCAGCTAGTGGCAGTCTCGAGTCGCGAGGGCGACCAACCCCCCGCGCTCTGCCAAGTGCAGACAACACCCGCCCTTAGGCATGGCACCGCGCGGCACTAGCCAGTCTATATTATATATACAGCGGAGAAAAGGAAAGGTCCCTCGTCAAGGGGCTTGAGTAAACGGAGCTGTCCTCGTCAAGGACACGATAACTCTATGCGAGCTTCTATGTGGGTCTCGCGAGGTTCGGAGAGAGAGAAGAGAGGAGGATAGAGAGAAAGATGAGGAGAAATAGAGAAGGGAATCTAGTGCAGAGAAGATACAAGCAAGAATGGAAACTACGAGTCCGAGACGGGGGAGAACTAAAATCCCAGCAGAATGGGTGTCCGAGTATGAGCCCGACTGAAGAGCAAAAGAGAGAGGACAAGGACCTACCAAGCAGCAGGAGACAGCGAACTATAACCACATCCTATCCTATCGGTGCATGCCCCCTGTGCAAGAGCACAGGGGGCGGCAACCGACACCCTAGAGAAAGTAACATCGGTCAGCTTCAAGACATCGAGACCCAAAGACGGCGATGCCGTGCGCAACGGCGCAAGAGATGCACGACCAGTGGCCGCCAGTGCACACCCCCGGCGCCGAAGCTCAGGCTGAAATAAGATGAGCTCACGTTTTATTACGTCCGCGCCCGAAGATGTGAGGCATCTGAAACAAAATCCGAAGTCGTCAGCCAAATGCGAAGATACACAGGAGTTATAAGCTGAAGACGAGTTTGGATTCCGAGGCCGGCCAACGACGTTCACTGCCCCCGCCACAGCAGATCACCACTAGAGGAAATGCGACTTACGCCTTACTGTACAAACAAAAACTCCCGTCCCATCGCGATAAGGAGTGCCCCTTGTGCCGAAGCACAAGGGGCACGGGTGCATCTTGTGAAAGAAATTGCTCAGTGTCATTCGAGAACACGGCATGAAGCCATCACCCCGACGAGGTAAGCGTGCACGCGGCGGCCGATTTCCGATGCACACCCCCAGCGCCGAGGCCGATGGCTGAAAGGGAGGACTTACGCTCAAGGTAAGTGGCAGCGGAGGCATGGACGCGGAGGCGTTTCTGCGAGAAGAGATTGTTTTCGTTAGCCAAGCTCGTATCAAAAAGCGGAAAAAGAGGAAGTCAAATGCAAAGACGAGTTCTGAGACCGGCCAATCCCGTCCCTCGCCAAAGCAGATGATGTCATATGGAAGGAAACAGACGTACGCTCGAGATCGCTGACAAAGCAAGATATCTCCAGGCTTCCGGTCTCAGATCCTCCGTCCGTGTCTCAGAAAACTAAAACCTGCAAACGAAACAAGAAGTGTTTTTAGCCGTCCTCAGAGTGGCGAATAAACCGCTCACCGTTGCGTGCGCGCGCAATTCTGGATCGTCGATCTACATCAAGCCCCACCTGAAACACCCCAACACTCTTCAGAACTTGAGCTCCCGGCGAAGGCCAGCGTAGTTGAAGATTGGCGACCCCGCGCCCTCGAGCTGGTCGACGAAACGAGGACGGGGGAGCTGAGCGGCGCTGGCCTCGTGAGCCGCCATGGCCGCGGCCTCCTTGGAAACGTAGTACGCGCGCGCCTTGCGAGGGGCTGGGGGAACGCGCGGACGAGGAGGGGCGGCGGGAGAGGTGGCGGCGGGGCGAGCGGGAGTCGAGGGAGAACCGGCGGACGCCCGGGGAAGCGCGGGGAGAGCAGCACGGGCCTGCTTCTCGCCGGGGAGCGCGTAGTGGACGGTGCGCTGGATGCGGGGACGCGCGGGAGGGGCGCGAGAAGTCGAAGTGGGGCGAGGGGGAGTGCAGGGGACGGCACCGGCCCTCGGCTTTTGGGCGGGACGCGCGACGGTGAACACATCGTCGACGGCGGAGGAGGAGATGATGGTGGAGTACATGTTTTGATAGTGAGTTTGTTGTGGGTGGGGGTGATCAAGTCGCGTGTAGGCTGGTAAGCGGGAGCGAGGTGATGATGGTAGCGGGTTAAGCTGGAGAAGAGGAAAACAGGCCCCTCGCGAGGTTCATATACCCCCCCCCCCTGTATTTGCATGTTTGGCGTGAGATTACCAAAGGGCAAGGTCCAGAATCGCGCACATGCTACGGCCGCCGATCGGGCCTCGTTCGCGCTCTAGGCATGGTTCCTCCACTGAGCGTGTCTGAGCGTGTCTCAGTACTCTTGGCCAGTGAGATTCCTCCAAAAATGCGGCACCGAGCGCTGAGTGCTGAATGCTGAACGTCGGACGCTCGATGACCGGTGTTGGTGGTGGTGATGGTGAATGCGAAAACGCTGACGGCGTCGACGACAGGGACAAGGCCTTTTGATCGCGACCGTCGATCGCTGTACTGCCACCGTCGATCCGTAGTTTTGAGTTTGTCTCGGAATTTTACCCATGCTATTGCACAGAAACGCCAAGTCACACACTCTTCTTTGAGAAAGATGTTCGGAAAAGCAGATTATCGCGTAGTAATACTTGGGAAAACCAGTGTGAACAACCTGACGCCGGCTGAGCACTGAGGAGTAAAACCGTCTACCTTCCGCGATCAGTACATGGTAGCATGGCCATGGAAAAATATACATATATATATTGAGGTTATATATTATTACTGAGGTGTGTAACATACTGCTTAGCCCCGAAGGTCTTCTCGTACGCCAACGGAGAACTTCCGACCTTAGTTATCCGGCTTGCCTCGCATTGGCATACCTAATGCTTTTATTTTTGTACCGAGATCTTTCAACTGCTTCTCAGCTCTTCAACACCAATAGCGCAGTGCAATCCGAGGAATCCAATTCCCCACTTGAGACTATGCGCCTAACGATATGCATAATAAACAATCCATGAGTCCGGGAATGGGGGGGGAAACACCATTTTATACTAAGTGAATTTGCCCTAGTCGTATACGTCGTTTTTCTATCCACAGCCGTTTGAAGCCTTCTCGCCAAAAGCTCAACTAGGATGAGAAAAAGGTTATGCTCGTGGTGGTTGGTAGACGGCTCCGTTTGCAGAATCAACTCCAAACTCAGCATATCGGAGATATCAATCTTATCTTATCACACCTTCCCGATCCACATCTCTTCACCTCAATCGACAATATAAAAATTTCCTCCGGGCGAATCCATGTCGTCTTCAATCGCAGAATCACCAACTCCATCCGCCGTCGCCCCCAAACTCGTGCTCTTCGCACGCGGCGTAATCGCCATCCTCTCCGTATGGCCCGTCCTCCGTCTCGCAGTGGACCAAAACTGGGGCGGACCCGAATCCGCCGCGAAACGGACCTACCTCGCGTCCGAGATCGTCGACGCATTCGAGAGCGCGAGCCGCCAGCTCAACCAGGATGATGTCGAGGACCTTGTGCTGCAGGCCCTTGCGGAGGAGTTCGAGGTCGTTGTCGAGGACGGGAGCTCGGAGAAGGTCGCGCGTGATGTAGTGAGGCTTTGGGCCGAGGTCTCGGAGGGCAAAACGGATATGGTGATTAGTCTCGAGGCGATTGCGGATAAGATCAGGGGGAAGAAGGTCGTTGCAGAGGTCGAGGAGGGGAATGGAGACAGCGACTGGGAGGATGATGAATCGGGCGAGGAGGACGGTGATGATGATGCCCCTCAGCTGATCGCACCCCAGACACAATCAAGCCGGCCTGAGCCCGTGGTCGATGAGGATGGCTTTACGCTGGTGCAGGGAAAGGGAAAGAAATAATCAGATTGTGCGTGCGATATATTTTGGGCCCGTGCGCATTTCAGACGTATTGACGCTCGACCCTCAAGCACGAGTTTAGACGCGCTATGAAGCTTTTGGTGTGGGTATAGTCATAAGTAAACTACCCGACCCGCAGCCCTTAAAAATCCGCCCAGCTAGCAGGAGCATCCAGCCTTTGCATTGCCGAGAGCACACAAGAAAAGTACCGCAAGTACACAGGAAGAAAGTTTAAAGAGAAAAAGAGGTCAGATATGGCAGAGCGAACCAGAGAGGTGAAAAGACGTAAAAAGACACTTGTACATCGACTCTTAAGTATACATCTGTGCTTGACAGTTACGATGCCGCACTCCGGGCGGGCGTGCCCCAGACCATTGGTGGCAGTGGTTCCTCGGCTTCCAGCGTCTACGGAAAGCAAAGCAGGATCTCAGAGCTTGGTCGAGGAAATAAAAGATAAAAGGTTGCCTACCTCTAAGAGCATGCCAACGACATTATCCACCTCGCTGGGCGGGACACCGCCGCACCCAGCACCAATCAGCCTTCTATAATCCGCCATCCTGCCTCCCGTCCCCGCGTCCGCCTGGTGCCGCACAAACTCCTCAAACGCCTCCTTCCGACGCACCCGATGCTTCGCAATCTCCTCCCTGAGCACCTCACACGCGTCGTGGAGCTCCTGCGCAGTGAGCTGCGGCAGCGTGTGCAGCTCGATCAGATCCGTCGTGTCCTGCAGCACCACGCCCTCGTCGATCCGCGTCTTCCCCTTCGTGTCCGCGTTCGGATCGGGCATCGTGTCATGCGAGCCGTGCGATATCCACGCCTTCTCCCGGGCCTCCTCGTCCTTCACCCATTTCTCCCACCCGAATCGGTACCGCTTGCCCATCTTGTTCCGCAGATCGTCCTCCATGCGGTTGAGCTGCCCCTTGGATCCCTCGAGCCCGGAGGCCTGCTGCTGCAGCGCCTGCACCGCACGCTGGCTCTCCACTATCTCGGTCTGGATGTTGGCGAGCAGCGCGTGTGCCTGGTTCAGGTCGCGCTCCTTCTCCGTCAGCTCCGCGTCGAAGCTTGCGGCGAGATTGTCGAGCATCGTCGCCATGTCCTCTGTGCACTTGCCGCTCGCGCGCTGGGCGGCGGCGGAGTGGTGTAGCTGGCCGCTGCCGCTGCGGAAGGGCTGGGAAGATGCCGGCGTGGAGGCGGAGGGGCCTTGGCCTGGGCGGAACAGAAGAGGCTGGGAGCGGATGACGGGGGACGAGCGGAAGCGCTCGTCTTCCAGGATGTAATCCTCTGTCGTCTTGTTGTCCCGGTTGGCGATCTTGGGGTCCGCGCCGTGGTCGATGAGGAGCTTGACCAGGCGTTTGCTGCGGCACCGCGCAGCCATTGTGAGGGCTGTCTCACCATCCTCATCTTGGAAATTGATTATGTCTGCCAGCTCTTGCGGAAAGTCTGAGAGTCGGCCAAGGAGCGTTTCCATGTAGTATCGTGCAGCGTGCGTTTTCCCTTTGGACATGGCCACATCCACAACATGATGGAACACCGTACGATTGAAGTGGTCGATGTTGAGTGTCGAACGATGGAGGAGCTCGTACAGCTCGGGGAACTTGCGGACGTCATAGTTATTTGCAAACATGACGCTCCGCATCAACGCAGTTTGCCCCGCCTTATTGACTTTGAATATGTCTGCCCCGGCAGTTAGTAAAAGTTTCACAATCCGGATACGCCCCATAGCACAGGCCCAGTGAAGTGCTGTGTGGCCATCATCGTCTATTGGCATGTTGGGGTCAAAGTCGGCTGGCGGGGATATGAGCAAGCTGGGAATTTGCGACGTGTCGGATATGAAATACTCGAGGATGATGTCGCCGTATTTTTGAGGGTCAATAGAGTTGTCTGCAGCACTCATTTCACGATCATATTGGTCTGGGGAGTGGTCGTCGTAGGAGCGCTTGCGCCGCCGACTGTGCTTGCCTTTGCTTGGCAAATCGCGGCGGCGCGGTGAGGTGCCCCCAGCCGCGTCCGAGTCGTAATCTGACAGCTCATGTGAGCTGTCTATTGGAGAGGGAGTCCGTGAGCTCGAGGAAACCTCGGAGGGCGAAGAAGTCATGGAGCCGTCCTCTGATCCACGTGGCGAGGACGCGCGGGAAGACGAGGGAGAGAGGTGTTTGGAGCGCGTTGAGGAGCCCACAGCCGCATCTGCGGCAGCGGCCGCATCTTTGCGTTTGGGACGAGTAGGTGGGGCGGTGATGTGTTTGGGCGCCAGAGGTGGGCTACTTTCGTTGGGCTGAAAATCAATAATTGGGCGCAAGAGGGCTTCGACATTGTACTGTTTGGCGAGCGCCAGCCCACGATCGAGTGGGACCCATGTACCTGGAATGTTCAAAACGATGGGTTATTGAAGAAAGGGGCACTGAGCATGGGAAACTACGATACCCTGGTATTTGCCATAGCCTCCTTGGACTTTCTCGTGCTCGCCCTTTTGGACCTCGCGCTCGAGGACTCTTGTCCTCTGGGGTTTATCGAATCCAACCACTTTGAGAATCTGTGTTGCGTTTAACCAAGAGTCGGATCGCCGCCGCATTACTGCGACGGTCTTGCATATCCTGTGTGGGATATGGGTAACCAAAGGCGCGCGTAAACCTGGCAAAGGGGCTCACATTTCATACACGGGCACTCCGCTATACGTCGCCTGGCGATTCTCAAGAAGATGAGTCCTCCACACTGCCCATACCAAGTAAAATTAAGATGACATACCTTGAAGATTTGCGAGTCTCCCGGCATGATGGAATGGCGCGAGTAAGAGCCTGAACGCGTATGTACTATCTGTGTTATTCTCGGTGCACAAAAACGGGTGCGCGCGCGCCTTCGGGTGGCGGGATCCGGCGGGGTGTCTCGGTGGTGATGGTGGTGCAGCCCAACGCGCGCCCGTCGCACGACGCGTTCCAATCTCCGCAAGCGTGCCTCGGTGCTTACGTCAGCATCGGCACACTTCACACATATCACCTTCCCTTTCCGTTCGGGTTTTGCTTTTCTTCTGTAGGGGATTTAAATCGGGCAGGCGAATATATGGCTTGGGATATCCCAGAGCAAATTCAGTCGATGGAGAGCAGTCGAGATATCCACGGGTAGAGAAAATCAAACGGGTGCGGCTGTGGCCAGGCGGGGCCAGGGGCACGTGCCGGTTGCGCCCAACACGCGACAACATGGAGTTCAGTTCCTTTCTGCAACACGCTGCCACTGCTGACTGCCCGGTATTTCTCGAGAGCCACCTTCTCCTCCTCCTCCCCCGCCTCCTCGCCCCCTCTCGCGCGCCATGGGCCTCCCCTGCGAGCCCCTCGTCCGCTTCTCCGACAGGTGCGTGCTCTCTCGTCGCCTGCGCGTCTCTTGGCCACCGCCCCCTATCCACCCGTGTGGGGCGCGGCGGAGCAGCCTTTGCGGGGGATATACGCGCAGCCCTCAATTCCGCGCTGCTGGCCCTCTTTGTCACTCTCTTGAGCTCAATGCACGATCGGCTGACTTCTTCACGCCAGACTATATTTCACGACTTTTCCCGCCCCCGTGCCCTCCCATAACACGCTTAATAACCAGTCGGATCTCCCAAAGCCAGCCATTCGCCCCACTTTCCAGGGCCGTGGAAAGGCGCCTGCTTCGCCGGAAGACAACGATGCGACATACTACTTCTTCACCATGGATGCCTCCCTGCCATATGTTTCCTTTTTTGAAGATTGGGGCCCTTTGAATATCGCACAAGTGTGGAAAGCGTGTATCCTTATACACGAGCTGCTCGAGGTGCGATTCTTTCCATCCACGTCATCGGACTAGGCATAATTAACATACAGGCGCTACGCAGGACGTTGAGCTGGTCTCGCACAGACTCGTTCTGTACTCTTCCAGCGATCCGCGAAGAAAAGCCAACGCTGCCCTCCTCATGGCCCTATATGTCGTGCGTACATACTCGTGTATGTCTCCCTTTGTGACCCCAACCGACCCTTTATCCAGATGATTGTCCAGCGTCGCGCGCCCTGGGAGGCCTTTCACCCCATCGCCGAACTCGAGTTCATGCCTTTCCGCGATGCCGGGCGAGGGCGCTCCGATTTCAACCTTTCCATCCAAGACTGTCTCTGGGGCATGTGGAAAGCACTCCAACACGGTCTCCTAGACATGAACGCGTTCAACGTCGAAGAGTACGAATATTACGAGAAAGTAGAAAACGGGGACTGGAACTGGATCACACCTGGCTTCATCGCCTTTGCGAGCCCGATGGATCCGACGTGGGTAAGGCGAAATCCAACGGTATACAATGGTGCCGCGTCCTCCAGTCGATCGGCCACAAATACGCCATCGCGCGCGACACCTGCATCTCCGGCAATAGCACTCCAAAGAAAACTCCCGCAGCCATTCATCAACTGCCTCAACTACTTTGAAGAGCGAAGTGTCAAGCTCGTCGTGCGGCTAAATAACCCGCTATACGACAAAGGACTCTTTGAAGAGCGCGGGATCGACCATGTTGATATGTATTTTGATGATGGCACGAACCCGACAGATGAGATCTGCAGAGATTTCATCAAGCGGTCTGAGGCAATCATCGAGGAAGGGGGCGTAGTGGCTGTCCACGTGAGCTTGACATGGACATCACATTGCAATCTCGAAAGCGACTAATTTTTTTCTCGTTTCGTAGTGTAAAGCTGGCTTGGGGCGGACAGGCACATTGATAGGAGGTAGGTGTAATGTTGAATCAGCAACGCCAGGGAATCCAGCTCACCAATTTTCATTCAGCATATCTTATCTATAAGCATGGCTTTACAGCCAATGAAGCTATCGCTTTTATGCGGATAGTACGGCCTGGGTGTGTCGTTGGTCCCCAACAGGTGATTATCATAACCTTTGGGGCATATACCACTTGAGAAGTCGGCCACTGATTCGCCTCTTGCTCTAGCAATACATGTATCTCCGGCAGACAGACTGGGTCAAATGGGCTGCAGTCGACGAGTGCCGGAGAACAAGCGCAAGCGAGACAGCGCCCGCCATCCGACCTGTGACGCCACCGAGTGACACAAGTGATAATGCGCTCGCCACCGCTGCTGTCCCTTCCACACCGACCAGGGCGGTGCCGTCGTCTATCTCCAGCCTCGCACCTCCGGGCCAACCACGCAAGACGCCAGCACCCAAGCGGCCTGCCGCAGACACGGAGGACGAGTCCGAGGAGCTGGCAGAGCAGGCGGACGTCCTGGGATCTCTGGGAGCCGTAGCGCCCACAGCAGCACCACGAGGACGCGTAGTCGTACCAAAACACCTCCGAGCCAAGGGTGCGGCCGGAGCGGCGGGCGTGCGCCAAGTGCCTGCGACAGAGCTGGTGACGAGGACGACGCGCGCAAGCACGAGGATGGCTGCCGCAGCAGCGTCGGCTTCCTCGGGCTCCCCTGGGGGCCCTGGATCGGGATTACGATCAGGGGTGCAGCGGTCTATCCCGCTGGGGGGACACCGTCCAGCGTCTGCGGCAGCCGGATCGGTGTTGGATCGCCCGGTGACGAGCCTGGGTATACGTACGGGCGGCGTGGGTGGTGCAGGCTCGGGTAGCAGTACGCCCAACAAGATCCCACGACTGGCTCCGCCCAGCTCGTCATCGCGACTCCCCGCGCGACGCACCGTGCGGGACCCGTCGCCTTCGCATTCCCCCGTGCCTGTGCCGTCGACGTCGCGGTTGCCGACGTTAATACCGAGCAAGAGGAGCTACGTGCTCAAGCCGCCGCCGCCGCTTCCGCTCCCTGGGCCTGGCCAGCACCCACGCCTTGGCATGACGCTTCGCGCGCGGAGCGCAGACAAGGACAAGGGTAAAGACAAGGACAAAGACAAGGAAGCGGAAAAGGAGGAGAAGGAGAAGGACAGAGTGCAGAACGCGTGGATGTCGGGCTCAGCGGCGAAGGAGGTCATCGTGCCTGGGACTAAAGGCGAGAGACCGCTGCTGAGGAACGTGAGGAGACGGAGAAGCAGTTTCAGCGCTGCCGACGTCGTCGCTTGATTTCTTTTCTTTTCTTTTCTCTTTCTCTTGTGCTTCGTGTTTTGGACCTTGTTCTGCCCGCGCAACCCGTCACACCCACATCTTATCCCCATCCCACCGCATCTCACCCCAAGTCCCCTTGATCCACCCACCCCCCCACACATCCATATCAATCTTGCATCGCCCGGCACACGTGTCCCCCATTTTGTCTCCAGGGATCAGTCTACCTCGGCTGTCTTTCTTGCCTTCCTCAAAAACCCAAACCTTCTTCCCCTTCCGCGGTGGCTTACTCGATCCGTTTCCATTTTTGCTGACTTTTCTACGCCAAGTCGTTCATTTTCCTCTCTCCCGAGACTCGAGGCTGTTTACGATCATGCTGCTTACATCCGCTCATTCTCTTCTTTCTCTTGCTGCTGCAAACTCAATGTGCATAAATGTATACTATCCGATCACACATACATACACTCGAACTCACTGTCACCTTCCTTAATTCCCAATTTCACACCGCACATTTCGTCACTCACTCGCGAGATACCACTCGGATGGGCCAGCCCGAGCCGGTAGATCTTCGCGAAGACAAGGCGGAGTGCGTGTTAATCCTGTGACAAAGCATGGAAATGGAAGCAGCCAAGCTGGATGGATTGTTGGCTTCAAGGTTCGCCGTTTAGCTTTAGCGAAACGGAGGTTTGAGGAAGGTTTTCAAGTGTTTCGAGATTAATGAATATCCGGATACACGACAACGACGGAATCTCATTGTGATGGCGGGGGCGTGAGTTCCGAATCTGTGCTGGGCGCCGAAGTGGATATCGTCGGGTGGCGTCCCGGTTCCGCTGTAATATCGTTCGTACCATCGCTCATACCATCGTTCATACCTTCGCCATGAACTCGGATGTCGGGAGTCGAGGGGCGCTCGAGGTTCGAGGCCGACGCTGATGGGGTATATGTGTTTGGGAAGTCTCTTCCTACGGGTTCGAAGATCTATCCTCCCACTTACGATTCGGGTGTTGCTCGCCGTGATTTGTCGACCCAGGGCCGGCGTCTGCATTGCCGTCGACGATTGAATGTTCTGTGCGACGAGAGCCGTGATTGGTGTCAGCGACGGACCGGTGGGTGGGTAGTGTTTGTGGAAAGGTCCTGACGGTCAGCGTGAGCCATGATCACGTCTTCCGAGGTTTGTGGAGCATCAATGGGGGTTGAAGATGGAGAGGGGGCGGTGGGAAGTGCCGCTGGTACCATTATTGAATCTTCTGGAGAGCAGACAAAAACCGCTTTTGTCATGATTGAAATGCCCCCAATAGCACCCGCGGGCGTTCGACAACCGCGAAATTGCGACTCACCTGGCTGTGCAGGGGCAGGGACAGGGCTCTCTTTATCGTTATCTTCACCATCAAGCACCACTGGCTGAGGTGCCGGTTCAACCCCGTGCATCGCTTCGGTGATTTGGTTAAACTGCGTCGTTAGCACGGCTGGACTCGAGCGGCGGTACTCGACTGCATCGGAGTTGGGCGATGTTAGATTGGGTGTGCCATCTTGCAATGTACTGATTTCGGCCCCAGCCCGAGGAGGGGGTCCCTCTGTCTGAGATGATATCGGTTGCGCTAGAAAACAATTAATCGGCGCCTGTGTATGCTCACAGGCGTTGAGGGGCACACACGTTGTGGTAGTGGCGGGGGTATTTCACCCTTGCTGGCCTGGAGTATCTGCCGAATGGCAGAGTCGATGGCGTTCGCAACGTCATCCTCCTTCAAAAACTGGTCCGCACGTTCCCATATTGGGTACCTATCAATTCGGCGGTGATTGAGGTGATTTCATAATTTGGAGGATGTAAGATGCGCTGCGCACCTTTCCAGCTCCTTCATGAGCTCAGAATGCGCCGCATCGCGCGACCTGTGTGCCGACGGGCCGTCCGCGGCCAATTTTTTGGACGCAATCTCTTCCACACGCGCAATAAAATTCGTCCCGACCTCCTAAAATTGCGCGGTAAGATTCTCATGGCAACCTGGTTCCAAAATTGTGACGACTTTCTGACACTGCGCTGAAACGACGTCAAGAGCTCCCTGCGAAAGCGATCGAAGGCGCCAGAGCGCTTGTACCTAAATTTGAGGGATAGGATCGCGCGCCTTTTGCGGGAGAAAGAGGACACGACGCACTCGTCGACGAGCTCCTGGGGTGTTGTGATCGCCATAACGGTCGCCAGTTGAGTTTGGGATCCCCGCACGCACACAGCCTGCCGGCCTCGGGCTTATGTAATATCCGCACATCGACGCCCGATGCGCCAGACGCGTTCAACTTCAAACGTCCACCAGCCACCGACAAACTTTGCATCATTCCCATCCTGAGCGTTCCCTCTCTTTTTGTGAGCGCACCTGGTCTTCATGGGAACATTCTGCTGGCCGCCACTATCTCCTAGAACTGGAGCCGAATAGCTTCAATTTGACCACAGGCAAAACATACCAACAGTCGCGTAGATATGGTCCAGGCATGGTGAATCCAACGCCAAACAAGTTCTAGGCTCGGGCAATCTCTTCCGTGTAATGCTCGCTGGTCAAAATAGCCAAGCTTGTTTTTCTGGGAGCGGTCACGTCGGGCGGCAGCTTCGCCACTTCCAGAGCGCGGCTAGTTCTCTGGTGTCGATTCCCTCATCGACGTGGCAACGTTGCAAGCTGCCGTCGAGCACGGGGCTCCAGCGTTGCTTCGTTGTGTTCAGTCGGCCTAAATTCCTTGGTCGATTGTTCAATTGATCAAGAGATAACCGAATCGTGTTCCCGACGGGTATCTCGGCTTCGGATACCCATTCTGGATGTCGTTACCCTTGGAACTCGATATATCTACGTCAGCGGACATTTACTTCTTGGCCAATACTTCTTGTGGATGGTTTGTGCGCCGCACGGCTAAAATCACCCCAAGGGTTCGTAGTTCCAAGCTGCGAGATCTGACTCACAAAAAGGCTAGCCCCTCGATCCACTCTCATACCACCGGGCTAAAGTACCGGTTCGTGGGTATAACGCAGACGGCCTCAACGGGTATGAATTAGACAATTAAAAATCTTAAATCACCCGTCACAATCGCTCCGCTGGCCAGTATTTTCGCCGCCGCTTATTTTGCCAGTTTCGCTTATGATGGGTACGGACTTGAAGCCTCGCGGGAAGTCTTTTTACAAGCAAAGTTCGCTGTTTCACTTGCCGAGTTCAATGCAAAGTCTTGGTTGAAGGTATTCTTAGCTTGCTAAGCACGCCCCTGCTGTGGTAACTGTTTCAATTCACCAGGCTTTCTACCCCGCTGTGTGATGATAGATCGAGTCGGGGAAATCGACCGAGCTATTCCCTCCCTACTCCAAGCTGCGCCCGCGAATGATGGTAAACCGCTGGCAGAGACTTGCCGCAGAGCACTTGGCACGTGCATTCTCGAAGATTGCAGTGTTCGCACTGCATCTTAGTCCGGATTATGGATATAGCACCGTTGGAGCCAAGTAATTTGGGTCTCCAACGCGGTGCCCCATCGAGCATTATCCAAAAGTGGAGATGTGCAAGGGTAAACACCGCCATGCTCTGGCAATACCTGCCACTCGTGCCCGGTAATCACAATATCGACGGCCATCCGTGCACGAAGGCCGGCATTAACCGCTGACTCATGCCATACTTCGCTGCTCTGCGCCTAAATCACGAAGCAGAGAGATATAGAGCAAGTCTAGGCGCCCAAATGCTTTCCGGAACACGGAAGAAATGCACGACCAGCGGGTTCTAATTGCTTTATTTGTCGCGAATCAGATATGTCCCGAGCGTCGACGCTGAGTTTCCACAGCTTAGGTTACTACCAGGGGTAAAAAAGGCGCCCGACCCTCACAGAATCTGCCACAAAGTGTCCGCCTATAGTGATCTCGATAAGTGGATAGCGTAGGATAACGTGCGTCCCCAGGCCTCATCATTTGACTGACCCTGCGGCCAACTTTAATAGGCCGGCACGCTGAATGAGCTCGTGCCTCGGGGGTTGATTTTGGCTATAATCTGGCTTAACCATGTAAGTCCGCTGATCGAGGTCCAGGAAACAGCCACCCCAAGCTCAGGGGCAAACCTAGCCACCTTGGGTGGGCACTGACACGGAGATTATGACTCTCGGAAGCGTGTCGAGTGGCTAAAGGTCGTCAACAATCGACGTGCTTCAAGATCTCCCCCCCTGAACGCGGTTCTCTTCCCTTTGATATATATTGGCTTCACTCTTCCTTGGCAGCTAGCGTGCTCTTCCGTACTTTTATTCCAGAGGTCAAGGTCAAACCGTCTCCTCGACCCCGCCAGCAGTTTCTCGGTCACGGCTTCAGCCTCTGACAACTTCGACTGGGCCTCCCTTATTCTATTATTATTTCCATGCGACGCCAACAACCGTCCCGAGGGGCCGCTGCGCTCGTCCGGGGGAACGCATGCCTGCAATGTCGAGCACGGAAACATGTGAGTAGTCATCCTATGCTGCTCGGCGACGGCGACGGCGATACCAGCTCACTTGCCCTCAACCTAGAAATGCGACGCCGGCCGACCGTGCGGCCCATGTACCAAATCTGGAAAGTCTGCCCGATGCGCCTACGATGCTAGCAAATCGCGGATGTCCGTCCTGGAAGATCGGCTGCAGGAACTGCAAAGTAGCATTAAAGCTCTCGAATCGCATCGGAGTCGGAATGGCACTTCACCGCCACGCTCTAGTTCATCGTCGGACGAGTCTTTAGAGCAGGACTGCGTCTCTTCTCATTGGACCCGACTTCCACTTCCAGGTGCTATCAGAGTTGGTGAGGAGATAGCTTTTTTTTTTTGCCACCGACCTGCGCACTCACCGTCGTCGTTCCTTCAAGTAAAACATGCTGCCCCGCGACCGGCGCCTATATTTCTCGAAAATCCCATGGATATTCTGAAATTGCCACCCGCTACCCGCGAGCACCTGTTAGTCATCCCTCTCTTTCTTCGCCTCTAGTCTTATTCATCCTTGAGTCAGGGTCGACATGTTCATAACCGACTGCTCGAGATTCTCACTTATTCTCGATGAAACGAGGTTCCGGCAATCATTGACGCTCCTCCCATCACACGAAAATGCCCCACATCCTGCCCTCATCAACGCTTTAATCCTGAGGGCCTGCACGTCTCCTGCCACACCAATTCGCCAATACGAGCCAATATTCCACGAGCGGCTACATCGCTCTTTGACAGACTCGCTCTCAAAAGCTGATCGACTTCTGGATTTTGTGCGAGCCTCGGCGCTCACGGCATATTATTATTATGGCAAAAACCGGTTAGTCTGCGCCTGCCACCCAGCCGCTGAGCTTGCTACTGACAGACTGCACATGCGCGCTAGATGGGTGGAAGGGCATCATCACTTATCAAGTGCGATCATCTTTGCCACCTCGGTTCCGGCGCTTCGCTCACTGCTAATCGCTTGCGACATTAGGCACGATCAGATTCGCAGCAGGCTGTGGGTTACACGCGATTCCCCCCTTGAGCGCGGTGATTAGACCAAACTGCCTTTCTATGCTCAATCCGCCGCACGACTTGCTCGAGCTGGGCGAGCGGATAAACACATTTTGGATGCTTTTCTGCCTCGACAGACTCGGCTCAATTTTCACGGGGCTGCCGATATCCTTTCCTGATGAGGTGAGTCGCCTTTCGCTGTACCATCGGCTCTCACTCGTGATGTTGACTTTTGTGCCCTTTCTCGTAGGCAATCTCTACACCGTGGCCATGCCCTCCAGAATACTTTAGAGATGTATGTTCTCCATCCCACCCAAACTACGCTCTGCAGTGTCCAGTCTCTAATATGGTCCATTGGCACTGTAGGGCCGGGTGCAGCTATCACACTCCAGCTCCATCGCCAGTCTGTACGACATGAACCACACCCCACTATATTTATCTGCGGACGATATCTTCGAGCTACGGCCCAAGTCGATCGCGCTATTACATCGGGCCGTGATGCTGGCGGAGCGTGTCAAATCTCGTTCGTGGCAACATAATTCATCTACGCTCCGCCTTCCTTTCTAATGTCCCCTTCTACTCCTAAATTAATAGGCTCCTTCGAGGACATGCGAATGGAAGTATTTATCGCAAAGGAAGCCGCAGTCCGTTTCGCGGAGTCGCTCCCGCCTTACCGAAATACCGGGGACGACAATCGCAATTCTATCTTTATTTGCCTGCACACGACCGCACAGGCCGCCGTTATTATGTTCCTCGGCTTATTCCCAGAGGATAACCGTGGCCGCCAGCTCCAAGCCGCCAGGGCCGCGCTTCAAGTACTGAAGGAGATCAACGATGCTGAAGTCTCGAATCTGTGCTGCCTGTTTGCCGTGAGTTGTCATTACCTCTTACGCATCCATTGTCTATATTCATTCATCGCCGGCGACAGTGGACTTTGGGCCCGATATACGACGCCGTTGCGCAGGCGGTAGTCAGCTTGGAGCAAGCTGACGGCTCCCCGGCGTCCATCCCCTTGCGGCTGGAGCTGGCCGTTGTTCTTCACCTAGCGAGGGCCCTGTCTGTGTCCTGGCCGTGTGCAAGTAAGCTACCAAAGCGTTCTTTTTTTTGGCTACACTGAAGCCTCATGTCCCCACCACAGAGGTCCTCTCAGAGAAGATAGAAAGGTTCCTCAGCGAGGGCGTGGACACCGGAATCATGGCCTACGTTCTGTAACACTTGTTCCAGCCGAGATGAATGTCCGAGATGAATGTTTCTGAGCGTGTAGATTGTATTTTATACTGGACTGGGCATCGAACTATTGTATATAATGGCACTCCCTAGGCTTTTGAATATTTGTGTACACACTGGAAGAACCACCTCAGGTCTTCGGGATCCACCCCAGGGGTGATCCCGTGCCCCAGATTCGCGATCCATGCCTTTGGCTTGCCCCCCACCTTGAAGCCTTCACACATCCTCTTCACAGCCTCTTCAATCGCATCCCTCCCGCCGTAGAGCAGCCCAGGATCCATATTTCCCTGAAGGGCTGTCCTTCCTCCAGTGATCCGCCTGGCTTCGGCGGGGTCAATGCACCAGTCGAGCCCAAGGACATCGTACCCTGCCGTGGCCGCCATCGAATCCAGCGATTGGTTGGCGCCTTTAGCAAACAAAGTCATGGGCACCGCCGGGATATTGAGCGCCGCGAGTCGTGTGCGAACGGAGGTGGCGATGTGTGTGAGATACGGAAGCGAGAACGTGGCGAAATCGTGAGGGGAGAGCTCGGATGCCCAAGAATCAAACACTTGCAGAAGCTGGTGGTGGTAACCATGCCGGTGAGGAGGGGGAAGATAAAATGCGAGCTGGGCGGGATCAAAGGACTGACCTGCGCTCCGGCCTTGACCTGTCCGACCAAAAAGTCCACGCAAACATCGGCAATGCGCGCCAAAAGCGCCTTGGACGCTTCGGGGTATTTGAAGAGCCACGTTTTGGCCAGCTGGAAGGTCTTGCTGCCCCCTCCTTCAATCATGTACGCCATCAGCGTCCACGGTGCACCACAGAACCCGATCAGAGGGACTTCGCCCTTCAGCTCGTGCCGCGTTCGGGTCAAGGCTTGGTACACGTATCCCAACTCCTTGTCAACATCGACTGAAGGATTCAGCTTAGAGACATCCTCAGGAGTCACGAGGGGCTCGGGGAAGTGGGGGCCTGGATTCATCTCGACGACCATGCCCATCGCTTGCGGTATGACGAGGATATCGCTGAAGATGATGGCAGCGTCGATGAGGCCCGTGAAACGCTGGATTGGCTGCAGGGTGATCTTCGTTGCCAGCTCGGGCGTCCTGCATACCTCAAAAAAGGCGTGTTCCTTGCGGACTTCGCGGAATTCTGCAAATTGATGAACGTCAAGTTGGACAATGCGGATATACATAGACTCGCCCAGAACATACCAGGAAGGTAGCGCCCAGCCTGCCGCATTACCCATACCGGAGCACGCTCTGTCTCTTCGCCTAAGAAATCGCAGTTCAGAAAAATAAGGCAAGCGGGTGAGGAGGAGCGAATATTGTACCCCGAGCAGCTCGCAGCAGCAAATCGTTCTTGAGCGGAGGGAAGTCTGACGCAGTGTACTCGCCTGCCATGATGTGTTCAACGCGTTCCACTCTCGATTCTGCGAATGCGCCGAGTACGATCCCAAGTGCGGCGCCGGTGAGCACGACTGAGCTCATGCAACTCTGACGAACTTGAAGGCCAACTTCACGATTTCTGCACGAGCAAGGATCGTGATTACTGCTTACTCAGCAATAGCTAGTATTGAAGTTTACGTAACGGTTCTTATGGTCTCTCGAGGGGTTGAAGGTGAGAGCAAAAAACATCTAAGAGTCCGATAGCATATGGGGAGTATACAGGTTTTGGGACGAAGAGAAAAAAGAGCAAAGCGATCAAGAGGCCTCTGGCCCTGCCGTCTTGGCGTCCTCCTCGGGGAACAGCGCTTTCCTCGCGCGCTCTTCCTCATCCACCTCCGGCTCTGTCTCCACTCCTGCAACATGCCCTTCTCCCATAGGCGTGTCAGCCTCCTTTTCTACCGGCGGAGCCTCCCGCTCGGTCGTCTTCAGGTCCCCGGGCTGTTTTGGGATGAACACGATATCACCCTCGGCCTTGTTCGTGTCGTTTGGCGGGATCACCGACGCCGTCTGACTTTCCATCGCTGGTGATTCTTGTTCTGCGGTCAGGCTCTTGTCGGCGTGCGGGCCGTCTTTGAACACGTCGCGGCCCGGCTCAATAGGATTGATGATGCTGTCGGTCGTGATGTGCTGTGGGCCTGCCTGGGCGTGCGATGTGATCCCGGCTTGATGCGCAAGGGATGAAGTGTCGTATTGCGAGTACTGCGTTAGGTATTTGTCAGCTCAGATGCTTCGCCGAGTAGAAACTTTAGGAAAAGCTTACCGATTCATAGAAGTCGTGGCTGGACAGGGAAACCGATCCGCTTGTCAATAGGGCAAGAGAATATGATAGTAGCGCGTTTACTTACCATGAAAAGTCCCACGACTTCACCCACTGCGCTCTCATGCACTTCGACCTCGTCCAACTACTTCCATACGCAAGAGGACTAAAGTACGCGAAAGTAAGGATGGCCACAACTGCGATTGCCCCTGCGATCTGGAGTCGTACGCGCGGCCGCAGAGCTCCAGTGACAACCTCAAAGACGCCGGCCAGCAAGAGGATGGAGAAATAAAGAGCGGGAAGGTAATGGTGTAGGAAAAGCTGGCGCTCCATAAGGAAGAAGGGAAGGTAGTGGAGTGCCCATCCAAGGAAGAGGAATCCGCAGAGTTGGTCGGCTTTGACTACGCCAGCTGTTGGAGCACATTGACACGTTAGCCTCGTATCAGAAGTATGTAAATACCAAGGTCTGCTTACTGTTTAAGAAATCTTTATATCCTCGCTGGGCACGAATGACCAGGAAACCACGGACAGCAGCATACGCCAGCACAGCAGCCGTCCCCGACCACCAAATAAACGGGTTACCGAGCAGGTAAATCTGGCGATGATCTTTCACCCAGAAATTCTGCATCGCAAAATACATGTCTTCAGCCGTGGTGTCAACACCAAGAGCATAACAAATACGCACGATACCACGCTTGAGGAACGGCCACGAGAGCGGGCGAGAGTCGTAGACGTGTCGGTCCGTGAGTCCAGCGTTCGTGTCCCACATCACTCGCTGCAGCTCCAAGAACTTGGCCAAGAAACCCGGTATCCGATAATTCACTTTCTCTGCGTCCGGGGGCACTATAAAAAACCATCGTCATCGTCATTAGCTAGGGCCCCGCGCCTCGACAGGTAGTAGCGACTACGCACGGTTCGGATGCGAGTTCGTCTCAATCACCCAAAGCGAGTTGGGCTTGACAGCATTCTTATTGCAAGTAACCTCCTGCTGCTCGAACCCCCACTCCGGGAGCTTGACCTTGTGCGAGAAGAGATAGCACCCCGTCAGCGGGTGCCGAAGCCTAAAATATGTCCGCAGAGTCCGCAGCCGCTTCTTCGACTCCGGATCCTTTCGGTCGCCCGACTCGATCTCCACGATCCAGTTGTCGTTCGCGTCGCCCTCGAAGCCCTCAAAGCCGTACCCCGAAACCTCGTTCTGGAAATCGACCTCTGAGATGGGCGGGCGCACGTCATGGGAGTGGAGGCGCTTGTTTGTGGAGATGTGGTCAAAGCGGACGGTCATGCCGGGGGTGAGGTAGACAAGGTCTGTTGATGAGGTGTTCTTTTCTTCCAGCGCGTTTCTGATGATCCAGTTGTTATTATCGTCACGGTGGGGATACAGTGTAATTTGCTGTTCTGCAGGTCCCTAGGTAAGGGTGGTGTATGAATGAACACAACCTCAGACTTACGTTGACTTCCTCCAGGGTAGTTGTGTGGGTGCGAATGCAAATATCCACCTTGTGTGTTGACATGCCGGAGAGTAACCTCAGACCCGATCGCGACGTCTTTAGAAAATACCATCAGCATCAAGCCCGCATATATGAGGATGGATGTTGTCGTACCCGCAAATGTATCCGCCATGCCTCGCCCTTGCAGAGTATGCTGGAATTCTGAGCTCATAAACCCATCTCCCTCGCCCGAGTTCTGGAGGATGAGGAAATGGATCTCGAACATAGCCATATAAAACGTAATGGGCAAGACGATCAAGCACAGCGCACGCGCGCAGAAATGTTTGACAAACAGCCTTGGGGGAACACGCATATCGCCAAGGAGCAGCCAGAGCTGCCGAATCGTACAGAGTCCGACCAGGGCGATGGTAAACAGCCCGACCCATTTGCAGCTGACGACCGCGCCAAGGGAGAGGCCCGTCAGAGTGAGCCAGAACCACCACTGCTCTGTGAACGGCTCGGCCTTGTCCTCGTTGGAAAACCCAACCCAGCAGAAGGTACTTAGCGATGTGAAGAAGATGAGGGGAGAGTCGAGGAGAATGAGACGCGACTGGGTGATAAGGCTGTTTTCGAATGCGACGAGGACGGAGCCAAGGAGAGCGGTGGTCGCGCGACAATCCAGACCGCGCAGCGTGAGGTATGTTAGTGGGACTACGGCCAAACCCATGACCGCTGGCAGAGCTCGCATCATCACGTATGGGACATCCGCATATATCCTGTAATTCTAGTCAGTCATGCCCTAGTATATGCGAGAACACGAGTAGGATGCACGCACTTGCCAATGTCCTTGAAATCAAAATTCCCATCGTATCCACTAATCACTGACACGAGCGTAATGAGCAATTTTGCCAGCGGCGGGTGGACGTCGACATAATAACGCGTCTTGATATACTTTGAAGCAAATTTGCCAAAGTGCACCTCGTCGAAACTACACCCCACATCAGCGCGCTGTAGTGCATGCCATTCCACCGCATATAAATGCACTTACACGACGCTGTTGGGCTCGGACAATTTATACAGCCTGACGAACGCGGCGAGGACCACGACCAGTATGAGCAGCTTCACCTCGCCCGAGCTGAGCTTGAACCCGCCCAGCGGGTGGTGCTGCCGCGGATAGCCGCTCGTCGCGAGCGCCTTTCGCTCGTCTGCGTCGAGGCGGTCCTTTGGGCGCGGTGGAAATCTCTGCGAGGGTGCGCTCGACAGCTTCCCGTACGGCTGTGCGGAAGATGGTGGAGAGGCTGGTCTCCGAGCTCGAAAGTCGGACATTTTGGATGGCAGGCGGCGGGTGCCGCGACGGTGAGCGGTCGAAAAGGACGGTGGGGGCTGTCGAGGAGGATGGGCCCGCGCTGAGCTGGCAGTTGGAGCTTGGAAATGGGAAATCTCGGCGAATTCGCGCTTGGTGCCTTTGGGAGCTTGCTCTGCTGGCGTCACTCGGAGTCGGATACTTGCCACGCCCAAGCACGCGTCAACATCGCGAGCCATTTTTGGAACTCTTAGAAATTCGCAGTCGACGCGAAGAAACAGCGAGTAGATTCCTCATTTTTATATGATCTATATACTAAGTATGGTATCCTCCCGCCTCACATGCCTTCTCGTTTGCGGGGCGTAGCTCTCAAGATGGTGTCGACCCTAGAAATCAAGTCGCGTGAGACGACGCCCGAAAACAGCCGAGATGGACTTCGCATACCGGACGATCATCTCTGCGGCCTCGCTGGCACTCAGAATTACCTGCCGCTTGAGCTTGTAGCTCTCGGTGACACCGCGGTCTCTCATAGAGGCAACGGCGCCGTTATCGAGATCTGGAAGGATATCGAGCGAGTGGATCAGCTGGTAGTCCTGGAATCTCAAGAAATACACATACCCAGCCCGGCGTCGGCCTGTCCACCATAATGCGCGGCACGCAGTTGTGATACCAGCTCCGTCGAGTCGTAACCAGCATTGTCGGCCAAAATCGTGGGAATCTAGTCCAAACACCGTGCGTGTCACCGATGCCCTCATAACGATAACGTGAGCAGCGAAACAGCCAAACCTGTCTCAAGGCGCGCGCGAACGCTTCAGCAGCGATGGCCTTCTTCCCGACGACTTTCTTGACCTCTTCATCCACAGCGCAGCTCATGAGCATCTCGGAGCACCCGCCACCGAGGACCACGCGTGTCTCCTTCACGGTCTGGGAGAGCACGGAAAGTGCGTCGTGTAGCGAGCGCTCGGCCTCGTCGACCATCTGCGTCGTTGAGCCACGCAGCACGACCGTGCATGCTTGGCCTGTGGCGACGCCGGAGAATTTAATGAGCTATATACAATCATGCAGAATTTGGGTTTAGTAGCCAACTTTCAAAAATGCCGCATATGCCGCACCTTATCTTCACCAATCATAATTTCTTCGATCAAATCACAATGACCGAGCTTCACCAGCTCGGGGTGATCGAATGTACTCGCAATTTCACCGCCCGTGACGAGCGACAGTCTTTCCACGCCCTCGAAATCGGCGTGCTCGATCGACATGATGCCGTGCTCGGCGAGAAGCGATTCGGGGTAGTTGTAAATCAGCTGCCGGTTCACGAAGCAGTTGATACCGTGGGCGGCGATTGCTGCCACCTTGGCTTTCATTTTTTCCTATTGTATGTTTCCCTGTCGGTCATGGCGATGGGGAGGATTGCAGGATTATGTTCTCACCCGTTCTGCGCGCTCGAGCTCGGCCAGCTTGCCAGTCCCTTCAACCTTGACCCTTGCACCAAATATCTTGATCTTGTCGGTATCCATGGCTGAGAATTGAGCATACTTTTAGGCATAATACATGTCAGGAATGTTGCAGACGGCTCACATGTATTGGCGATCAATATCTTAGCATTTTGCAGTCGCTTTGGGCAATTCACAGAAATCGTCTTGTCAAGAATGAAGCCTAGATAGATCCTTTTAGCGCCGAGACACAGCACGATACCTTCAGAAATGGGGCTTACCCTCAGCGAGGAATGAATCGCTGAGTTTTCCGCCGACTTTTTTGATAATCTGGATGTGCTCTAGATCTGTCGAGCCTTGCAGACGCAAGACCGCGTCGACGGCGAGCTTGGCAAAGAATGATTTTTCTTGCGATAGGACTTTGGACGACAGCGTTGTGCGAGCGATGTTGACGAGGTCCTCGCGGAACTGATCCATATTCGAACTGGAAAGAATTCAGACCATTCATATAAATGGCAAAGGTATGTATGCAAGAAGGCGCACCTATGATCAAGAGCCGATCCTTCGAGTGCTTTCAGCGCAGCGGCGCTCGCGATCCGGTATCCCTCTACAATCGTCTGCGGATGGATCTTGGACTGGACGAGCTTTTCCGCCTCCCTCAGCAGCTCCGAGGCCAGCACGCACACGCTCGTCGTCCCGTCCCCCACCTCGTCGTCCTGCACCTTTGAGATGTTCACGAGAATCTTGGCCGCGGCGTTGTCGAGCGGAATCGATTTCAGGATCGTCGCGCCGTCGTTGGTGACGTTGATGTCGCCCGTCGAGCCCGACTGGAGGATCTTGTTCATGCCCTTGGGGCCGAGCGTGGATTTGACGAGGTCGCCGAGGGCCATGGCGCCGACGAAGGACGACAGGCGCGCGGACTCTGCGCGCTCCTCCGTGGCCTGCGATTACGCAAATCGGATAAATGAGATTGCCTACTTGAGATCGGGTGGGTAGAAAACGCACCTCGTTGGCGAAGATATTCATCGACATGGCGCGGTAGAGTGTTCGACGTTGTGTGAAGCGGGCGCAGACGTCGTCGCGGTGGCAGTCAACGACGGGCACGATGATTTTTGGATCGACGCGTCTGCCAAAATTCGGATGACTAAGCCACGCATCCACCACAACCAGCCACCTTCAACTTGCCGTTGATTTTTCTTTCCCTGCAGCCTGCCGCTGCACGGGGCCACCCTGCCCCCACTGCCCAGGCGCGACTCAGCGCCCAATCTCGCAAAAATTCCTCAAAGCCTGGAGTGACTCGGTGGGGCTTGGCCGGGCAAATACATCCTTGCTCAGAGTCCCCTTTCATTATTCAAGCTTCATGCAGCGTTCCCTGGACATTTCTATGCTCATGACGACATCGCGGTCGACTTTCTCACTCGAGGATGGCTGTACGGCGCCTGGAATCCATACTCGCTGCTCTGGCTCCCTTATCTTCTCTTGGCGTCCCTAATTCGTGTGATATGAGGGGTGCAGCGAAAACAGAAAGCTGGAATGTTGGTGCTTTTGATATCGCCGCGCGCACCCTGCTTTCTCTCATACCGTGAAAAAATGCCATTCGTCACGCGGATGCGGGCCAGACCACAGTCTTGAATTACCTTGCTTTGTTCATGGTATGAGGGTCATTTTGACTTTCCAGCTCGTGCGCTAGCACCAAAGGCAAAAACGGCTGATCCAGCCGGTGTGTTTTACTGAAGTGCAGGCCTTCTATTCCAACCTCCCTCATACCTCAGACATCAAGGCAAACCAGTACCTTTAACGGGCCCCATCTTTCGCATCTTTCTCACTTGGAAAAATGAGATCAATTTGAGCCCAGGCCAGCATGGTAACTATCCTTACATGTCATATATTGACTGGCCTGTGTCAATCACGCCTGGGAGTCTGCGATGGGCAGATCGCTGCCTGGTCTCTGCAAGCAGGCATCAGGCTAGACGTATCAAAGGATATTCGAATGCTGGACAAACAGCTGTGATTGACCGCAGCTACACCAATGTGCTCCAACGCGTAGTACTTCCGGTGAAACTCGGAGTCTTGCTGCTTTATAGCAGGACCTTCCCATCACAACGTCTGTGATGCCACCGCAAGTACGGCGATCGGCCACAGCGTAAGCGTGTGGCCAAGGCGCGCACCACGGACGATGGCTCCGACACGCGATCGTCGATAAAGCGACCGGGAATACGAGATTCCGATGCGATCGACTGCGCGAGGGCGATGCGGCCATTGATTACGTAAGTGGCTCCCCTTGTCACCACCGCGCGGGCTAAACCAAACCTCTGGCGAATATCGCGCGTTCTTTTCATAGGCGCCAATTGTGAATAATCGTGCGTGGCGATGTCGCGCAATCGAGCAATGTGATCCCCCCCTTAGGGTTCGTCCCCGTGTCCTGCCCGCATTCCTATGGCAATTATACCGCGACTCCTGAGCCCACTGGATAATTCAGAAGCTCCATGCGAAGCGGAGTCTCAGCGCCAGCCTACAAGTACTCCCAGCCCGCAGCAGAAAAAACACAGGCTTTGCTCCCTCATCTTTCCAAGCCACCCATGTCAAATCCCGATCGCTCTCGCAAGTCGCTCGATATCGAGGAGGGGCGCGTTGACGAGAAAGCGGCGCGGCTCCCCAATGCCGTCACTATCGATCCTGATGTCCGCTTCGGCCTCCCCCTCGAGCGCCACGAGCACACTACGCCTGCGGGACTAACCCGCGAGCTCTCGAGAGGCTCGCGGCTGTCACGGGTCCCTTCCCATGCCCATGTCGGAAACCCAGAGGCGCGCATCCCTGCCGAATTCCGCACCCTCAGTATTCACGTCGAGAGTCTCTCCGCCCAACAAGCCCAAGTAGAGGCGACTAGGAAAGTCGCCGTCAAAGGTTAGTCTGCGCTACGCACTTTTTTCAGTCCATATTGCTGATACCCTGCGAAGAGCTTTCATCCCTCGAGTGGCACAAGATCACAGTTGAAGAGGCATTACAGCGCTTGACCGTGTCGCCTGCCACCGGTCTCGAGTCGTCTCAAGCCAGCCGCCGATTTGCACAGTACGGGAAGAACCAAATCAGTCCCCCGCCCAATAACCTCCATCGCAAGATTTTAGAATGGGTTTTTGGCGGCTTTGGAAGTTTGCTACTCGCTGCCAGCATCGTCTGCTTCATCTCATGGTAATACTCTATTTTTGCCTTCATGATTACTCGATACTCATCGGTGCTTATTTTCAATGCAGGAAACCCCTCGGTGATCCTCCCCAAGCCTCAAATCTGGCGCTCGCTGTTGTCCTCCTCATCGTCCTCCTTCTTCAAGCTTTCTTCAATGCTTGGCAAGGTTAGCATTTCTGTGTGGATCACCGATCGGACCTACCATGTGCTCATAACTTTTGTCGCATAGATTTCTCCACGTCTCGCGTCATGTCATCGATCTCCTCGCTTTTGCCTTCGGATGTGCTTGTGCTCCGCGACTCGACACAGACGACTCTCCCGGCCGTCAGTCTTGTCCCAGGCGATCTTGTTTATATCACACTAGGACAAAAGCTGCCTGCGGATATGAGGATCATTGAGGCGAGCAGCGACCTTAGGTTTGATAGGAGCATCTTGACTGGTGAAGTAAGTTGATTTTTTACGATTGCATCCCCGAAAAAACGATCCATTGAACATGTGTTTTGATGTAGAGCGAGCCTGTGGCTGCAACTCTGAACATGACGGACGACAACTTCCTCGAGGTATGGAATTTCTACAATCATTTGTGTTTCAGACAGCTCACCAGATGCCCTGCAGACCAAGAACATCGCGCTGCAAGGAACACACTGCATCGGCGGCTCTGGGATCGGCTTGGTTGTACAAACAGGTGATCTGACCGTATTGTAAGCACCGCATCCTTATTATTCAGGCTCGCACTAACACCCCTTTTTTGGTCTAAATTTAGCGGAAGGATAGCGAAACTTTCGTCAAGCGGACAGACTCGACTAACGACTCTCCAGCGCGAGCTCTTACGTTTTGTCCTTATCATCGCGAGTCTCGCTACGGTCATCGCTATTCTGATTGTTGTTCTATGGGCTGCTTGGTGCGTCACCGCGTAGTGTCTATCTGAATTTTCACTCGTACTGAATATTTCGTCTGTACTAGGCTGCGCCGCTCACATCCTGATTACATCAATGTCCCCTCATTGCTCATCGATGTGGTTTCTGTTATGGGTTCGTATCCCGCCACTATATCCTTACTTGCTATTGGCGCTGACCCGTGTTTAATCTCAGTCGCCTTCATTCCCGAGGGATTGTGAGCTCATATCATCTTGCTTTGATCTTGGTTATGTATTGAGCTTGGTTGAACAATTTAGGCCGGTCGCAGTCACCATCTCACTCGCCAAAGTCGCAAATACTCTTAGCAGCCACAAAGTTCTTTGCAAGTAAGGGCGGCGCTCATTGATTCATCGTACCACGCGTGCTGATTTTGGTCGTAGATCTCTGTCTATCGTCGAGACGCTGGGGGCGGTTAACGTCCTCTGCTCTGTGGGTCCTCCCACGCCCAAATTCACAGCGTCTAAACAGTCTAACGCTGTATCTGGTGGTACCAGGATAAAACGGGAACGCTCACCCAAAATAGGATGACAGTAGAAGATATCGCCATTTTGGACGCAACCTTCGACGCCACCGACCTTCGGAGCCAGTGTAGAAACCCCTCAACGCCTCGGGAGTCTCTTGAGAATATCCAACAGCTTGGTGTGATTGCGGGAATTTGCAATGCTGCGACGTTTGATCCTACGACTGTGAACGAACCTCTCGCGTTGCGTAAAATCCTCGGTGATGCCACAGGTATGCATGATTAACACCACGCCCATCGGGTAGCTTGCTCACTTTCGGATGGTCTACGTCGCGTCCCAGACTCTGCTATACTTCGTTTTGCGGAGAGCCAGATGCCAGTTGAGGAGGGAAGGGCACTGTGGAGCGAAGTCTTCAAGATGAACTTCAACTCCAAGGTACATCCCCTCCTCCGTTCAATCCGGGAGACCTCAGGGCTAACTTCAAGGCCCACCATAGACAAAGTTCATGCTCAAGCTCTCCAAGCTCTCGACCGAAACCCGAAGTGCGGGGGCCCGCCCTGCGCCCATCGCGTCGTGGGACGGATTCGAGGAGGATGACTTCCTGCTCACCGTCAAAGGCGCGCCCGATGTCCTCTACCAGCGCTGCTCATCTGTTCTCGACCCCGCCGGCGGCCCGCCTGTCCCCCTCACGGACGACACCATGAGGCGCATCGTTGGAGTCCAAGAAGCGTGGGCGGCCCAGGGCCGTCGCGTTTTGCTCTTAGCGCGCCGCGTAATCTCGCGCGACCGGTTCTCGAAGGAGATCCCGGTGGAGTCTCAGGAGTTTGCGGACCTGGTGAACGAGTTCAATGCAGACCTCACGATTGTGGGGCTTGTTGGGTTGATTGATCCATTGAAGGAAGATATCGTGCACACTGTCAGGTACGTAGGAGGAAAGTTGAACTCGGCGAGCGATTGTTTTCTTACGTTGTATGGTTATAGTGTATGTCGTGGTGCTGGAATCCGATTCTTCGTCGTTACAGGTGGGTATTTTTCTTATCCCTGGTCGTTGACCATTATATCTCAATGAGCCTATTCAACCCAAAGGTGATCACCCGTTGACATCCGTGGCAATCGCTGGGCAAGCCGGCATCATCTCGAACCCCTCCGCCATCCACCACGTATCCGACCTCCCTCTCCACCTCGACACCCCGCTCGCCGCCAAATCCAAATCCGCCTCCTCGGAAGATCTCGAACCAGACAACACCGAGGGCCGCACTTACAAGAGCATTGTGCTCACCGGGCCCGAGCTGATGCGCCTATCGGACTCGCAGATGGAGCAGCTCACGCACTACGACGAAATCGTGTTTGCGCGCACGACGCCCGAGCAGAAGCTTCGTATCGTCCACGAGTTCCAGAGGCGCGGGAGTATCGTTGCGATGACGGGGGACGGCGTGAACGACGCGCCGTCGCTCAAGGCCGCCGATGTAGGTATCGCTATGGGATCGGGGTCCGATGTCGCCCGGGAAGCTGCGGACATGGTCCTTCTGGACAGTTTCTCTAGCATCGTCATCGCCTTGGAGTATGGTGTGTGCTTTTTTTCGCTGAAATCGCAGAGGTTCGACAGGCAGGTCGCTGAGTTTTTTGTTCCCTAGGCCGCCTTGTCTATGATAACTTAAAGAAGACCGTGCTGTATCTCTTGCCCGCAGGGAGGTACGAAAGCGCGTTATCAGATTTGCTCTTTGACATCTTTGCTGAAATATCGCGCGCAGTTTTTCGGAGCTTATGCCGATTCTGTTGAATGTGTTATTCGGTCTCCCCCAAGCGCGTCCATTTTGCTACCTTGACATCTAAGCAACAGCCCTGATCCCCTATACCCTCCATTATAGATGCTCAGCAATCTCCAAGTTCGTGTCTCGACTCAACTGTATCCCACATGGCACTGACCAAATCCTACATAGATGATTATTATCTGCGTCGCGACGGACGTGTTCCCCGCCCTTAGTCTCTGCCTCGAAAAGCCAGAGATCGGACTACTCACTCGCAAACCTCGTGACGTGAAGACAGAGCGCCTGGCTGACTGGAAGCTTCTCTGCCATGCTTACTTTTTCCTGGGTGTGATCGAATCGCTCTGCGCCATGTCCATGTGCGTATCTCGGCCCCCACTGTAACGTTTGCGTGCTCATCGGCCTACGGGACTCTCTAGGTCGTTTTGGTATCTTCAACGCAAAGGGGTGCCATTCTCCGAATTAGCTCTTGGGTACGGCAACTGGCCCTCGTTGACCGATGAGGATCTCGATACCGCGCAAAGCATCTATTTCTTCACCCTTGTCATCATGCAGTGGGGGTACGTTGCTGCGAAAATCCTTGGCAGCCGGAACTTCCTCGGCTGACTTTCAACGCGCACCTAGGAATCTACTCGCTACGCGGACTCGGAAACTCAGCATCTTCCAGCACTTGCCCTCGAAGAATTGGTATATCTTCCCGGCCATGCTCACAGCGCTAATATTGGCTATATTCTTCTCCTATGTTCCATTTTTGTGAGTACCATACCCCTGTTATCTGCGCTTTTTATGCCGCACGCTCACCGGCATTTATCTTCATCAGCCAGCGGACATTCCTCACGCGCGGAATTTCCGTCGAATATTACTTCTTGCCAATGGCATTTGCAGCGTGCATCGTGCTGTTCGTAATCCTCTCCTATCATCCCCTCCTCGATCAGCCCAGCTGACCACCACTGGTTATTAATTATAGCCTCGATGAAGCACGAAAATACTGGGTACGGCAGAACCCCAGCGGGATTTTGGCCAAGCTAGCATGGTAAATAGGCTATGTACGAGTTAGACAAAACTATTTTAAACGGATTTGTATGAACTGTACGATGATTTTGCAATGGAATACCCACTCACGAACCATGCGTCCCGGCAATCGGAGTGGATTTGTCTCTGGAGCACTAATACTGGTGTATTTGAACCGGCGTTCGCGAACGAGTCAGTATTAGAGAGGAAAAAGGCGACTGCCGTAGTAAACTGGCCGGCCCAAGAGAACAAATTGTTCTCGAACGCTGGTTGTACTATGAAGATAGCGGAAAAAGAAAAGACCTGCGTGCGGATTGAACATCGAACACGTGAGCGCTAAATGAATGACGTGCATGGAAACCAAAAAAATAAACGAGGAGGAAAATAATATAGAGACACTCGACCAGGCAATTGCCTGGGAGGACCACCGCCCAAGTCCACACCCTCCTGTATAAGCATCGAAATGGAGCGGGGGAGGCGTTCCCGACCGTTAGGCCAGTACGACTTACTCGTCAGTTTACGCCGCTTGGCCCTATATGTACACAATGTGACCCCAGCACAGCCACATTGCCACAGCCACGGCTCGCTCAAGGACACCAATATCAATGCCTACACTAGAGCACCCGCGGCACCATTAATGAATGCTTGTGACCGGATAAAGCTTGCAGGCCCGAATCGATTATTCTTTATTAAACTCATGCTCGGATGCCAGGTTTCAGCACCTTCCAGTTTGTCAGACAAACGATACCGCGCGAACTCAATTCCCAGGCCCGACACGAGTTGCGTGAGGATGTTCCTTTCGGCGGTACTTGGCAAGAGCCTTCGATAGCGCGGGATGGTAGCAATCAATCAAATCAGGAAATCAGGAAAGGAAAATTATAAACGGAATGCAAGCATATACAATGCGCAAGGGCGAAACTTGTGCTCGCCATTATAATAACATGGGATTGCTGGCGTCTAGAGGTCTCCGACATGTTTTTCCCTACCAGGGCTTCGCAGATAGGAGGGGAGAAGCTTGGATTCAGTGTAGGTGACGGTAGTTCCTGATGTCGACAAGGGGGTGGTCGCTCTAGTCGGGTTATCCTGGCGTATTGCCCTTCTGGGCAGGGAAAATGATACAAAGAATTTCCGTGGTCCACCAAGGCGAGACGTGGCGTGGAAATATTTGAATTCGTAGACGAGAGCAAGTAGCAATGGTATGTGCTTATACCGAACGGCCATAGGCTTTGAAAGAAGGTCGGGCAGCAAAGACAGCGCAGATCCTTCTCACCCGCTGCACCATAGCATACCCCAACGGCTGCATACAAATCCGCCGCAGAACTTTGGTTGTCAATGGTAATTTGGGCTCGCGATGCGACGACCACTGCTGAACGAAATCCTCCGAGAGTCCCGCCCACCTATCGTATTTCTCCGGGTCGCACTGATCTTTGGCGGGCGGAGGTGGGGTATCCAGCTGCCAAGGCAAGAGATGAGAGCAAAAATCGTCAAATGCGAGCAGAGCTTGAGTGGCTGCATATCTTTTTGCAATATCGCGGGTCATCATTCTGTCAAGAAACGGAGCCAGGAAATGCGTAATGGGAGTCAGTTGCTGACGAATGATGAAGGCCTATCAGTCAGAGTAGGGGCATCAAGAGCAACAAGGACGCGAACCTGAAAGTTCTCACAAAAAAATTGTCCCAGTGCAGCAACGTCGTATGCGAAAGGATCATAGTCGAGTTCGCCCTGCGCGGTGTCGTAGGAAAAATTACCTCCGCCGATAAATGACTCGTGGCCGGGGAGGCGTCGTTCGGCGGGTCTAGATGTGCGGGGGAACATCACAGCACAGTCAAAGTCAAATAGGGCGTACAGCGCACGACCTTCGTGACGCAGCTGTGTTCGTAGAGGATTTTCATAGACATCCTCGAAGCGCCCGGTATGATTCATAAGAACGTTGGACAATTTAATGTCCTAAGTACCGCAAATAAGTCAAAGGAATGTTGTGTGAATTAAAGAGGGGCTTACCCGGTGTGCTATAAGTCTCTCGTGCAAGAAGCATAGGCCCTAAGCAAATACTGATTAGTTTACGCTCCCGTGATCGGAGATAGCTGACGCCACCTTTAGCAGACAACGCATGTAGCACAGAGCTTCACGGATCGTCGAAAACCACGGCCATGTCGCACTGTCGCCCCATCTTTTGAAACCAGTTCAGCAAAGAGGAAGGCACATATTTAGACAGCAAGCAGCCCGCACCTGGGCATCACCACAAAGCAGTGCTCGTCCGTTTCCAAAAAATCCAGGGGAGGGACAACGCAGCCAAAGGATTCGGCCGAGAATAGCTGAGGCTCTTTGCTTAGCACACGAAGTATTCGGTATTCCTCGGAGTTGATTTTCATCAGTTTGATGGCAACTTGTCGGTGCTGGCGATCCTGGGCGCAGATAACCCGGCCCTATCAAGCATCAGCCAGGAGAATGGGGCATTGTTACAGGGCAAAGGCCATACAATCAAAAAGTGGTTGAGCACAGGTGTGTACGAATCCGGCGGGTCACCTCCGATAAAACTATACGGATGCTCAGCAGGAACGCCGGATACCGACAAAGGCGACATGGAAATGATATCGTCTTGCGGTATGCCCCTGAATTCGCGGACTTGGTGGTACAGATCATATCCGCGCTCAAGGAACGATGGACGCAGCGATTCCCACCAGTTCATCCGCTCCTCGAGGTCGAAGAGGCGTGAATCAACGTCAAAGTCGATCTACGGCAATGTGGCAGCTGAGCATCGCTATACTCCATGTCTCTCCTCCCCTTCAAAGGGACGTACCTTGATCTGATCCATTCAAATTGTGCTACTCGGGTCACGTCGACGCCGTGGAGAGCAGTATTGACAACAAGCGGGAGCTGGACAGAACTGCAGTCTGCATCCGGCCACGTCCACCGCCTGTCGTGTTACAGATCCTGTCGAGCGTGAATTACCTTGAGCGCACTTGCTCGACGGAGGAGAAGACAGTCTTGGGACAAGCCGGGAGTTATGCATGAAAGCCTATGCTAGTGCAGCCGAGTAACTTTGGCGGAGAGGCAGAGAGTTGGTACGCTTTTCTGCTCCAGACAGTCAGGTTTCTGCGATCGATCCAAACCAAACTCCAGAGTTGAAATCCAGCTGTGTAAATATAAATACAAGCTGCCGCTCACTGGTTTACTGAGGCGGTCTTATATCTGCGCGATAGGTTTATGGGTGCTGTAAGAGTAGCGACGGAGCGTGCGACTGATCTGTAATCATCCCAGTAGGCCCAAAGGATCGCCTCTCCCTCCAAGGCGCAGTTGCTCTCGAACGCTCACGCGGTGCTCATGCAGGCGGCTGGTGGACCCAAATTTTATCAGTGCTATTTTCCTGGAAATACCGGAGTTCACAAGTACTGCGCACCTGGAGAAGCTTGAAAACGGTTGGGGTGCCTTGATAGGCTGAGCTCGCAGGAAACACACCGGAAGCTTGTGCGATGGGTCGATTTGAGATAGAACATCATAGCTATAAGGACCAGTGTTGCCCCTTGGGCCGCAACGACGCAGGGAGGTAGGAGGAAGTGAGCGGCACCCACACGGACTTAGGCCACGCTTGAAGCCCGCCTATTTCCGGTGGCTGTACAGCGATCGACGATCAAACATTGTCGCCGTCGCCGTCGTCTGCACTCACCACCATGCCGCCCCCTTCACGACATCCACGCCAGCGAGGAGGTCGACCTACGGTAAACCGTTACGGAGCCATGGGGATGCAAATTTCCAGCAACCACGACTCTTGCACGCCGACCGCATGCCGATAACGTCACCACTGTCTCACTTGAAAGTTCAGCACACCTGAGACCTCGAGCTTCGTTCTGGGCTGGACCGCCTCGCCGCTTGCGTAATGGATGCCAAATATGCAGATACAGGGAAGGGGGTATATAAATCTCGCGAGGGGGGAAGATTTCGCTTCCCCAGCTTAACCCGCTACCACCATCATCTCGCTCCCGCTTACCAGCCTACACGCGACTTGATCACCCCCACCCACAATAAACTTACTATCAAAACATGTTCTCCACCATCATCTCCTCCTCCGTCGTCGACGATGTGTTCACCGTCGCTCGTCCCACCCAAAAGCCGAGGGCCGGTGCCGTCCCCTGCACTCCCCCTCGCCCCACTTCGACTTCTCGCGTCCCTCCCGCCCGTCCCCAGGTCCAGCGCACGATCCACTACGCGCTCCCCGGCGAGAAGCAGGGTCGCGCTGCTCTCCCCGCGCTCCCCTGGGCGTCCGTCAGTGCACCCTCGACTCCTCCTCGCCCCACCGCCACCTCTCCCGCCGCCCCTCCTCGTCCGCGCGTTCCCCCGGCCCCTCGCAAGGCGCGCGCGTACTATGTTTCCAAGGAGGCTGCGGCGATGGCGGCTCACGAGGCCAGCGCCGCTCAGCTCCCCCGTCCTCGTTTCGTCGACCAGTTCGAGGGCGCGGGGTCGCCAGTCGTCAACTACGCTGGCCTTCGCCGGGAGCTCAAGTTCTGAGGAGTACTAGCTGTGGAGGCGTTTCAGGTGGGGCTTGATGTAGATCGACGATCCAGAATTGCGCGCGCACGCGACGGTGAGCGGTTTATTCGCCACTCCGAGGACGGCTAAAAATACTTCTTGTTTCGTTTGCAGGTTTTAGTTTTCCGAGACACCGGTGGAGGATCTGAGACCGGAAGCCTGGAGATATCTTGCTTTGTCAGCGATCTCGAGCGTGCGTCTGTTTCCTTCCGTATGACATCATCTGCTTTGGCGAGGGACGGGATTGGCCGGTCTCAGAACTCGTCTTTGCATTTGACTTCCTCCTTTTCCGCTGTTTGATACGAGCTTAGCTAACAAATACAATCTCTCCTCGCAGAAACGCCTCCGTGTCCATGCCTCCGCCGACGGATCGCTTCAGCGTAAGTCCTCCCTTTCAGCCATCGGCCTCGGCGCTGGGGGTGTGCATCGGAAATCGGCCGCCGCGTGCACGCTTACCTCGTCGGGGTGATGGCTTCATGCCGTATTCTCGAATGACACTGACTAATTTCTTTCACAAGATGCACCCGTGCCCCTTGTGCTTCGGCACAAGGGGCACTCCTTATCGCGATGGGACGGGAGTTTTTGTTTATACAGTAAGGCGTAAGTCGCATTTCCTCTAGTGATGATCTGCTGTGGCGGGGGCAGTGAACGTCGTTGGCCGGCCTCGGAATCCAAACTCGTCTTCAGCTTATAACTCCTGTGTATCTTCGCATTTGGCTGATGACTTCGGATTTTGTTTCAGGTGCCTCGCATCTTCGGGCGCGGACGTAATAAAACGTGAGCTCATCTTATTTCAGCCTGAGCTTCGGCGCCGGGGGTGTGCACTGGCGGCCACCGGTCATGCATCTCTTGCGTCGTTGCGCACGGCGTTGCTGTTCTTAGGTCTCGATGTCTTGAAGCTGACCGATGTTACTTTCTTCAGGTGTCGGTCGCCGCCCCCTGTGCTCTTGCACAGGGGGCATGCACCGATAGGATAGGTCGTGGTTATATTTCGTTGTCTCCTGCTGCTTGGTAGGTCCTTGTCCTCTCTCTTTTGCTTTTCTGTCGCGCTCATACTCGGACACCCATTCTGCCAAGGTTTTAGTTCTCCCTCCCTGTCTCGGACTCGTAGTTTCAATTCTCGCTTGTGTCTTTCTTCTCTCCAATAGATTCCCTTCTCTATTTCCTCTCATCTCTCTCTATGCTCCTCTCCTTCATCTCTCCAAACCTCGCGAGACCCACTAGAAGCTCGCATAGAATTACGGCGTCCTTGACGGGGATAGCTCCGTTTACTCAAGCCCCTTGACGAGGGGTTTTTCCTTTTCTCCGCTGTATATATAATATAGACTGGCTGGTGCTGCGCCGCGGTGCCATGCCTATGGGCGGGCGTTGTCTGCACTTGGCAGAGCGCGGGGGGTTGGTCGCCTCCGCGGCTCGAAACTGCCACTAGCTACAGGCAACCTGTCCGCTAGATATTGTCCATCTCTAATACTAGTGCTGTACCACCATCGATGGCGATGTCGTTACGCTAATCTACATATAATACCTCTACTATCTCTTCCTTCATTGACAAGTACACCATGGCGCAAAAAGGCGCCCTTCCCTGCGGCGGCCTAAAGGTATAGCCTACCAAGAGAAGAAGAACCCAGGTCGTTAGAATAGTGGTTTCTTTGTACAGGAATCACGGATTCGAGAACAGGCTCGGGAACGCCTCTGCGACTTGAACTCCAACGACGACGCCACGAGATTTCGGAGCACAAAAGCTGCACAAAAGTTATGTCTGGGGAAAGGGAGCTCGTACAATATTCGAGAGAAACTAGAGTGTACGCTATCATTCTATTGTTCTGGTCGTGCGAGTGGAAGGAGGGGCCTGGGCCGAGAGGCTGGGGTATACTACATCAATGTCCAGTAGCAAAAGAAGAGCGGTGTGCAAAGGGGCATCTTGCAAGTCTTTGCGTGGCTGGCAGGAGTCCCCAGGTACGGCAGCTTCAAATAGCGAGAGGAAAGCGGCGCAGGCTGATTCCACCGGCCGTGACTTTCTGGGAATGGCATGAAAGCGCTTGACTTCATAGACGGGGCAACGACGGTATGTACTTATACCGAACGGCCGTAGGCTTTGAGAGATGGTCGTGCAGTGAAGACAGCGCAAATCCTCCTCGCCCACTGTACCACACGATATCCCAATGGCTGCATACAAATCCAGCGCAAGACCTTTGTTGACAATGGTAACTTGGGCTCGCGATGCGACGACCACTGCTGGACAAAGTCTTCCGGAAGTCTCGCCCACGTCTCATGATTCTCTGGGTCACACCGATCATCGATGGGCGGGGGTGCGGTGTCCAGCTGCCAGGGCGAGAGGCGAGAGCAAAAGTCGTCGAATACGAGCAGAGCTTGGGCGGCTGTATATCTTTTTGCGATGTCGCGGGTCATCATTCTGTCAATAAACGGAGCCAAGAAATGCGTAATGGGAGCCAGTTGCTGGTGGGGGCCAAAGGCCCGTCAGTCAGAGTAAGAAAGCCATGAGCGACAGTTACACAAACGCGAACCTGAAAATTCTCGCAAAAAAGCTGCCCCAGTGCGGCAACATCGTATGCGAAGGGATCATAGTCGAGTTCGCCCTGCGCGGTGTCATAGGAATAGTTTCCCCCAAAGATGAACGATTCGCGACCAGGAAGACGCCGTTCGGCGGGTGTGGATGTGCGAGGGAACATCACGGCGCAGTCAAAGTCAAGTAACGCGTACAGCGCACGACCTTCGTGACGCAGCTGTTTTCTAAAAGGATTTTTATGGATTTGTTCGAAGCGGCCGATATGGTTCATGAGAATATTCGACAACTTGATGTCCTAAGTATTGCGAATGAGGTGAAGTAGCACTACTCAAAATAAAGGAGCGATTACCCGGTGCGCTATGAGTCTCTCATGCAAGAAGCATAGGCCCTATGCAAAAGAAAGAGTTAGTAGTTTATTTAACGCCCCCATAAACAGAGGTGCTGACGCTACCTTAAGAAGAGAACGCATGTAGTCCAGAGCTTCACGGACAGTTGAGAACCAGGGCCATGTCGCACTGTCGCCCCATCTATGGCCGGCTTAGCACAGAAGTTAGCACATGCAGCAAGCAGCACGCACCTGGGCATAACCACGAAACAATGCTCGCCCATTTCTAGAAAGTCGATGGGAGGGATAACGCAGCCAAAGGATTCGGCCGAGAATAGCAGCGGCTCTTTGCTCAGCACACGGAGTATTCGGTATTCCTTGGAATCGATTTTCATCAGCTTGATGGCAACTTGCCTGTGCTGGCGATCTTGCGCGCAGATGACTCGGCCCTATCGAGCATCAGCCAAAACGACCAGCATGGACCCTTAAGAGAAAGCCATACTATCGCAAAGTGGTTGAGCACGGGTGTATGCGAGTCCGGCGAATCTCCTCCAGTAAAACTTTACGGATGCTCAGGTGAGACATCCGGTACCGACATAGGCGAGGTGGAAATAATGTCGTCTCGCGGTATGCCCTTGAGTTCGCGAACTTGATGGTACAAATCATATCCGCGCTCGAGGAACCACGGGCGCAGTGATTGCCACCAATTCATACGCTCCTCGAATTCGAAGTGGCGCGAGTCAACGTCGAAGTCGATCTATGGCAACGCATTAGTTGGGGTCAGCTATCATACCCGCGCCTCCCGCTCAGAGTACTTCACCTTGAACTGGTTCATTGTGCCGCCTGAGCCGTGTCGATAATCGATACCGATAACCCGCGGAGGATTTGAAGCTACAGATTCGATTGTAGGACACCTGGTGGTGAGTAGTAGGACTTGAGCTCATAAAATATAGTGCACAAGAGCGAGTTTGGCTCACCGTCACAATGTCCACTCGAACTCGATTGTCCTCGCGGTCGCGTTTATTCGCTACAGGCCCGACGACGACGTGTTCCTCTCAGTTAGGGATTCTTGACTTGCAGTACAGTAGTCCTGGCATGGCGGCAGTATACAGAGGTTTTGGTGGCGACGTGCTCGAATTCAGAACTACGGGAAGAGAAAGCGCGCTGCACCACGCTGCCATCGTTTGGCTCTCAGACATCACTTTTTTTCAGTAAGGAACGAGTGACCGTACCGCGTGCTTATGCTCAAAGCTGAGCCCACCTCGCACTGGATGGATACGTCAATATCCAACGATCAATGATACCATAAAGACGAATATCGGAGCGCCACGTCCTGGTGGCACGCAGGATTAGTGGTAAAGAGGGCAGCGAAGGGAGGGCGTTGTGGACTTGGTGGAATCTAGGGATCAGATTCAGAGGTCCTCGATCGCAAAATGACCGCGCTCGACAGCGATGGTGGCGTCGCTGCTGCTTTCCTCTCAGCTTATGAACGTAGGGGTGGTAATTTATTTCACGAGTGGTTCGAGCATGGTATATACATGACGGGTGGAAGCGTAGTATAGGGTGGCGAGGAGGGTACCTAGTGGCATCCCCCTCGCCATTGGGGCAGGGGATTAAAAGAGCGAAGACGTTAGCCACTGGGCGAAAACGCGATGAGAAGGAATGAACGTACGGGGGAATCATCCCCCCCAGGTATCCCTCGGTTCGACCCCCTCCCTCAGCGCCCTCCTCCGCCCGCCGCTGTCGTGTCGAAAGTCGAATCTTGAATCGCGCGCCCCTTCCACAGTGTACAGGCAGTTCCTGGCGAACAGCGGCAATGTGTAAATCCTGTCGCGCGTAGCTGAAGGGATTGACCATCGCCTACTGGCCGCCGGTGCTCCGTGCCAGAGACCTGTGTCCATCACGCATGATGGGTGAAGTGAAGAAATATCCGGGGCGCCTGCGAAAGCTACTTAAGCGCGTGACGCGTCCCCCACACGCGCAAACATCACGTCACGTGACTTTTCTTGTCAGCTCTGCTGACCGTGCATTCCAGTATGTCCAGGCGTGCTTTACCTGTTCTTCAGTTGAGAACTTCAAGCGGTCGTTTGAGTACGTGGGCTCGCACTCGCAAGCGCGATGAATGCATCTAGGAGGTCAGAAGCGTACGTTGATACATAACATTGCGAGCAGCCAGTCCAGAGGCTAAAGTTCGAGGACCTGGTAGGTTGTGTACGCAACTGGGAAAAACGGCGCAACGATGGGGTGCAGCGGTATCGAGCGAGTAGGAGCGAACGGGCACGGGTGGTGAACACGAGGAGTTCATCTGACTTACAGCAGCTTGAGCTCTTGAGCTTGAACATGAAGAAAAGAAGTGCCGAGGGACGAGTTTCAGTGAGGGAGAGCGCGTATTGCCAGCCGGACTCGCGCCGTTAACGAAAATTCCAAGCGACTTCCGAGTACTTCATCTTAGTGTAATCGGTAGACTCACCCCCTTCGAAAAAGGAAGGTGGGTGACACCTGGCACCCAGCCAAACAAAGTGCACGCAACATCCAAACATGCCAATCAGACCCTGTTTCGAGTGAGGCAGATGGCCGTACCTTATGTCCAATTCAGGACTTACCCATTCAACGCTGTCGCCTAAGGCTGCCGCTCGGAGGCAAATTTCGCGCGTCGTCGTCGTGGCCGCCGTCGACCAAGGGGTCTTTGGCGTCGCCATTACCCTCGTCGTTGCCCGACGACAACATAAAAACATCTTAAAACATATTTTTCGCCGATGTATTGTACTTATTTTTGTGACCATTTAGGTGCAAACACAACACCTTTTAACATGTAATTCATCTATAACACAATCAAACAAAATCAGAGTAATAATGGCCTTATTTGAGAGTATTCCGAAAATAGCTCCGCAACAACCTCGCAGATTGACTTTCGCACTTAATAAATATTCTCGAGTGAATCTGTGGGCACCCCAGCGAGCCCGGGTTGGAGGGAAAAAGCGAAAAACTGACCGAGTTATGGGGGAAATACAGGGGGAGGCGTATGCCAGGATACATCTGAGCACGGCACTGCAACCAGTTGGTACATACAGGATCGGTTTGGGAGATGCATTTTTTGCATAT